>JAAAKM020073195.1:155434154-155542832 GCA_010016025.2 Alatinidae sp. Z8VKAUB7J3
ATGTATGAAATAGTGTACTAGAAGCTGATGTATGCACTACTGTACAATAAGTCAATGTCTGAACTACTGTACTACAATTTAATGTAAGCACTACTGTACCACAAGGTAATTTTTGCACTTCTCTAATACAAGCTAATGTATGAAATAGTGTACTAGAAGCTGATGTATGCACTACTGTACAATAAGTCAATGTCTGAACTACTGTACTACAAGTCAATGTATGCACTACTGCACAACAAGACAATGTATGCATCACTGTACTCAAATTAAATCTACGCACTACTGCACAACAAGACATTATATACACTACTGTACTTCAAATCAATATAAGCACTACTATACTACAAGTTGATGTATGCACTCTTGTACAACACGTCTATGTATGAACTACTATACTGCAAGTTAATATATGCACAATTGTACAACATATCGATCTATGCACTACTGCATTACATGACATTGTATGCACTACCGTGCTACCAGTCAATGTATGTACTACTGTACTTCAAGTTCCTGTATGCACTACTGTTTTATAAGTTAATGTATGCATTACTCTACTAGAAGAAAATGTATGAAATACTATACTGCAAGTTAATGTATGCACAACCGTACTACCAGTCGATACATGCACTACTGCAAACGTTTTTCTACGGGTGGGCAGTGCCCTGTCATCCCTCACTTTGTTCTTAGACAGGCGTTACTGCATCGAATAAAAACGGGAAAGTTAAATGGCAAGGGAATAAGAGAAGGGCAAAAAATTAAGGTCAAAAATAAACTGCCCTACGGGGTGGAGGTACAGGGAGAACGTCATAAAGTCCAGCTTCTCTTGCAGATAGCAAAGATGAGTTGTTGAAGGAGCATTATAAATAAATCCTGTCGGCAGCATAAAAATGATGTTGATATTAATTTGAGAGTTTGACCAATATTGACAAAGGAAAAAGCACAATTTGAGAGAGCAAGACATCAATAAAAGTCTTCATTTATGTTCAACCAATGTATTATTCATACTCAAATGCAAATGGAGAAGAACTCTATGGCCATGGTTCTGACAGCTACTCCTCCTCGCATTTTCCACATGTCTTTGCACACTTTTTCATTGCCGTTTCCAGGTGGCACTTTTTAAGTACAACTGCAACTTTGCACATGAAACTTGGCAGCTTATCTTTACATTCATCCACTAAGAAAGAAAGGAAAATTTATGATGTGGTGTTCACAAAGAGGGGAAGGGGAAAGGAGGAGAGAAAGCAGTAGCTTCCTTGAACTGTGTGTTTACCATCAAAATATTAGAACCCTTGTGTGTAACAGGTACCTATCACCATGTCGAACACCGTTGTACCTAAATAGACCTTTCAACGACATGAAATCAAATTTACATTTCTTGACTATGTAAAATCTGCCGCAGCCCTCCGCGGTGTTTCAACCTAAAGTAGTAGAGTTATTAGAAATACAACCAAGGAAAAAGTCAGTTAAAAGTTCGTGGGAGGGTAAGATTGGGGTGCGGATTTAAACTTGAGTACGGCCTAGGTTAGTTAATATTCACTGTTAACTTAAATAATCACACAATTCTGAGCACATTTGAAATATGAGAATCAAAAGAAAAGCTACAACTATAAGTTGTAAAAAGTTGTAAATGGCGGACAAGGAAGTCTTCGTCTCCCAGAAGTTTCAAGGCATCATCAAACAGGTCACGGCTTACAGGCTGCAAACAAGAAGCAACATGAACTGAAAATCTTACTATAAAAAATCACTTTCAAATGTAGCAAGGAAGAGAAAACATTCCCTCCGCCAGGATTCCTTCCTTCCATCGTTTAATGTTCAATAACCTGTATGCAAAAACGCGGATATTCCAGACCATCAAATTTATAGGTTCTACTGCGTATAGCTGTGGCGTGAAAAGCAATTATCATTTTCTTACATAATTGTGGGTAGGATTTTGGCTCCTGTTACCTCTCACAAATCCAGGGTGCAAACGCTCTAACAGGAAGCAAACGCTCTAACAGGACGCAAACGCTCTAACAGGACATTTGCCAGGACGCAAACCCTCTAACAACCCGGAATAGGTCTTGGTAGAGAAACCTATTTCTTAACAGTGGCCCACTCAATTTCAAAACAAAGACAGTTGCTTTCTTAAAATAATTATGTGCAATCTGTAATAGCATACTGCAACTTTTTTCGAAACAACTTGAATTATCTTTGAGTAAGCCTACTTACGCCTAAAGCTCCCAATAATTAATAAGTGAAACTTTCAACACCCCTTTCCCCTGGATTCCGAGCGGCCTAAATTCGTACCCTCGCGTCTCATGAGCAACCCTTGTCAAAATAAGCCCTGGACTGCGGTATGCTGCATGATCTTAATGAATGAAAACATCTGCACATACACTAACTAACACGACATTGTAGTCAAGCTGTGTTCTAACTTGCTGACATAATAATAAAGAGAACGAAGGAAAGGGAAAAAAGAAAAATATGAGCTGAACAGCAGGGAATACAGAAAAAGAATGGAAAAAAGGGGGCGAGAAAGGAAAAAGAAACACCAAAGAGAAAACACGGAGAGAGAAAAAATGAGAGTAGAACGGAGTAAAGTGCAGACAAGTAGAGTAGTGTAAAGCAAAGAAAGGCGATGACAATTGACTCTTATGTAACAAGACAGAAATTGTACATCCTAATGTAGAATTAAAGGCCAGTTATCATGCAGAGTTCTTGCAAGCCTGAATCTCTTCAGCACTTGAATGAAAATTTTGTAGGATGCTGCTTTATTTCACACAGGTCCACGCACCACACGTCTAAGTGATTATTTCAACTTTATACATGTATTGGCGTTCTTAGACATCGTATTGTATTTTACTAAGGCCTACTAATCTTCACTCCCATTACTTTGTATATTTTCTGTGTTTTAATCTTGTTTTTGCTTGTTCCAGCCTGTATTATATAACTATTTCTTAATCTTTATCGTTGCTGTCTACTTTCCAGTGATTTAAAATGCAACCAGCATAAATATAGCTGGCCTTCAGCCTGTGAAACTTAGATGTGATGAGATGTAGAACTTGTGACAGTAAGAAAGACAGCCAAATTTGTCATTTTAACTCCGAGGCCATAAAATGTATTTGGGGCAAAAGGAAGTCGTTGAAGTAACCATACTTTATTTGAAATTGACTTTAAGGGCTACAATAGAATGTAAACAGATAAAGTAAGGGAGGTCACATAGCAGAGGTAATGTAGGCAAGGGGCAGTACCGCCAACTCAAAAGTTGAGGCAGTTTTCTGATTTCTGAGATATATGCAAAATTTCGGTGTGGTTTTAAAATTGATAATCCAAAAGATTTTGCATAGTTTGACATTCTAATTTGACAAAGGATTCTCGTTTCCTCTTTTTTGTTTGTTTACGATTTTTCTTTGTTCAATTTGCAAGAAAAAAACACTACTTGCCAAAAAATAGTGGAGGGCTCCCCCCACCCCCCCCACCCCCCACCCTCGAGAAAAGTGGCCGTTAATTTGTGATTTACTTTTCAACACCTACAGCTGAGAATGATGATCTCTGTGAGAAACATCAGAGATGAATGATGACATTCTTGGTAATGCCTTTCTTAATTTGGCAAACGGTAAGAATGGAATCGTACAGTGCAAAGGGGAACTGTTTCAGGGTCAAATGTTGCATGGGAAGTTATTCAAGTGTTTTCAGATATCATTTATATTTTGAGTACTGGGAAAATACTTCGAAATTAATAAGCGGCGAGGTCCTAATAAGGAGCGGGGGGGGGGGGGTATAAATTTCAAAAAATTAATAAGCGGGGGTACGATTATTTGGCACGTGAGAGTACGTACTGCCGGTACCAAGAAGTGTTGTTGGATGAACTTAACCTGGCTGCGAAGAAGTGCTACAAATTACATCTAATAGATGTAAATTTACAAACAGGTTTATCAGCATTAACCGTTACTGTGCCAAGAACTTCTTGTAATCGATTCAAGATTGCCATATTCTATTTTAAAACTTGTTATGCCCGTGATTGATGGAATAGCGATTAATTTGATTAGCTAAAGAAAAAACAACAGTCTCATTTTAAGTTGTGGCGCTGGTCAGAACATGTGCTCCACTGTGTAACTAACAGGCAACCAGCACCTAACCAAAGGTAAAAATACAAAAAATTGTTATACCAAACTGAATTAACATGTACAAGACTATCAACTATTCTCAATGTATTACTGTGTCACCATCTCAAAAGAAAAAATCAGAATGGTGTGGTACCACGAACCCACTACTTAAGAGCGTACTCAGTTAGCAAGGTTGCTTGGGTTTGGCCATGTGTCTGGGGTGGACGACAGGCGCTTCCATAGGAGGCAACTAACAGAAGACCACCCACAATCCGTAAAACCGAAGGAATATGCCAAGAAAGCGATAGAGAAACAAAGTGATGGTGAACTCTAGATTTTATGCCCTGGGCTGATATCCATCAATAAGCACAGAATCGAATGTAGTCGAAAGGCTTCCGTTGTGATGTAGAAAGGCTTGCCACACCTTGATTCATGACAGCCTTACCCTACTCTAGTAGAGGACATAAGTAAGACCAGTCACCACTACCTGTTAACTTGGATCTAGATCTTACCTTATTTCTCTTTTGCTTCTGAAAAAGAGACTACAATTCGCTCCACCCGTCTTTAACCGAAATTAAAAGTCTCATTTATTGTCATTTCCTCTCTGTTTTAGTTGTATCTTTCATGTTCTCTCCTTTTCTCACTTCCCAGTAGTCCTCCTACGTATCGCCCCAAGGTCTTAAATCTAAACTAAAATTCTCATCTGCTGCCATTTCCTTTCTGTTATAGTTACATATTCCTGTCCTTCCCTTGTCTCACTTTCCAATAGTCTCCCTACGTAGCACCCGAATGGTGTCCTACCTTCTCCAAGTAGAGGAGTTCAGACTGTAACTAATCTGAAAATAGTTACAAATGACAAAAATTCCATTTCTTACAACTAAGAAACGTATTCTCCGTTTCGACGAAGTGATGTCACAAGGGTTACCTGACAAACAATTTTTCGTGCACTGGATGAGTTGATGAGGGTGAGACTAAAAACTGGTTCTGAATGCCAGTCTGTTTCAGAAATGAAAAGTGTAAAGGAGTTCCGGGCTGATTCTCGTCGTATTTTAGTGTTTCCTATTAAACTCCTAAACAGTAAACTTGTATGGTCGGTATTTCAGTTTGTTTTACATTCATGCAGGTTTTCCCTCTGGGCTCTAGTTTTTTTATCGGGTTTTACACCTCGTATTCCTCTTAACAGGGGCTAGGGTGGTGCCCATATATATGGGCTTTCGTTGAAGCTTGGAGCACTTTAAGAATGCCCTTCCTTTCGCCACCAATGGCCCTTCGTGGAATCGAACCCGTACCCTCTAGCATAGAAGGCAAGTAAACTATCAACGCCCATACGAGTCCTGGATCGCTCTCATTCATTATTAGTGACCTCCCCGATTATATTATTCTCAGCTTCCGCTTCACATACACGTCATCTTGTCTGACAGGTAACCTTTTATTTTCAATGTAGTTAAATTGCCGAATAGTTTTAGATCAGTTGTGGGAGGCAGCAATGGCATATCAACTGTAATGCACTTACAACTAAACAAATTTCCGTTAATAACAACCGAAAAACACGACCCGACTTCCATCTCTGGACCATAGCTTTTTGTTATTACAGCTTTTGCATCTCTCCTTTTTCCATGTGAATTGTGCATCAGTATCGGTTAAGATGAGATGTAGCACACTCAAAGGCGACAAAGGGAAAATATATCTGATATCAGTCTTGAAGGAAGGAGTTGATACTCACAAATCTGCACATATTTTGCAATAACTTCCAGGGAGCTTGTAAAGTAAAAGAGAGACTGCTATGTGACCCATAACTACACTGGCGTTGCTGCTTAAGGCACAAGCTGTAAAAGCCCTAGTTTTGGAATAAGAGCCTTTGGCTTGCGTTTCGGAAGTCTTCTGTTATTACACAACTCTGTTCCAATCTCATACCCGTTTAGCCTTATGACGATAACTTGGCAATTACGTGTCTTCAAGAGTGCAAGCTTGGCTAGTTCCAAGATAAGTAGATTGATTGTTACAGCAGTATTTGGTACGTTCTTCTGAGTAGTATTGTTTAACTTGAAACAATGTCATACGACGAAAAGATTTTATTCCCAATATCAATTAGCACATCCTGCTTTCTGTTCTCAGAACGAATATATATTAATTCCCCAAAACGATATTTCCTATGGTAGCAAACTTTTCTGCATTATTTTTGCCATACTGAAATATACGTATTGACATTGGTAACGTATCTTGTTACGGTATAAAGTTTAGTAAAGGGAAGTTGGCAATGTTTTGACGAAGTAGTGGAGTACGATTTTCCTTTCTTAAGTAACTATCTACAGGGAGGTCAGATTAGAGGCAATGTTGCCCAGTGCCTAAAGCATCTGTCTCATAATAAAAAATTGTAAGATTCAGGGGTTCGACCTTCTCTCCATCTTGCTGTAATACCCTTGAGCAAGATTTGAACTCTGTTCTGCTTTACCATACCAAGGTATAAAATTGGGACGTTGCTATGATGGCGCAAAACACGTAAACACTGGGTGTGGCTGCTATGTGTCTTTACAAAACCTTTACTTCGGTAGAAAGTAGACAAATATGTGCCTTGCCTATCATCTGATTTTCCTCTCACAATATACTCGATAGAGCAAGACGGAAATTTAATTAGAGACTGAACTGAGACTGATACAGGAAGGTATGTACAACATCCATTGAGACGTCAATGTATAATTCAAAATCAGAAAAAGTTCTCTATAAATTCAAATCAAATCTTTAGTACTCATAGGGGGTGTCTTGTGCAATGTGTTGCATGCAGTTTACTTTGTGGCTTGCTTCTAATGCACGAGATGTTGGCATTGCGTAGACGTACGAATCGGATTCTGTACTCTTGGGTTCTCTTCCTGTTGTACTCATGAAAGTCTATGCCCCTTCGTTAGCATGCTGGTGAAACATGCAACCTTCCTCGTAGGGACTTGCAGCCGAGAGGGAACCTGTTCCCTTGGCAAGTTCAAAACAATTTTTAAAAGGACGCCCCCCCCCCCCTACTGCGGCGTGGAGTGGAAGACTGTACAATAGCATATTAAAGAGCATAAACATAGTAAAGCTACAGTGATGAGTGATCAAAGATGTTACAAATTGTACTAGAGAGAAGTTAATAACTGTATGATCAGGAAAGAAACACCTTCAGATAGGAGGTTGTATAAATGATTGATCAACTGATAAAGTAAGGATTCAATGGCAGTGTTAGCATTTTTGCTTGACGTACTTCAATGAATGGGAATGACCATAACAGGGGAAATGTTAGTGATAAAAGAAAGGGAATTCAAGATATTCCATGGTATAGCATAGGACGTGTCCTCATATGGACATAAAATTCATAAATATAGATACAGCCTCTCTCTATATGCACGTATATATAGCCTAAAGTATACAGAATGAATACGTGCATAATTATATGTATGTACCTTTGTATCATGTCTACCAGGTCTACTCACTATATCACTGTCAGAAAATCCCATCGTTGTTTTAAATAAGCAGAGAGAAAAAGAGAGAGAGGAGGAAAGGGGGTTCACTATAGGACGACAGTAGTGCTTGTGGCCCCGATGCTATTACCGCTAAAGTATGGAAGGCGCCTGGTGAGATGGATATTAGAGTGCTGCAGCTCTTGTTCAACATGGTACTAGGGATTAGAAGAATGTCTGATAAGTGGAGATCAAGCTTGATAAATCCTATGCACAAGAACAAGGCAGATATCATGGACTGTTGACACTATAGGACGACTGTAGCGCTTGTGGCCCCGATGCGATTACAGCTAAAGTATGGAAGGCGCTTGGTGAAATGAATGTTAGAGTGCTGCATTTCTTGTTCAATACGCTACTAGGGGTTGGAAGAATGGCTGATCAGTGAAGATCAAGCTGGATAAATCCGATGCACAAGAACAAGGGGGATAACATGCATTGCTCAAACTATAGAGGCATAACCTCCTACTTTATCTTTAAAGTTTGAAAAGTTTGAAAAGTGTAGAGGATGCATGAATTCGGGAGACAGCAACACGTCACGAGCCGTACATAATAAGAGGTACGATTGACACAATGTTAACGATGACGTAATACAATCGAGAGGCATAGAAAAGGATCGACGTACTTAAATATAGTTTTTATAGATCTGGAAAAGCCATATATTGGACCATGAAGAATAAACATGGAGAGTTTAGAGACTAAGACGGGTCGGGAGTACATCGTATGATGAACATGAAAATCATCTTCGTAACAACGGTTATGTGGCTGTAGGAGCAACCAGTCTATTCATAGTGAAGTTTGGATTTCATCAGGGGAGTTTGACATTACGAAAGATTCACATTTCAAACCGCCTTGATATATGAAAATAACATATAGCTGTTCACAGTCTTCAGACATGAGTTGCACGTCAAATTGTCAACTAGGAGAGAAAAGATAGAGGGCATACGATTAAGAAGTAATACTGCTAATACCGTATGGATTAAATCTATATTTGTAGAGGAACAAGAAGAAATTGGAATTGACTTAGAAATTGACCGTTCCCCAAGTGTATATGTCACCACCGGGGTTCGAACCGGTGACCCACGCTAACGCGGCTTGTGCTCTACCAACTGAGTTACGCGAGATACAATGTTAACATACTCTGTTTCTCTAGTCACCATATTAGCTCCCAGTCATGTACTAGTGGACATTGCCATCCAGCTTTTACGCAATTGGAGACCAGCCTCTCGGTGCCATGTGGCTACCAGAAGGAAGGATGATTGTAAAGACAGCTTATTAGTACCTTGCCTTTCAAAGAACCAAATCAAGGCATCATAGCAAAAAATGAATTCGTTAAAAATTTTGTAGAATCTGTTAAATGCGAGAGAGGTTGTCAGTTAAGGTCCACAAAGATTACCTTTCGGCCAGGAATTTATCCATCCAAATATCAATCTGCAACTGCTACATTTACTCCATGAAGGTATTAATTATGTCAAACGATTTACCGAATATCTTTGCATTACTTTGCCAGTCACAAGGCATATTCTAGATAAACCAAGTGCAGACCAAGTAAATGGTAGAGTGGCTCTCCAATGAAGGGATGCAAAATGAATGGCAAAATCGTGCTTGGTTTATTGACCGATTGGACTTCTTATTTAGATTTTTGTAATAAGTTAATGTAAGACATGCATCGTCGACTAGACGCAACGTACTAACGTATTGTTTCAAACAAAAGGACTTTCACAGATTAAAAAGTTCTGCATAGTACATCGCTATCAATAGAGAAGCTTGTGATACCTCTCTTTCATGTCTACTTCGCCAAGTAGACGGGGGAAGCGTCTGCCCCTTCTGACAATGAGCTGGCCCTTCATTGCATGCATGTGTAGAATTGGATGTTTTAGCTTTGCTGAATCCTTACATTTCTATCTTACTCCTCTCTATTATCTAAACACTTTGCGCCCGTTGACATAATACATAATATGATAACTGTGCTATTCAAAGCTTATATCGGTGAAAACAGTGTTATTGGAGACCATATTGTGAAACCATCCAGAAAAACGAAGTTTTGGAAGTGTGCTGGTATCGAGATTATTATTAGTGTCATTCTTTTAAGTCAGTAATGGAGATAATAAACAGAAGTAATAATGATGGTGGCAGAGACCGACTGGAAACGGATAGACTGTCTTTCTTATCCATGAACGTACCTGTTTGGTCATTCGAAGTGTGCTGGTATCCAGATTATAATTAGTGTCATTCTTTTAAGTCAGTAATGGAGATAATAAACAGAAGTAATGATGATGGTGAAAGAGACCGATTTGAAACGGATAAAATGCCTTTCTATTCCATGGGCGTACCTGTTTGGTCATTCGAAGTGTACTGGTATCCAGATTATAATTAGTGTCATTCTTTTAAGTCAGTGATGGAGATAATAAACAGAACTAATAATGATGGTGGAAGAGACCGACTCGAAACGGATAGACTGTCGTTCTAATCCATGGGCGTACCTTTTTGGTAATTCGAAGAATGCTGGTATCGAGATTATAATTAGTGCCATTCTTTTAAATCAGTAAGGAAGGTAATAAACAGTAGTAATAATGATGGTGAAAGAGACCGACTCGAAACGGATAGACTGTCTTTCTAATCCATCGGCGTACTTTTTTGGTAATTCGCAGTGTGCTGGTATCGAGATTATTTTTAGTGTCAGTCTTTTAAGTCAGTAATGGAGACGAACTCCAAACGGACAGTCCGTCACTTTAATACATGACCATCCTTGTTTGGAAATTGGAAGTGTGCTGGTATCCAGATTATAATTAGTGTCATTCTTTTAAGTCAGTAATGGAGGCAATAATCAGAAGTAATGATGATGGTGAAAGACACCGATTTGAAACGGATAAAATGCCTTTCTATTCCATGGGCGTACCTGTTTGCTCATTCGAAGTGTGGTGGTATCGAGATTATTATTAGTGTCAGTCTTTTAAGTCACTAATGTAGATAATAAACAGAAGTAATAATGATGGTGAAAGAGACCGACTCGAAACGGATAGACTGTCTTTCTAATCCATGGGCGTCGCTGGGAGCGACCCGGTGTTTGATCTTATAAATAGCTAATCAAAAGAATATACCCAAATAATAATAATAAAAATGATAACGATATACAGGATTTTTTTTTAAGTCAATGATCATCATCCTCATCATCATCATCATCATCATCATCATCATCATCATCATAAAGATGCCGGTTTATGCCTTGCATTCTCCTCCGACCGGGACTACGGAGTTGCCCACATATTTGGGATTTTTAGTGGAGCTTAGAGTACTTTAAGTACTTTTGCCCTTCCTGAGGTCAATTGTCTTTCTCGGAATCAAACCCGTGCCTTTAGCATTGGCGGCAAGTGTGCTATCCACTGGACCACAGCGGCTCGACGTATGACTACTAAAACAAAACTACCAAAGGCTTACATAACTGCAAATATTACCTAATGTGGCAAAGATACGGTTTAGTATATCTAGTCTTATATTTTTATGGTAAACACGCTAATCTGAGGCAGCCTATGGGCGGACATCGAGGGAGTACGGGACCGAAGGGTCTCAGTGTCCCTATTTGACTCCTCTATTAAAAAATTCCTTTGCTTACTGTTTGCAAGATCAGAAATATATTTAAGGATTAACATATGCTGAACAGTAGCAAGTTAAATGCTAAACCTTAAATACTGTGCTAATACTACGTGAGTCAGGATATTGAGGCGTGTTTATATTACCATTGCTTGGTATTATTGATTAACATTCAAGAACAAAGTGACTTGAAATTTTGACAAATTTCCCAGACTCTACTATCACTGACCGTAAATATAAAATAATAAACAAATTTTGATTACAGTTAAATTAACAAAAATATCAATACTTGACACTGTTATTCTTTCCAAACTGCGAGTTTCTTAAAAACTAGGCAATTCCCGAATTCAAAGCTATCCCGAGGGAAAGGTCTGCGAACTAACAACACTGCGGATGACGTCATAATACTTACAAGTGCTTTGAGGTCTTTCGTACGAAGTTGAACTTTAACCACTATACAAAGCATAAAATGCTTTATACCTAGAAAGTCTGTGCAGACTTACATTGATAGCTGAGGCCTAGCATCGATGTAAAACGTATTTTCGCGTGAATTCTCATTTTCGAGATGATGATACTTTGTAATCCATGCGTCCTGTTTCGGAAGAGTATGCCATTTGACGCTCAGTGACCACCGAAGTACCTTTATTAAAAGACCCAAGGAACATCGACGTTCCTCGAGCAACAGGTAGCGTTTACATAAGAATGTTCTCGGTTGTTATGTGCATGGAGTTCGTCTTTGTACAATTTCTCGTTTGTCCCCCGAGAGATTCTCTGTAAACTTACTGGTCAACAATACGAGATGCCACTCTCAGAGGAAATCAGTGAAGAAAAAGGTCTGGACACCAAGGCCTAATTTAAAATGTCCTCCCAAATCTTTTTCTGTTATGATTGTACGAAAAATACACCTATTGATCAAATATCGCTCGAGAACCATCTGTGCAACTTCGCTAAGACAGCTTCAGACGGAAACTGCTAATTGCGTGCGGTATTTATACTTCATTTCTTTAAGTCCCAATTGACACGAATTCCTTTCTACTAGTTTCTAAGCCAAAGTTAGGAAAGCACTATAAGAAATTTTAGTTGTTTATTCGACCTCCCCCAATTTCGAGCCGCCCCTATTACGATGATGCAGTTTCAAATCTATATAAGTTTCAAGGCGGTCTTAACTTGCCGGATATTTTTGAAAGTCTTTTTAAATCTAAGTTTGATGTTAGCTAATTTCCTAGGCATTTAAATTCCTTGGTTAGTCTGCCTTCATGGGAACTTTACCTTTCAACTGCTCTTTCTATATAACATTACCTTTCCCTTGCACTAAATTCCATTTTGTGGTACTTACATGCCTGCATAATTGCAGTAACCATCTTTTTTAGTAAATTCCAAGACAAGTTGGTGTATCGTTTCATTTATCTAGATTTATCCGCTATGTTACATTGTACTTCCCTAATCGAGGTACTAGGTGCTAAATGACTAACAATCTTTCCCACTTCCAGGGTAAGTCAATTTACTATAAATCTTAAAGAGAAAAAAACCTGGAAAAGTGAAAGAATCGTGAAAGGTATGCCAAGATTTAGGTAGTCAAGATTGAGTGGGCTTAACTATAGTTGGAGTATCAACTGCTATATGCTAGGATCATTGAGAAGCAGGAAAAGTAATAGAAGCATTCTAGAGGGGTGTTCTTTCTTACGTGAGAAAAAGACAACATGGGTTCATGGTGATGATAAATGATGATGATAATTATATATAGTAGCAGAGCTAGTCTATTGCTTGTGCACACCACCACATGCTAGAGCATGCTTTTTCATACATGACCAAATAGGACAAAACTATCAGGCATCTAAAATATACTTGTTTTGTTATTTTACTGTTGTTAAAATTAATTCAAAATGCACAATAGTGGTTTAAAGAGTCAACTCCCATCCATCGCTTGCCCAGGTGGTGGATTTGGGAATGACCTTATGATACAAATGCTAGCTCTAATGACATTGCAAAATCAGTCCTGGACTAAATCACTGGTTGACATTTGGCAAGGCTATACCCATTGCCAGGGTAATGGCAAATCCCCGTCTCTGGTTGCTTACTTCCCAGTCTGTCCCATTTTTGTGAGGAAGCTAAGATTTTGCCTATGTCTACTTGGGGCTGTACGAGGGTGCTACTTCTCTCCACCAACATAAAGGTATTTCTGAGGGGAATGGTGACCACAGAAATTATTAGCTCTTTTAGGTGACTATAACATGGACACAAGGAAAGAAATGAATCCAACTTTCAGCTCCATGTGTGAGCAGGAACCTAGCTGATTACAAGAATGATCATCAATTCACAATGATGCAACAGAATGGAGATGGCTCTCCAAGCCTCAATAGGAGGGAGTCCTCTGATAACAGTGGATGGTCAGAAGCACTATTATATTGTTAGCAACAGCTTAAGATTGCTAAGTCACCTTTAACATAAAACTGTTACATCAATATGACGTTGGTAACGAAAATTACCTTATAAAGCACTTCAAAGCTCTGGTTAAGACACGAAGGGTTGCTAGTATCTCCGGTCAAGAAATCCTGATCATACGAGAGGTTGCTTGGAAAATAATCTAAGATAATATGGAAAATCTGGCGGTTGCGCAAACAAGAGGGGGAGGAGGGCCATGCTCGTAGATCAAATGAGCGTGTATAGAAAGACATCAATTACATTTGAAGAAACGAAAGTTGAAAATAATGAAAGCAATAATGTGGTCGTAAAATGTAAAAGTGTACCGTCAAAGTCAGTAAAATTTGTGTAAAGTTTGTTGACCATGTTAAGATAATCAAATTAATCCAACATATAGGGGTCGAAATAACCGTTCGGCTCCGACTAAAGCCGGCTTAAATTGTCCTTTAGCCGGTTCGACAAGGTATTAAATTACAGAAAAAGACCGGCTCGAAATTACATTGGGTATAAAAATTAACCAATTTTTTGCATTTATGGATAGAAATTTTCATGAGCTGGGCATTTGCGTTCATCATGGATGAAAGCTGATCACATTTCTCTCCATAATGCATTGTTTAAGAGGCAATGAAATCGCTAAAAATGGAACGGGAAATAGGCATTTTGGGTTAGATAATCCACCAAAATCGAAAATTTTTACAGCTCCCACCAGACCCTAGATGAATGTACTCGCTCCGGGCGCTCCGCGTCCTCCTTTTGTATCGTTCGCTTCGCTCGCAACAAAACATCAGGTTCGATTAAATTTCCTTATTTCGACCCCTGACATATGCCAGTCGTTTGGAAGAATAACGCCACAGAAACTTTATTCTCAAAAGAAGTTGTTGGTAATAACTTGTCTGTATTTGTTTGCGTTCTCAAATAATAGGAATTATAAAGTTTTGGATTTCATACATCCATACTACCGTTTTCAAAAGTAAATTTTAAGAACTTCAAGCTGGAGGAAATATCAATAGTTTTTCTTGACTCCAAATAAGCTGTAGCCTACCGCCATTGATAAATGGGGTAAAAACAAAAGAGCAAAGAGAAACAACAAGGGAAGATACGTGAGAGAGAGACATATGGGCCTATGCAACGAACATACTAGAAACATTTACGATTCGTTTTTGTTTTCTTTTCTTCTATTTATTATTCTTTTCTAATTCTTTCCCTTTTTGCTTCATACTTTTTATCGTCACCGTCACCGTCATCATCATCATCATCATCATCATCATCATCATCATCGTTTTTTTACTCCTTTTTGCCCAAGTCCCTAGTGGGGTTGCACAGTTGGACAGGTAATGTCTAATAAGCACTCCTTAATCTCCTCATTAGCTAAGCGATAACTGTTCTACTTTTACAGTGCCTCTCTTTCATATCAATCATGAGTGGTGGAGTTCTAAAAGTAGAGAAGGAAGACAAGCCATTGAAAAATGCTTTTACACCGCATGACAGAGACGAGTAACACAAAAGCATTTCGTGCGAAAAGCATGAAAACGGATAAATTGTACTTCTTCTTCTTCTACGGGCTTAATTCCCATTTACATGGGGTCGCCGGTGTGGACTTTGATCTTGCGGCGCCAGAGTACATGGTCCGTCACATCCTCTTCTTCCGCTCCGACTGCTTTCAGGTCTTTCGTAATGCAGTCCTTCCATCTCCTTCTTGGTCTCCCTCTCCAACGCTGGCCGAACATTATAGTTCTCACAGGCTGGCCGACATAGTCCTCGTTTCGTCGGTAGACATGACCGAATCAGCGGAGTCTTGCCTCTCGGCGTTTGGCAGCCAACGGTTCGCTCAAACTTCTTTCCGGATAACTTCGTTCTGGACTTTATCTTTTCTCGTCTCGCCAAGGGAAAATCGCAGCATTTTCATTTCTGTAACTTCCATCTTCCTTTCTTGGGCCTTTGGCAGGGCTGTTGCTTCCATTCCATACATCACAGTGGGTCGCACGATGGTCTTATACAGACTTTTGCTGTCACTTGTCGGTCACCATCATTTGGTATTTCATCATTTACAAGACAACGAAATTCGACGATAACCTGTAGTGATACCTAAGCAACTACTTAGGCAACTACAGGCCTGATTTTGGAAAATTGCTAAGCAACTCGAGGCCTGACCCCGACAATGGAGTTGCTTATAAAAAAAACAACGTGTACTCCTTGCTCATGAGAGTTTCGTTAGTGATATTTGAGAGAAGTGAGTTCCAAACATAGATTAGAGCTCATGTTTTAGATGATGTTATGCTATCTATTTCTGGAATTCTTTGACTGTAAATGCAGAATCAGTTTCTCAGCCTCTATAACAAGGTGAAAATATTCAAACCACTTTATTCTAGTTTGTAACAGGTAGCAGGTGGCACTTTCTCGGGTATCCATTGTGCGGAAAGTTTGTGAAGGATAAAGTAGCTGGCAGTTTAACATGGAAGATTATTGATTGTGTGAGTTTTGACGTTTCCATAAGAGACAAAACGTACCTTCCCAAAACATACAAACATACAAACATACATTCCCTCCATTTCGTAAAATATAAAAGCTTTCAGAACGTGTACCCTTGCCTTGAACTACTACTGTCTTTGTCTTACATTCCCTGCTTTCACGTTACTTTACAGCCCGTTTCCACAGCCTTGGTACTGGTTGCAACTATAAGACAACATATTACCTAACTTTCCAATACAAGGAAATCATCTATTATTATTACTTTGCAGTGTGTTCTTTCGTCAAGTCCTTAGAGTGTAGAAGGCTGCATGGCTAAATTCAAACGATTTGTTTTGCAAAATCATGGATTTCAAAAACTCTCTTGAAACCACAACAGAATCATTTCACTGATATTCATTTTAGGTAGAAATAGCTGCTGTGGTGTAACTAGCATTGAAAGTTTGCTTTCCTGTGATCACTACATCTTGCCTACCTTCTCCTCTCTCCGATCCTTAACTATGGTATTGTGCTGTAGGCCCAGTTCTTGTGGTCTGCTTAAAATGGCAAACTGTAGTAAACTTTTCATCCATGAACATAAGTCTTTTTATAAGGCATTCATTTGATGCTCGTTCAACATGAGCAACACATTTGGTGTTCTGGTTCTCGGTGTACTGTTGCAATTTCTCTGTCTGGCATAAGTTGAGAACTTTTACATTTTTGTTTCCACGGGCATTTGATCATCGTCTTTTCCTCATTATTAAACCCCTTCTTCAATCCTTTCTTTACCTTTTTTATTTCATCACTGGAAGACGTCTAAAGTAGGCCAACAATGGAAACATGCGAAATCTAGGAAAGCCTGCTACAAGGTCATGGCGCACCACAAACGGACCAGTCATCGGTCATTATGTATATTATAACTAAACATAACGCTAGGATATAAAGAAGCGGGTTAAGTACAGCAGCTGAAATGATCTGGTCAATATCCTTATGCCGTTCTCCGATAGATAACACACTATGCCGGTTACAAAGAACACACGACTTGCTATCACGGTAACTACACGCCAGAATTCCAAAGCAGAATGTTCGATTTAGCCAATCGCATTATATGGGTATCATGGAGAGTCGACAATACCATGTTTGAGTGAGGGAGACCCACTCACTCAGTGACGGAAATAAACAAATTTTGGTATATCGTCAATATCTATTTAAACATCATGAAACAGCTGGGAGGTTGGTGTTGGCGGTGTTTTCAATTTGGAACATCTGATATTGCGATAGCTTTTATAACAATCTAGCTTGGAAAGAAACATTCCTTACCTTCATGTGTTAATATATTTAAAAACCATTATAAAGGCATTAAATACTAAACCTAAAATCAAATTCGACAAAGTAACCGTAGGAAGTTTTTAATAATTTGAACATGAAATGGTTAGATACATTTGTTTCTTAGCTCTCAAACGTCAAAGAAAATTATCGCCATCTTACTTTTCATTTATGTAAAAGATGTTTAGAACGATTTCCTTATACACATTTCTTATCAACATAGTGTACGTGGTCGTCCTTTTTCCTCTATAACTTAATCTAATATCCGTCAATCTCTTTTAGAGCCACTAATGCTAACATAAAAAACACATTTCATATCAAGTTCAAGAAAAGCATGAAAAACTCAGCGGAGTTTGTCTAATCGTAAATACCATACAGTTGACGCACCATGAATACATTTCTACAAACCAAGTGGGTACTGCGCTCGACTATTTCCTACGCCACTTCAAAACTTGGACATCAGCTTGATTTTAGCAGATGCCGGGCGTTAAAAGCCTTTAAATGCGTCATTTTACATAAACCATGAAGAAAATATACCTCCTTTTTAAAACAGTTCCTTGCATCATATTTTGGTTGTGTTATTTAAGGTATGCATGACTTTTCTTATCTTCGGTCGATAGGTATTTTTACAATGTCGATCACATCTTTAAATTGCTACTGTCAATAACCAGACCACCGTTTTATTATGAGTAGAGACAATTTTAATTTGAACAGTGGAAGTTATACCATCGCGTCCGCACTCAGCAATAAGATTCTTCAATTTTAGGCTACATATATACTGCTATATCGTCCACTCTCTGTGTATTATAAACACCCCTTTTCAACTTTTGACTATTATTTTGGATTTTTTGCCCAACAGTTTTTTTAGTTCTTTACTTATTTTATTTGGGTAGACAGTTTATGTTGTACGACAAAAGAATTTTCTCGTTGGAATGTACCATACTGCAATTCGAGTTTAGGTTTTACATTTGTACAGTAGGTCTCTGAGTTTAGTTTAGCCATTTTTCAGTAGTGACCTGAAGAAGTCTGTTAGACGAAACGTTGTCAATGAAGTTACCACATTTTCGCGTTTTATTTATTATAACCAGACCACCGTATTTTTTCCATTGGTATTTTCATGGCTACTTAAAGTTAGTGTTACCGAAGCATCCTTCTTATGGAAAAAAACGCAAGAAAGCAGAATGAGTAACAGGGGTTTGGTTTAAGGGAGGAAAATAGCACAAATATTTGCATGCGGAAATCGGATTGTTTGGACAATTCCTGAAAGTTTCATAGTCCAGCGTAGTCCACCATTTAAAATGTACAGCCTTTACAGGTCTAGGTTTACTAATAACGGGTAAAAGTATAATATGATCACATGATTAAAACTCGACCACGGCACCAACCGGTCTGTATTTTGGCAACCAAATTTGTTTGATCTAGGGTGGATGTGATAAGTCTCAGAGCTATTTGACTAGTTCCTAAGATATAAAAGAGGAGAGAATCCAGCCCCTGGACATGGAGCACTTTCAAAATCCCGGGTGCGGTAAAGTTAAATGTGGATTTAAGGCGTGGTTCGACTAAGTAAGGTGATCCAATAGAGGGGGTAAGGGTGAATGTTGCTAACTTTACCACTGAATCAAAAGTACCTTGGGTACTTTTGATCAAGTTTTTTGGGGTGGTCGTCCTTCAGGTCAAATTTTTCCTCAAGACAAAAATTACCCACTTTTTTGCCCAGGTATTGACCAAAAGTACCCTCCGCCCCTGTTTCAACCAGCTGAAAGAGAGGAAGGAAGCAGAGCAAGCAAGAAAAGACGCAGTGCCGTAGCCAAACTATCTCTCTAGGGCATGATTATTACCTATGAGCATATTTTAGGGCATGCTTCAAACATTTAAGTCGTACGGGCATGCCTGTTAGGGAACCCTTTAGAAAAGCGAGGCAGAGGTGGCAAGGCGAAAAACCTGGGGGCCTCAACCCATATTTTAGCCACTACACATTGAAAAATTGGCATCATTTTAACAAAAATTTCAACATTTTCAAAATATTTGGAGGGATGAAGCCCCCTAGCCCTCTGCTCTACTGCCGTTGCGGGGTGATCCCGAGAAGCACTATACCCTTCTCAGTTTTTTATCAAAACGATTCTCAGAAATTTGAATTCAAGATTTTATCGCTTTTAGCTTTAATCGATCAAAAATGGACTTTGAATTTGTACATTTCTACTTCTACAATTAAGATTTCTCGACCTAAAGCAACATTCACAACCTGGCAATAGGCTAGTCAAGTTTTACTACCTATTTTAAGATGCTAGAGTAAAAGATGCAAGGCTTTGGGGCTCTGTTGGGTTAGAAAGAGGAAGACATTCAGAATATTCAACAATCAAGTAGATGGTTTGGGTATCCCTGTATAATTTAAGCGTCAAAATTTAACAACAGATAATACTAGTCTGTTCAACTAGCGACACTCGTCCTATGCCATAACCATTTGCCATAAAAGATAATTATTTAAAAATAAGAAGTACATTCGTTATCCTTGGGTATAGGTGTTAGCTTGGCTTAGTTCGACATGACTTGCTCCACAAGCATTTGGGAAGAATAGTTAGAGAACAAAAGCAAAGGTCAAGATAGCGAGGTTGGTGGGGCACTTTAGTAAATTTTGAGATAGATAAGCACCAGCTGTCCCTCAAGTAGAGGGACCGCCTAACAAACCACGAATCAGTAAAGACTAACAGAATATGGCTGCAGTAGCTGGCTCCAGATAATCAAAGGCGTGAGACAGGCATGCATCGTCTCTATATTCCTTTTTGTTATGGCTGATGACTAGGTGTTGCGAAACGCAACAAGAGTTAAGGACATTCCATGGATGGAAGGTAGCCGCCTCTAACCTTGACTTTTCGGACGAAAGTTCGAGCAACTAAGATTTAACACAGAGCTTACAATACCTTGTCTGTTCAATTAACGAAAATGTAGGCAAACTTGGATTCGTCATAAGTAAGAGAAAACCACGAACATGCTTATAGGCACCAATATGTGCTGCAAAGACGTCATTGTAAAAAAGTAAACAACTTAATATTTTAGAGCTTAACTTAACTTGAGAGCTTGTTGGAACACCTAGATAATATGGGCAATGAAGTTAGTTGTCTGATTGACAAAGGCTCAACAACATTTAATCTGTTGGGAACGCTGGCGACAACCAAAAGTTGTCAATAACACTTAAGCAAATTTAGTGTGCTGCCGACACATTTTTATAGATGTGAGACATGCCATTTATTATAGTCCTTTTATATTTACAAAAGCATTGTGAAACTAAAGGATTTATAGCTTCTCTTTGTTATTTTCTTTTTGACTCATGTCGTGAGGGCCAAGTCGTGATTCTTCGACCTTTAGTTTGTGCGTCGTAATATTCTCCTTGAAACTAGACTTGTTTATACGTTTGGCCCACAAAGAATTTCGTAGCTGTAAAGATGCCCTCATTTAATTTTCATGCCTTCACGTAGGTGGCTATGCATGTAACTTTCCCTGAATTGTTTACAGCACTGATACGAACTCCGTAACAGCTGTATACGACTTGTTTATTTTCATAATTTCGGTCCCCCTGCCAAGCCCACAATGCATTGCGTATCAAAAATCCTTGAACTTCCGAAATGGTCAATTGAAGCCAAACAGATAATTTGAGAATACGGCTGACGCTTTTAAGGCCTCTGACATTCAGAGTTGCCACCTTCAAACCTGGTGACCCATAAATTAATGCTTTTTCTTTTAGGATCGCATTTTGCGAACCCTTGAACATCCACGTTTGGAAATCACCGTGCTAGAAGGGCCATCATCAACAGGATGGCTTGAATGACTGTCGTTTGTGTTGTTTTCCTGAGAAACTTCAGTTTTGTACAACTCTACTGAGTGTGTAGCAGGAAGAGGGGTGGAGGATGACCTTGGAGATGAAGAGATGGTAGATGGAGGAGAGGTGTGAGTAGTGGGGAAGGAGGGAGATGGTGGTCTGCGGCCTGTGCCAGGCATTTGTTTGCCTGAAGAGGGACCAGGAAAAATAGGGAGACTGGATGGGGTGAACAGTTTAACTGCTCGAGGGACTGCAACTGCCTCAGCGTAAGGTATAGGTGTGGGGTTGTAAGGTGGAGGTGGTGCGAGGTCGGTGTTAGATATGGGCATAAGGGAGAGGGACATCAGGGGGGATGGTTCTTGAGATTCTACTGGGGTATGTGGAGGAGAGAAAGTAGGGGGGGATAGGGGAGGAGTTAATTTCTACAAACGTGTTACTTTTGTTAGGTATCTGATCAAATGAAATAACTATCATTTCCTTGATAAATACTTCACTAATAGATACAAATGCTACCTTGCCAACACAGTACCGATTCCTCAAGAAGCTTGCTTAAAGCATATTTGAAACCTAGTTGGGAAGAACAGAAAAGCATTTTGCATGAACACTTTCTCACGCTGCGACCATAAGAACTAGGCAAATCATACAGATGTAATTTCAACATCAGGGATAGGCATTTCCACAAGAAATCAGGGATATGCCATATTGGTAAGAAATGAGGGATATGCCATATTGGTAAGAAATCGAGGATATGCCATATTGGTAAGAAATGAGGGATATGCCATATTGGTACGAAATCGAGGATATGCCATATTGGTAAGAAATCAAGGATATGCCATCTTTGCAAGAAATCAAGGATATGCCATATTGGTAAGAAATCAAGGATATGCCATATTGGTAAGAAATCAAGGATATGCCATCTTTGCAAGAAATCCAGGATATGCCATATTGGTAAGAAATCAAGTATATGCCATGTTTGCAAGAAACCAAGCATATGCCACATTGGCAAGAAAACCAGGATATGCCATATTGGTAAGAAATCAAGGATATGCCACATTGGCAAGAAAACCAGGATATGCCATCTTTGCAAGAAATCCACGACATGCCATGTTCGTAAGAAATCAAGGATATGCCATATTGGTAAGAAACCAAGGATGTGCCATCTTTGCAAGAAATCAAGGATATAGCATCTTGGCAAGAAACCAAGGATATGCCATATTGGCAAGAAATCAAGGATATGCCATATTGGCAAGAAATCAAGGATATTCCATCTTGGTAAGAAGCCAAGGATGTGCCATATTGGTAAGAAATCCAGGATATGCCACATTGGTAAGAAATCAAGGATATGCAATATTGGTAAGAAATCCAGGATATGCCATATTGGTAAGAAATCAAGGATACGCCGTCTTTGCAAGAAATCAAGGATAGATAAAAGTTAGGAAAAGTCAGAAAGTTTCAGCAACTTAGAAGAAGCAATTCAAAAGTTATTGAACAATATTCACAGCCGCGGGCCCACTAGGCCCCCTCCCCCCGTGCTAGGAAAGGGAGGGGGCATATACTAACATGCTACCAGGGCAAAAGTTTTAATAAATAGAGATTTAAAGCCTTTTAATTTAGTTCTGAGGAGAACAGAAAATTGCATGTTTTATAGGGTGCGTGCCCTAGTAGCTAAACTTTTAGGTTCAGTTGTATTGATTTCTATTGCCTTACTTAAATGTATTCACAGCCGTAATTAAATTTCATTCGAAAAAATGGTCAAAAGCAGATATTTTTGATTCGTTTTGAATTTCTGTGTCAAAAGCGACCTTCATAAACAAGATTTTCACTTTAAATTTTAATTATGACGTCATTAACCCCACCTAAATTTTTCTCCACGAGCCGCCACTGGACAGCAGAATTCTATAGGAACAAAAACGTCAAAATTGTAGTGCATGGACCAATGAACACTTTCATGACAGCAGAATTTTGTTGTAACAAAACGTCACAATTGTAGTGCATCGACTTATGAACATTTTGATAACAGTACAGTATTGACGATGTGGGAACGTCACTAAATAGTTGACTTTGACTTATTGCTTAACCTCTAAATGTTGCTAGCCAGATTGTTATAAGGACTTTTCGATGAAAACTCTTTCGCGGGATCATTGACCATACCAAAATTTTTCCATGTGATATTGATAATACTACAAAGGCATTCGTACCGATAAATTTTACTCTTCTTGGCCGTTGGAAACTATCTGCGCAAAATAGTTTACAGAAAAGGACAGGTATTTTGGAAACTTTACTTGGCAATCGATTGGGGAAATGGAAAAACATCAACATTACAAAACAAGGATATTCCTATGATCTCAAATGAATTATTTTACTCAATGTGTCTTCCATGTAGTCATAAACCTAAATTAATGTTGTTGTGTGAACTGTTCTTAAGGAGTGAGTGAATGAATGAATAAATAAATAAATAAATAAATGAATAAATGGGAGGAAGAAAGAAAAAATTGGAGAAAGAATCTATGAAAAAATGGATATAAATGTATGATATGACAGATAAATAAACGTATGCAAGGAAGGGTGTAAGTATGGCTGCATAGATTGATGAATAAAAATGGAATTAGAAGACTTGATTTAATTAAAAGTACATGGACTAAGTAGCAAGATGGGGAAGATGGCGTCGTGTAACGTTAATCACAGTAGACAGACACAGTATACATTCCAGACACAAAATACGACACTCAAGCACAATGAAAAAACAACACGTTTGTAATGAATGGACGGTGAGGGAGATTTTTAGCAACCTTTCAGATAAAAGTGCTTTGCAGGTCACCCAAAGGAGGAAGCTTCCGGTCTCAAAGTTTGCTCCATTTCGACGTCTTGATCAATTGTAGCATTGTAATGAAGGCTTGCTACTCTACTGAAAAATCAAAATTATGTCCACAATCACCATCTCATGCTTACTACTGTTTGGATATACAACAGATTAGGTAGCAGTTTCTGCACATATGTTTTAATTGTCTTGATTCATACATAGTGGAATTAGGTTTAGCCTCTTATAGAGTTTAATTGTACTTCTATTTCCAACATGATTCCTCTATCAAACAGTACTATTCCCTCTTTCAGGACACGAACTTTCGGAAACACGAAATACCACGAATGAACAAACGGATTAATCACACCTACTGACATTGAAAACGAACAACATCTCCGACAAAGCACTGATACAGGTAAGAATTTTTGTGCTATGTTCCGTGTATTCATTGCATAGATTAACGTGCGTTAAAAGTTTCTGATTCGATCCGATTCAATTCACCTTAACCTTTTGCAACATAAAAGCAACGGGTCAATGCATATGCAGTCAAAAAGGTCCTTTCGCTGATTTTTTTAATTCCGCAAAATAATTCAAGCTGCCTCTGTCTAGTAAATAGTTGCAATGGGGACATAC
The DNA here is from genome assembly GCA_010016025.2 of Alatinidae sp. Z8VKAUB7J3. Lineage (NCBI taxonomy): Eukaryota > Metazoa > Cnidaria > Cubozoa > Carybdeida > Alatinidae > Alatinidae sp. Z8VKAUB7J3. The sequence goes on from JAAAKM020073195.1 coordinate 155,458,758, forward strand.
CGAGACATCGTTATACAAACCGGCTCAAGGAAAGAGTCGACTCATATGACTCATACCAACGCATCGTTATACAAACCGGCTCAAGGAAAGAGTTGACTCATATGACTCATACCGACGTGTGGTTATAAAAACCAGCTCAAGGAAAGAGTCGACTCATATGACTCATACCGATGTCAATATAAAACCTGGCTCATGGATGAGTCGCCTCGATTCCAAATGAATCAGCAGCACTTTGAAGCATTGCTGAGTTGCGTCAACTTTAAATGACCGATTCAGTTGAGTCCCATTTCCACGGCCCAAGTATTAGATAGTATTTCTGGAAGCAATTTTTCGTAGCAAAATATTCATTTGCCAGAGCTGAAACAGAAGTTATACAAGCAATCTAGCATGTAATGCATTAACTGTCACAAAAAGGAGAACTGTTAATTAAAAGAATGTTAGGATTTTCTTACACTGGGAGATTATTATGAAATACGATCATGTTCAAAATCTTTTAAAACAAAAGGACCCACTGAGCGAGAAAGAATTTCTTTTTGTGGAGAGAGGCCGTCAGGGGATGACTGACGCAGAAGCTTTCACCAACAGGCATAATAACAACACAACGGAGACACAAAATTATTGGGTTGTTCAAGCCTGGTAGCCTCTCTTCTCCGTGATTCCTTCTTTACAGGTGACAAGAATTTGTTTATAAGAAGTTTTCTGGGAAGTGAACAATTTTAAGCTTAAATTATTCTAGAGAAATTGACAAAACTCAACAACAGGATCTTAGACCAGGGGAATATTTAAAACTATCAATTTGAAAAGGACTGTTAGAGGTGCAAGGGCAGTGCCTTTAAATCAAAACAGAAAGTCAAAATGATCACATCAACCCGTATAAATAATCTATGCTAGGATTAAAATTTTGTGCTAAAGTGTAATAGTTTCTGTCATTTCACGTATTTGTAGACAATGGATCATCATCTATTATGTAAATGCCATAAATGTGTCATTGAGGTGTGCAAAGAATTGTAAAAGTTCATTTTCGCCCCCGTTCCAAATAAAGAAAATATCATCTATATAACGTTACTACATCTGTAAAAATGAACTATACGATTGTGTTGCCTTTTCCTCTAAATCTGCCGTAAATAAAATTGCATATGACGGTGCCATTTTCGTCCCCATAGCTGTGCCCTGTAGTTGCTTATAAATCTGCCCGTCATATTCAAAGACCTTGTTGTTTACAACGATTTCGGCTAATTGGATTAATGTCTGTGTAGAGACACTATGATCCTCCCTTGTGTCTAAAGACTTCCGAATAGCCCCTATACCCTCATTGTGTGCAGTATTAGAGTACAAACCTACTATGTCTAAACTACCTAGGATAGCGGTGCTAGGCAAATTCTCAATGTTCCTAATCTTCCTCAGGAAATTGTTGGTGACATGTACGTAAGATTTCACTTCGCGTGCGAGGGGTTGTAAATGAAAGTTTATAAAAGAGAATATATATTCTGTACAGAACGAAGAATTCGAAATAACAGGTCGTCCTGGAACATTATGGAGTCGCTTATGAATCTTGGGGAGAAGATAGAATCTACCTAATCGGGGGTTTTCAACGATAAGATATGATTAAGTTTCACTGAAGAGGTCTCCTCTAGATTTAATCTCTTGAAGAACATTTCTAATTGTTAATTGTATCTCTGAGGTAGGATCGCGATCTCCTTTTTTGTAGACTGATTCATTGCCTAGGTGATTGTGTGCCTCCCCTAAATAGTCTTCCCTATCTCATACTACAACTGCAGAACCCTTATCTGCTTCTTTTATGATAAGGTTAGGTTTAGGTTTATATATATATATGTGAGCCTGATGGCTCAATGGTTGAGGCGTTGGTTTAGTAATTATGAGGTCGTGGGTTCGAATCCGGTCAGCGCTCTTAAATTGCAAGCTATTGTGGTAATGCTCCACTCTTTGAGAATTATGTATAATTGCAATGTGTCTGCTGAGGATTTAGCGTCGAGTGCAAGTCGAGTGTTGATTTGCTCCAAAAGCATACCAACCATGCCATTAGCAGTTGAGTCTGGTCTCAATAGTATATATATCTTATAGGGAGGAAAACAGCATGCAGTCAGTAAGAGAATTTGGTACTGGAATTTGAAACTTTAATAAAAACATGTCAACTAATAAAAATGCAGCTGACATTTCAAGGTACCGGAAAGTGAGAATGAAAGAGCTGAAATTTTTGAATGATCACGAGTACACTACTATTGCTCTAGTGTCTTTTATTTGGAAATGTAGTGGATTTGTTCTTAATTTCATCAGGCTAAAAAGAAATATATGCAATATCTCACATATCTCAGCTTGTTCTGAATTTGTTAAGTTAGCAAGCATAAACTTTGATATTGGGCAAAGTTGTAAATGTATCCAGTACATAAGCTGGGGTTTCCACTAATATCTGCATCAATGAAGTGGTGTCTATCTTTGGTGTTTAAGTCATTGGTAATGAAATCTCCTGCGGTAGAACGCTTTCTGATCTTTAACTGTTTCTTACAATTTAGTAGTGAAGTATGTAATAAACAATGAACTGTGTTTTTCCTGACAATTATAACATTTTTCAATTTATGAACTCCCACAACATATCATCATCATCATCACCATCATTATCATCATCATCATCAACATCATTATCATCATTATCATCATCGGTGGGGAGGACCCCAGGTTTTGACTAGTCTCCACAATATGTATCTAAGTTTAAAAGTGCTTATCCTCTGAATTAAGATCCTTATGTTTGTTCTCCTAGTAAAATCCATGATAAAGTTCACAATCGTAAGACAGGCTATGACGAACACAGCCAGCTTTAAAACTTCAAACAAAGCCTAAAAAAACCGTTCAGAAACTAGATCTGAATTTTAAAATTATACCTGTCAATTTGTTGGAAGTAGCAGTGACTACGCAATAGCAATAGGAAGAGTTGATTTTCTAGACAGCACTCATTTACTGAAACCTAGAGTGTTTGGTTTTAATAGCATATAAAAGTTACTTTTAAGCGATGAAGATTATTTAACACAACTGAAAGGGGCGACTGAAGTGCGATGCGTACTCAGTAAGTATCCAATATGGACATTGTGCAGCCCATAGGGTTTCCTAGGATGCCCACCGTCCCTTCCTCAAAGTTTCTACTAACAACTATACAACGAGACCTTACATGTTTAATTCAACATACAGGTGCACCGTTACAGTTGTCCATTTACTCGTTAAACATCTCGTGGAGCTAAGTGTAATTTAGTAGCCAAAGATACACAGTAATTTGAAGTTAAATGACAACATTTCTGCTAAGTACAAAGTTTCTGCTAATTACAGAAGCGCAACTAGCACAAGAAGCGGAGATTCGAATCCACTTGCGTACACAGTTTGGCAATGTGTTTCTGTGTAATACTGTTAACTGTCTATAACTCCATTCTTCAGATTTTCGATTATAGATTCAGTGGTAGCTAGTACCCTTATCAGTATGATACAAAAAATAAAACATATAAAGTGCTGAACACAAACGCTTATTTCTGGAGAAAGTGTCAAGTGTGCTTTCATAAGAGTCAAGAATATACATGTATGCCTGAAACGTGGAGCTCATAGATACTGGTAACCCCTGTGTAGCTTGTAATTCTATTATAGCATGTAACAATAATTTCTAATCTGTATAATTTTGCAGATTGTTATCTTAGCATTGCGTATAGTGCATGCAAGCCTTAGCATATAGTTTACGTAAACCGATTCAGGACAAGCACCCTAATGGTACTGAAGTTATAATGGGCATTTTTGATCGCAAAGGTGCGATAATTATTGTCTATCTGATCTATAAATGCAAGGTAGGATTGTCTTTAATAAATTGAGATAATGGTATTACCCATATTATGCTTTTGAAGATTGATGATGATTCGGATCTGCAAGCCAATGTTGGCCTTCTATGTTCCATATTTGTGGAAGATCTGGATCTACTGCTCGTATCTCAGTAGGCAAACTTTATCAAGGCTCGATTAACCTGATGGGCAAGGAGGTATTATTTGTGAATTTTGAAAAGATACCAGAAAAATGTGTCACCGCCGGTGCTCGAAACCGTGACGCACGCTGTTGCGGCGTGTTCTCAATCAGCTGACAATTTTATTGTGCAACATAAGCCTATTTTAAGTTAAACAAAGATTGCCTGTTGGAGACTCGTACAGAAGGTGGGCATTAGGGGGGGGGGGGCAGTGCATCTAAATTTTATACTTACCAGTGCAGAAAATTGAGCAAATAATTACAGAGAAGTTTATAGTTGCTCACGCTTTAGCTGAGAGCTCCAATTTTTCCTAATCATCTTGGCCCTTCAGTATAGCGTCCTTATAATCTTCGATAAAGTTTTACTGTAAAAGTTCCATTTGTCTCTCTTCTCTTGAAGCACTTCCGTCCCAATCAACGCTGGTTTCAAGAAGTTGTGGCCTTGCAATAAAAATATGGTTGGCTGCAGGATAGGCTTGATCGTGCTCTTTTAGCGATAAGATCTTTTGATGTTTCATTGCTAAATTTGTTCATTGCTGGGTCTTTTTATAAGACAAATTTAATATAAATTTGTAAATGTAAATGTAAATTTAGCTCATCAGGGGTCGAAATAAGGACATTTAATCGAACCGGCTGTTTTGATGCGAGTACATTCAGTTGGGGTTCTGGTGGATGCTGTAAGCCTCCTAAGGGGGCAGGGGCGGAGCCCCGAAAAATGTTCAATTTTGGTAGATTATTTAGCCCAAAATGCCTATTTCACGGACCATTTTCAGCGACTTCATTGCCTCTTAACCAATGCATTACGGAGAGAAATGTGATTAACTTTCATCCATGATGAACGGAAATGCCCGGCTCATGAAAATTTCTATCCATAAATACAAAAATTTGATTGATTTTCATACCCAATGTAATTTCGAGCCGGCTTTTTTCTGAAATTTAATACCTTGTCGAACCGGCTGAACGACAATTCAAAAAGGACTTGTCGACCCTGTGTACTTGTAAGTTCATTTGATTTAACAAAAATCTTTAACATATCTTGCATGATACCTCCAATAGTATAGACAATTTTGCAACGGCTAAAAGAAAACACTGCATTGAAAACGCCGTTGCCACCACGTAACCAAGGTGGTTATAGCCTAACGGTTTAGTCGCAGAGTGGTAGAGATCCAAAGGAGCGTAAAATTGAAAAGGAGAACGCGCAATAGCTTATACAGTAGACAGTTAAGCTTATACCACAGAAGCACGCCACACGGGGTAGCCTTCATAAGTAAAGGCAATAAAGTTTTGAAAATTTTACCAGTAGTTTAAACATAACCAATTCAACGGACCTAACAACAGATTTAGCAATAGGCAAAATCTACTTTAAACCCAAAATGTGCCGATATCACTTCATGTTTTACCTAAAGCACTTTCTCCTTTTTACTTTGCCGATCTGGAAGCCACTTTCATCAAAACAAAGCAACAGGCGCTCTGTCGAAAAACGCCCCAATTTATTGACAACTTACAAGGTTTCTTATAACACGAGTGATCCAAAAGCATCCTAATCAGAGCTTTTCATTTTATTTTATAGTGAATGGGGATTAGCGGTCTGGTTTTTACTTTAAAGGCCCATTTTCTTTTTTACCTTTTTTCATGCAATTCTGTCAAGTATCAGCGGATAGTTTCGAGCAGCTTTAGTCAGGGCTTCCAAATCATTCGCATCCATTCTTCCTTTGCTCTAAATGCTTCACGAAGTTATTAGAACACACTTGTTGTTTTAAAAGGACCTCATCTCCGTTAATCGCATAAGGTATCTAAATTTGCACTTCACATCAAATTTCCGTGCCAAAACGCCAGCTTTGGGACTGAAGGATATTGAGTTTCAAACCAAACTAGTTTTTGTGTTAAAAAATTTTTGTTACATCACAACAATTTTTGAGCGGTCATAACCTCTTACGATTAAGTGGAAACGTTTTCGAGCCAATAATTGAGAAATTCATCTGCCATAAACATTTAGAACCTTGTCTTTAATACTACATAAGTTCAGGCGGCAAAGATAAGGGGACTTGGGAATGCAGAGTACATCTTCCTCAGTTCATCTTTGCCCGGGGTTAAGTCGTGTGTTTTTTCACAGTATTGATTTCTTGTGAGATACTGTAGGGAATGTTTCACAACTTAGCTAGAGCATATGGGTTTTAAAGCCTTCTACCGAGGCGTCAAGTGTACTGTTGAAAGTTAACTATTGTGAACAGTCATAGATAGTGTCAGGAATAAACGTTTCTCGGCCTCTTGGTATGGACCGAGTTGGCATCTGCTCTCGTCGATTACAGATGACCCCAATGATCGGTAAGAGGTGGCTCCACTGAACGACTGAGAATATCTCACGGCTTGCTTCTCCGTTTCCTAGCCCAAATTGAATGACGTCGCCGTTAGATGCTCCAACTACCCTTCCATTTATAAACACTAATACCGCCAAAAAAGGTAACTAATACAACCTTTTGGGCGGTTTTACTGCACTTTTGGTAGTTTCAATATCGGGTCGACTGCTGATCAGGTGTCTTTGATTGAGAAACTGTTAGAATAAAAATATACCTGGGTCCAAGCTTCACTGAGTTCCGACTCTATCGATGGTATGTGAAGCAGACGTTACAAGTCGCATGGTAACGGTCATATCAGACTTGAGACAATTATTACACAAAAATTTGATTCTATTAATATAACATAGTTAAATTTTAAGGAACAAGCTTGGACATTGTCGTGTGGAGTGTTTCCCTGACGTACCCCACATATATTATGTTATGCTATTAACAAGAATGTCACTTACTAAACAACATGCATATGCCGTGACAAAATCATCATCATCCAGATAGCGTCACTTCAGAAGTACCAGTGCAAACAGACTAGCTCTAGGGTAAGTGATACAAGGTTACCTCAAGACCGATTTCAATTGGCTTGCAAACACCTTTGCTAGATCCCAGTAGAAGAAAATGTTTGCGTCTTTTCACCTTGTTTCTGTAATCTCCTTTTCGTTTTCTTTTGTCACTAATGTTTCTGTACTCTGGAGTGTCGAATAAAAGGGGGTGTCGGAATAAACCGGGGGGTTATCATTACGGTCTAAAGTTTATAAACGGGGGGTCCAAATAAACGGGAAGGTCTGTGTTATGTATGTATCAGCTCCCTATGACCGTTTCACAATAGTGACGTTTTCCCTTGGAACCGCTTCTTAGTAAACGGGGGGTCCTAATAAGGGCCGGGGGGTATAAAATTCAAACAATTAATAAGCGGGGGTTATGATTATTCTGCACTCGAGAGTACGTCAATAGTTTTTTCCTGTTGTAACCCTCGTGCCACTTGTATATCGGCCTTGGTTGTGCCCAGTAGATTATAATTTGATTTAAGATTAATGGGGTTCATACAAGCTTTACATTCGATCCCCTTAAATTATGCATTTTATTCGAATATAGATCTTTGCAACAAGCCTCAAGTAGAAAGAATACAACTGAGCGTATTTTCAGTGACAGTTGTCTCATTCCCTCCTAACTTCAACTCTTTATGAATTTATTACGCGTTACTTTATATGTACAAAAGAGACTGGTACTAGGTACGAAACTAAATTGCTCCAAGTCATGTGACCTTGAAATGTATGACAGGGTTTATTGACCCTCTTCTGGCAGACTGTAAGTGATACTACAATTGATATTGTCAGTCATACGACGATCCACTATCGGTCGGACATCACCTGTAAACTACAGATAGAGAAAGAACATATGGAAAAGAAGGACAACCCAAGAATCAACAAAAAATACATCATCAAGAAGAGAGAATATAAAATGTTACTTTTGAAAAGAACACTAGAGAAACAGAAAATACGTCACCACCGGGGATCGAACTCGTGACCCACGCCATGCTCTCTTCTCGATGATACTCTGTAACTTTAATGGGCTTTGGATTGATGACGGGCCGGAGGGCAGTTCTTCCTTGGTCCTTTCTTAGTAAAACTAATTGTTCTTTACAAGGAGACATCTTAACTTCTAGCACATTTCATCCCTGTTTCTGGCTTCCCTGTATCCATTTTAATAGTTTATGCTTCTATCTTATGCTTCTTCTTGCAGCAGTTACTATTTTGTTCAACCACTGCACAATTTTATAAAATTTCATTTCTTTGATTGGCGTGACAGCACATCATGCTGTTGAAAAGTGACCCTTACCATACATTACAAGAAAAGCATCAATAGATTTTATCATTTATCACAGGTTTACAATGTTCATAAGCTGACATGGGTGAGCCGATATTATCTGAAGGAAAGTATTCATATTCTGGAGTGCCAAATAAAAGGAAGGCTGAATAAATGGGGCGGGGTCATTGCTATGACCATACGTTACTAAACAGGAAGTCCAAATAAATCAGGTGTCTAACTGCCAGTCTCAATTTCTCTACCACAACAGCAGTTGCTTTGGGTTGCCCGGCATATGACAGCAGCCTCAAATTACAACAGGTTAGTCTCTGCACATCACGTTCATTCAAACAATGGTGCCTGATTACAACTGGGCAGTGGTGGGAACTGTGCACTTAATCGAACTTTTTCAAACACAATCTAAATGAAATCACTGTGACATACCATGGTTGACTAATTACCAACTATTTCAGGCTCAAATTTCGCATGGGAAGTTATTCAACTGTTTTCAAACATAATTTTAGACAGAAGATTCATTGAAATTAATAAATGGGGCTCCTAGTAAAGAGCAGGGGGGAGGTTGCAAATTTCAAAAATTTATAAGTGGGGGGTATGATTGATTGGCACTCAAGAGTAAGATAGACAACACTTGCAAGTAGCCTCAAATTGGCTAGACTGAAGGAGAAGTAACTTCATATAAATTAGTCTTCATTGAACTCACCCTGGAAGCGTTGTATCAAGTGCTATAAAACTTGGATCAACTTGGGTAATTAAAGTAACAATAGGATGTGTTGCCTCCCAAAAGAGCTTGCCTGCCAAAGTACCCCCTTACAAAAATTGTCACGGGTGTAAGATTACTTCAAAATTAATAGGCGGGGGGTTGGAATAAGAATGTCCTGGGTGGAAAATTTTTGAAAAATTAATTAGCGGGGAGGACGCCTAGTAGGCACCCATGAGTAAGTTTTACTACAAAGTTAACCCCCAGTGGTAAAAACCTCCGGCCGAAGTCCATCTTTGAAATACGAATCAAATTCAGATTTATAAGTATTCAGAAATACTTAACACGTATCAAATGCCAATACCCCAAACAATTTAAGCTCCATTTAGAAAAAAACTCTTTTATTAATATTGTTTACCTTTAAGGGTAAAAACTTAAACCTTTAACTTCGAAGCTCAACTGCATACTTTTCACAATATGGTAGTCAAATTGTTTTACCGCAATAGCCCCTCCCTGACCCTCTTCCTTTTGTGACACTTTCTTCATGCCTGCGTTAAGTGGTATTTCACGTTCACATACACACATATTGTAGTAGGAATATCCCCTATGCTTTGTTTCTCATCTAAATAGATAACAGTCAAACTGCATCTTTTGAAAATTTGAAGGGTGGATAATAATTCCAACAATAATTTTAACCATGGTACGTGGCAATGTTTAAGTATCAGAGTGCTTTCTCTGTATAGTAACCAGATTGCATTGGGATACGTAATCAGTGGAGTGGACGTCGAGGGGCAGCTGCATCTGTCTAACTATGAGTCCTCTCTGACTAAAAGATATGAGGTCAAGTTCAATTTTTGACGATAGTGGAAATGGCCCTTTCTAATTTACAGCTCATATTCTATAAATGTTTAAACAAATTATAGCAACAAATGTACAGTTTATTTTAGCTCCTCTCTACAAAAAACTCTTAAAAATGACAGAAAGATGCCACCAATCTCTATATCTCAAAGATGTTAGAATACTTGATCACCCTTGCATTCCCTGTTGCATCTCATAACTAAGTTGATGGACGTGATCAAGTGCTCCAGGGGCGACGTCTCGTGCAACCTCGCTCTGGCAGTGGGATTATTATATGTAGTAACTTGAAGTGGGCATTTCTATTTGTGAACTTTGTCTCCCAAGCTATATTTAATGAGTGGCATGATGTTGTGTCTAGTCCTCTTTTTCTACTGGAAATTAATTAAAAAGCCTTGTTACCAACGTTGTTTCGTCATCGCATTCATTATCTATTGTATTTTGTGTCAGTTGCTAGTTGATAGTTCAGAATATCGAGTCTCTTTCCTGCTGAAATATGAGTTCTTAGAGCCTGCCTACTATCCAGACGAGCAGTATAGAGACAAGACTGGAATTATAGCAATCAAGTGCCCATGTATTTCCAGGGACTGTCTGTGGAAGACACAGCATACACCATTGCTAACCGTTTTGAGTCAGATGGCGGTTGTCTTACACTCAGAGAGGTACATGACTATTATCATCAAGGTCAGGGGCAGCTGATGATAACAGGAACCCTGTCGCATATGCACCAAGCAAGATGCTCATCACAAAAGAAACATGTGATCCAGTACAATATTCATATAATCCCATGTACAAGGACTCTGAACACTGGAAGTCGTGTAATTAACAACACAGTAACTTTAATACCTCAATGTCAATCCTATACTAGCATCCTCAACCACGACGCAAAACCATGACCCTCTTGGGGTCCGGAGGCCAGTGTAACCAAATATGGTTTTACACAGGGAGCCATGGCCAAACACCACAGAGCTCGTTGTAAAATATCTCAATTTAAAGAAACAATAACTCACCAGTGTTTTCTATTAACAATGACGAGGAAGTTCCTTTCGATGAATACACTGCAGACGTAGATACAGCTTAAGAATCGCATTCACTGGCATTTCTTTTCTCAAGTTTGACCTCCTCTTTATAGGCCGCCGGCTGAGCTGTTCTGTCCTGCCATTCCTGTCTATCCTGTCATTCCTGTCGGCCCCAGTGAGGATAGGTACACAACTGTGAGAAATTAGCTCTATCCTTCGGAAAAATCGTACAATGGCAATCCGACCGAGGACGATCCGGTAAGGTAACGTCACCTATTGATATACTTACACATCAGATCATATGAATTCCCAACTTCGTATTCTGTGCCACGAGATTTTTTAACGGCTTTAACAGCTATCTTTGCAACTCGCATCTACGAGAAAATGAGTTGAAAGGCGATATAATAAGTTTGTAATTCAGTTTAAGGAATAAGAAAGCTAATAACGAGATGTATGTATCCCATTCGCTCATTTTCTTTCCTTATTTCTTTCTTTCTTTCTTTCTTTCTTTCTTTCTTTCTTTCTTTCTTTCTTTCTTTCTTTATTCATTTATTTATTTATTTTTATTTATTTACTTAGTTACCTATTTATTTATTCATTTATTTTTTATTTATTTATTTCTTTATTTATTTATTCATTTTATTGTTTTATTTATTTATTCACTTATTTATTTATTTATTCATTTATTTTTTATTCATTTATATTTTTTTGTTTATTTATTTATTTATTATCCGTTCTTTCCTTCATTTTTTTCTTTCACTGTCACCATTTCTCATTTTATGACATTGTTTCTGTCAATCCAGATACGGAAATTATTCATTCATTAATCCATCCATTCATTAATTTAGTTATTAGTTTTCATTTCCTTTAGTTAGTTCCTTAATTTACTCGCATATTGTTCTTATGAGTTTCATTTGTTCATGCCTTTTCTCACTTCATTAGTATCATTTGTTGCTTGACTAAATCATCCTACCATTTTCCTATTTAACAGATAAATTATGTTAATCACTCTTTTCGGTTATCCTCTCATTGATTCTATGATCTTATTTTTGTTTTGAAAAAACACTAGAGAAATAGAAAACCATGTCACCACCGGGGATCGAACTGGTGGCCCACGCTTTCGCGGCATGCGCTCTACCAACTGAGCTAGGTGACCTCCGATGTTAACATACTCTAGTCGCCACATTAGCTGCCAATCATCCACCGATGGAGAATCCCCCCCCCGGAAAATCCCCCCCCGGTGAATTGCCCTCCATCTAATTACTTCCAGGACTATTGCCCCCCGGAAGATTGCCCCCGGTGAATTGCTTCCTGGAGAACTGCCTCGAAGAAAATTGCCCCCCGTAGTTTCCCTACATTTTGCTTGTTTTTCAACCGCAAATTTTTCTATTGAATCTTACACCAGCTATTTCTAAAACGTATTTCGCTCGGTTTAATTTAAGATCTATTCCAAACTGTGCTAGGCAGAAACTGCACGAGAAACAATCCATGGATATCATAATCTGAAAAATCCATTGTCACCTGACAACTTAGAAAATATAGAACAAAAGAAAGTCTGAATATCATTTTGATTTTCAAAATAGAATATTGGATCACGAGTTTTTGTTTTTGAGGTTCTGATGATGACTTTGAATTAAATCGAACTATTAACCAAAACTCGTGATCCGATAATGTATGTTGAATATCAAAATGATATTCGGACTTTGTTTTGTTTTATATATCATCACCTATATATGTTTTTTAAATAAGTAAGGCAATGGTATTTATACCACTAGAAATACAAGAGCACTACTAAAAATGGAAGTATTGCTGAGAATAAATTACAGCAAAAACACTTATTCTCGATAAAAGGAACTCCTTTTCACCGCCAATACAGGAAACAGGTTATTATACAGTCAGAAAGTAGACTCTTCAATAAGTAACACGTGTTTTCCTGCACAGTTTTTAAAATCAATGCTTCGAAGGTATTCCATCAGCTATGTGTATGTAGTAAACAACAATGCCCCAGGCGATACTGAAACATTGTATTATTATGAATCTAAAATAACTTTAAAATTAATTATTAATATTCGACCTGGTTATGCATGCATTGGAACTAGACATGTTGTACTGTTTTAATTAAACACAACTCGATTATCAGTAACATGATGTTTCGAGAATAAAATGAATAGTTTAGGCTGAAAATGCTTGTGAGAGCCGCAAATTTGAGGTGCACAGTTAGACCCAGATTATCCGTTGTTGACTCAAAAGTCTCATCTCCAACGTTTGCTCTATCTGCGTGGTCACCCTCACCCATTAAACCTTTCATAAAAAAGTTCTCTAATTTTTTGAATTTGCAACGGCCTTCAGCTGCATGTTGGCTAGTTGTGCTATTTAGATAGCCCTTTCTCGGCCCGTTAAGATTTCTGACCTCTTTTTGAAGCCAATTTACGCATACGAGACTTGGGAACTTCTGCTACATAGTCTACGGGAGAAACTGCCTAGTTTACAAAATGCACGGTTTGAAAATATGCAAACAGATTGCATAACTCTCCATCTTTTCAGAACGAGTAGGCCTTCTCATCGTCAATTTTTTGACAGAAGCAAAATGGTTGAGTTGTTGTGCAGAACCGTGTTCAACAGAAAAAAAACCGGTCAAGTAAAGATATTCAAAGCTCGGAGAAGATTCCTGGTACTACAAAATTTGTAGATAATATTTAATAACGGAACCATAAGTGAAATGCCATTGACCGGTTTCGTTGTTACCTCATCAGAATGGCTCGTGCAAAGAACGAGTTGTTCAAACACCCAAGCATTATTTATGATAACTCTCAAACAAAGAAAGAGATCATTGAAAGCAATCATTGGTATAGGCCCACAAACACTCGTACCGGTGCAGTAAATGCGTACCGATGGCCGAATCACAATCTATCAGACTCAGTTTTGCTTTACACTTTCGTTTGGGTTGTTAACGCTCACGAACCGCCTTCATATTTCTCAACGCGAATGGATTATGTTGCAAGATATGATCTGTAAGTCATTGAGACGTCCGTCCAGCATACCTAGTATCACATTGGCATTTAAATTCATAAATAATGTTACTATTTTGTTTGGTTGGAATGACGTCCTTGTAGACTTTAGGCAACATGCGTTGTGCCGGGAACACAATCCTAGTCTGACTACCCCCAAAGCCACGACCAACAGCTTTACTAATCTGGGACTCGAATGTTGTTTGGGTGGGGGGGGGGGGGGGGGGGGGGGGGGGGGCGTTGGCTGGGTCCATCTTCCTTTGCACTCCAGGTGTTCCCTCTTGTGGAGAGGACACCATCTCTTGAAGGAGGAGCAGGCGGGCAAGGGGTGGAGGGCACTGCCACAGTGTGAACATGGTTTCTGTGGGCATTGGTAATCCTGGTGCCCTGAGGTGAAACACACGCGGCAAGATGGTGGTTGATTACGATAGATGACTCGTATGCTAAACTGGTATAAGAGGAAATCTCTGGGGATGTGGGTGTGTAGGGTCATCCTCGCTACCCTATCCCCCGTGAAAACGTTGCCTTTCCCTTTAAATCGTGACCTCCGTATACTTAGGACTTTGCCATGGTCGGACAAGAAAGCAGTAAGAACCTTGTCCGACATGAGGAGAGGGGCCTCCTTAATTGTGACGTATGTAATTGGCCTCCCACACGACTCCAGGAGGCACCATTGGTTCTGGATCCAGAGTCGCCCCCGGTCCAGAACAGCCTCTGCAATATCTCTTGTGTAAAAATCAATTATGTGGGTGTTCCCCCGCTTAAATTGTACACCCAAGACTTGGGTCTTCCAATCGACTCCTATTGATGTTAAGGCATCGCAAATAGCGTCAGTGTCAGCCTTGGGTGGTACATTTCGGACGAGGAGGGAGCAACACAAGGCTGTCTTGGTGTCAATACAGCCCGCGTGCTCCTCCTCCGTGGCCATTACTTAAATACCAGCAGTAAAATGTAACATTTGGGTAATAAGTTGCCGCAATGGCTCTTACCAAAACTGTAAAGATCTTTATCTGGGAGTGATGGATGTGACTTGTGGAGGATACCTCTGATGTGGCCAGATACTTCGAAATGCAAGCTTGATGCCGCAGGAACACACACAAAAACTGAAACAGTCCTTCAGCTGTGACGCTTGGCGCCGCCTTTCCCGAGACCTTTACCTCCTTTTCCACGTCCAGACATTTTTGTTTACTTCTTATTTTGAAAAGAACACTAGAGAAATAGAAAATATGTCACCACCGGGGATCGAACCCGTGACCCACGCTTTCGCGGCGTACGCTCTACCAACAGAGCTAGGTGACCTCCGATGTTAGCATACTTTTAACATAGTTCTTTTCAAACTAACATTTCAAATCCTCTCTTCTCGATGATAAACTTATTTTCGTTATATCCTGTTGAAACAAAGTAACGATATTGTTTCTTCATCACTGCAGTACGTAGGTAGTACTGATATGGATTTTAGGCTGCGATTTGACGATTGAAAGAGTTTGCCTGGAGGGCTACCGTGCAGGTGGGAGATCCTCATAAGAATTGTTGGGAAGAAGGTCATTGTGAATTCTTAGTGTGAGCTTGAGCGTTAAATTAATAGGCAAGGTAGACCGTGGTAGTCTCCCTTAAAAGTTGTTTAGACAGTTTCAATAAGAGAGTGTTGTATGGACGGGGCTCAATAGTAAAGAAAGAGAATTAGTTGATAAGGCTAAGAATCGGTCAGGCAAATAGACAGCTTTCTTACTTTTCTTTCAAGTGTTCCTTTTTGTTGTCTTACTGCTTCTCACGTTTCAGTTTGTCGGTCTTTCTACACTAGCCATCTTGGTAACCTCTATATTTATGTAGTTACATTGTCTGTACACATAACACCACTTTATTACCATACGGCTTCGATTTTGTGTCTCTTTTTGATTGTAAGTAGGCATGCGCACAAGTGAGGTTGTTAACATATATCTACATTGAGTGTTTGTGATCATTTTGCTGTGGTGTATTTTGGGTCATTTGTATTTGTAAAAGTTTTACAGCTGGACTATTATCTACGAAACGTTAAAAAGAGAAAGATAACATCGAAACATCATAAAAATTTGAAATTTGTGGGAGGTATATATTTACACGCATAGGTGCATCAGCCAGTCAGCCAGCCAGCCAGCCAGCCAGCCAGCCAGCCAGCCAGCCAGCCAGCCAGCCAGCCAGCCAGCCAGCCAGCCAACCACGCATATAAAAACAGAACAATGGATCTGTATGGTAACTTGGAATTATCCAACCCACATCCTTCCGACAATCACGAACAGAGCACCACCACCGATCACCTTTTCCTCCGTCCCGGAGGCTCAAAGTCATTGGCCTCGCAAAATTTAAGCAATGACGTGGGTTGTGGATAATAATCTCTTTGCTGTATAAAATAAACGCTGGAAGCTTTATCATTGACCATTTGTGACAACTGTAAGAAATTCATCTTTCTTGTATGTTATAGCGGTAGAGCAATCGGATTATATTCGAGAGAGAAGATGAGCGTTAGAACTCCAGAGAAGTCAAATGACGAATAAACGTTATCACAAGAAACACAACAGATATCACTGTGCAGAAACTGAGCAATCAACAGGAAAATGAGAGTCGTGTGAGTGGTGAGAGTCGCGTGAGTAACGCATCAATTGAGGCTAATTGAAAGTCATCAGTTGCATATTTTTTTGGGGGGGGGAGGGGGTAGAGGTGGTGGGGGGATTCTGTCTCTGATTGAGGTGGTAGGGGGTATCTGGAAAAGTACCGAGATCAGATTCTTACTTCTCTGATAACTATCGATGACCAACGATTACTCCACGCTTGCCTGCACTGAACATCAAAATGTCACAAACATTGTCCTGCTGTGCCTGGCTGTGTGATGCTCGATCACCTAGCAGAAAACAATACAACAATAGGTGCGTGCCACAAGCTTTGGGTGTTTGACCGTCAGTCGAAGGATTAATACCACGTGACTTGCTTCCTTGAATGACTGCCTGTGGTCTGCTTCTTGTACACGTTTGAATATCCGCCTTGTGCCGGGTGAGGTGTTGCACACAGTTATTGTTTGAATACTTTCAAGCTGTTCAGCAAGCAATGAAAACAAAGTGCCTCTGTCCTAACAATGCTTCGGTCATCGCTTTCTTTGTTGTCCTGTTGCAAATGGTATGTAGTTCTCTTGTTGTAAGGGGTGACGGCGGTCAATAGGGCCATGCTGTATGGCGCCCGCCGCGCGCCAAAGACGGTTGGCGAGGGAATATATTCGGCACTGAGTGATATCGGCTCGCCTTGGCAATGTCACAGATACTGCACTAAAAATTTGTGTGTATATATATATATTATATATATATTATATATATTATATTTTATATATTTATATGTATGTATAATATCTTTATCGCGAGAGGAGCATTACCAGAATAGGTTGCCCTTTTTCACAAACAGAGCAGAGGGGAGTCGAACCCTCGGCCCATCGGATTGAAAACCCAAACCTTAACCATTGGACCATCGAGTCCAATAATTAAAGTGAGAAAGCTTCAAGTTAATCTTGCCGTCTTTTGTCCTCCACTCTATTTATTTACTCTGTTTCGGCTTTGAGCCTTCGTCAGTGCCAGAGACATATAAGTACAATAATATCTAATGATAATAATAATGTATAATATATGTATATATATTATATCTGCAAAATCAACACTTTTCCCCAAACTGGTAGGGCAACATCATAAGCTAGTAAGTACAGACCATGTTTATGAGGCATAACATTTCTCAATGAGCTTCAGAATGCTGGACGCCTAACCATACACAGAGATTTAAAATATGACAGTAAAGAGTTGAAGGATTCTAGTGGCAAACTACTTGACGGGTGTTAATGAGTGGCTCGTACTTTTAGGCGACTTAAATTTCTGCCTCCTTTTTGAAACATATGGTACCATGGCGACTTCAAGAGGAAATCTCTGGCATAAAGAGTTTTTCATGGTGTGGTGTTTTCATGGCTGATAATAGCATTACAATCATCTCATTTATTCTCAGCACCTACTACGCAAAAAGGCCTTGAGAAACTTGTCTGATGACGTACTTTATTTTTACTTTACTATCGTTGCCTATTTTTCTGCATTTACGTATTTATATTTACATAATGGTGATCAATCAATTATCATCACTGTCATCGTCATTAACAGGATCATCGTCATCATTATCGTCACCATTTGTAGGGCGTGGCGACCCCTTGCTCTCCACATGCAATTTTGTTTTCATGGGCTGCAGTTCTGTGCCTTTCTTTCCAATTTTAAGATGTGAAGGCCTGTGTCTTCCTATGTGATCCGTCCATCCTTTTGGCCTTGGTTGCTGAAAATGTTGTTTAAACTAGGGATGCAACTGTCTTTCTGCATACGTGGCCAAACCACTTCAGGCGTGTTTCTTTAATAACGTCTAGAATTGTCTTAACAATTCCCGTAGCCGAAAGAATGTTGAAATTTCGTACCTTGTTACGTCTTGTAACACCTCAGAAAGATCTCAAACACTGCATATCGAGTACCAAAAACTTGTTGTCTTCCTTTTGGTTCGGGCCAGGTTTCTGAGGCCTGGTTTCTGAGGCATATATCTCAAGTGGAAGGGTCAAAGATCTTTTATCCCGTGCTTTTAAGTTCGTAGGGATGTCCCTGTTAGACCAGATTGCCTTTCGCCGCCTATCAAATTAGGATAGGGCAAATCCTATTCGTTCTATCTACATGGTTCCTGCTGCTGGGTACTAATAGCAAAAACACACGATTATTCTTCAGACAATGGATGACGTCGCTACAAGTTCAAAAAACACAATTAAATGTGCGACGAAAATTTTGAAGTTGCTAACTGGAAGAAACTCGTTTCTACAGTTCATTCGCATTTCTCATAGTTTAAGAGAAGTCACTTAAAAGCAGTTTCTTTTAAACAGAAGTCCTGCAGTTCAGGGTTTCTCTGCCTCTAAGGGTTTATTTCCCCCCTTTGAACTACCAAAATTTTTATGTACGCACTGAAAGAATTAGTCATTGTTTCTCTTTATGAAAATTAACAGAGTAAACTATGAAATAAACCGTCAACAAAGTGCCCTAGAGAGGTGTAAAACGAACATTTGTTTAAAATAGGAGTTAAAGTAGACAATATTTATATATCCCTTCGTTTGGGTTTTGAATTTTAACAATGGACAATGCTACTAGTCCTTGGACTCCCCAAATAAATATGCAAAAATAAATTAGCTTTACTTTCATTGCTATATTGACATCGGGGATAACACTCAAAGATTTCTACGGATCGTTGGATGTCTGAAGTGGAAAAACCTCTTGCAAGGGTTACAAATTTGTAGTTATTGGGAAGGAAGACAAAGAGGAATCAACAGGAAAGATGATTTCAAATATCAGTTCTGAACATACACTAGATAAATAAAACAATATACTAACACCAGTGCGTATGTCATCGATTGCTAAAGGTATGGTTTTCAAATTTGGACAGGTTATCTATGCCAACAAGAAAAAAGCGGTCAGCCCAAAATATTATCAAATTTCTGACATTTATTAAGTCATGACGTCACACTTTAGTACTCAATTGAGGCACATGAAGCTGAGAGTCCTTGAAGGCGTAGCAGGAAAGCAATGTTAAACCGAAGTGGATACAAGAGGGTTTCTGACTCATCACTGAATTAACCATGGTCAAATTCAAAATAAACGTGCAATAGGTTTGTAGATGCTTCTAGTGCTATCAATAGCCGTGACTATGGTTTTGAGTTACGAAGACCAGCTTCCGTCTTGAACAGATGTAGTCGCTCCGAACAGTAAAACTATTTACAAAGCTAACACAGAATTCTTTTATTTCGGTACCTCATCAATATCGGCCAAGTAGGCTGTAATGTTGTAGTTCGATAATGCTAAACTATGACTTCGTGCCTTTTATGAACACAAGAAAATTGATAATATTAAAAGCTGTGTGAACGTAAATTTTAAATTTCTGTAGTTTCTTCTCTCCCAAAGATAACGATACTCTGGTAAGGGGGTTCTCGGCCTACACTTAGCTAGTCTTTCCAAGATCCTTATCAAATTTATCATCCTTAACACCTTTCAGTAAATCCAAAGCTTCACAGATACGGCTAAATAACCCCCCTTCCCCCCCCCCCCCCTTCCTTCCCCCGCAATTTTTCTTTTCCGGTGTTACCATGTTTGGGCTTTATTAAAACGTACATACATACATACATACATAAATACATACATACATACATACATACATACATACATACATACATACATACATACATGTTGATTGCTTCATCTTCATAGATGATCGCAGTCTTGTACATCAACATTTTTGTTTCCATTATTACTGTGTCTTCTCATATGGCTACGGAGATGGGACTTTAGGCCAGCAGCTGTTTTACAAGGTCTGGAACAAAGACGACAAACGTATTCTAGTGTCCTCACAGGGTTGATTGGATCTTGCTGTGGAATATTTGCTTTGTGAATGACCATATGCCTCTTCAGTTCAGCAGTTGACTTGCAAACTTTGGCACAGATAACACGAGTAGTAGTACCAGGCTGTGGTAATGGCAGAGTGTGTGAAGGTGTCTCATGTGATTTCTTATGGTTAACATAACCGGCTTTGAATAATAAAATTTGCTCACATGACTCACACTTCCAAATTACTGTGTTACCATCCAAGCACCTATCGATGCCTTTTCTTAAGTCACGTTTCAAAGCAGCGTGTGCAAGATTCTTCTCCTCTGCTTTTACGCATCCGTCAACAACAGCATTACGCCACTTAGTACGATCGCGAGCTAGCTTCTCCCAATTTTCAACATCCAGCTGTAACTCCTTAAGATTTTTTTTCACACAATCTTTAAAGCGTTTTTTGGTCTTGTGTCTAGGGCGTTTACCGTGAGACAATTCTCCGTAAAACAGTTGCTTTGGTAACCTACTGTTGTCCATGCGGACTAAGTGTCCGGCCCAGCGCATCTGGTTTTTGATCAGCATGTTTTCAATGCTTTACAACCAGCTCTCTGCAGAATAGTGGTATCAGGTGTAAATGAATGCCAACTTATATCGAGAACCCTCCTTAGGCAATTCTGATGAAAACGCTCAAGCCACCTTACGTGGCGACGATATAAAGTCCAAACTTCTGAGGAATATAGCAGGGTAGTCAGAACACATGTCTCATAAACCTTCACTTTTGTTTGAAAAGTTATTGCTATTTGTATACACAGACAATTAGCTTCAGCTCAGTGGAAAGCTATATCTTAGTAAATATTTAGTTGGTATTTTGGTTAGGTTAGATTACATTTTGCATGTACTCCTGTTGTAGTCATTCTTTGTCAGGATTTTGCTTGAATGCACCCACCAAATCAGTAGCCACTGTATCTTCAGAGAGTTGATTCCACAAGTTTGTTACTTACTGGCTAAAGAAATGGCTTATTTATTGGATTGAAGAGTAATTGTTGAAGATTTTTTTTTGTGAATGCTCTCTAATTACAAAATGTTCCAGTGGGGACAAGGAGATCAGGAAGAATATTTTTGGAAATAATGTTGCAGGCCTAATTATTTTGCCATATTTCCTCTAGCATGTAAGAGTAATCAGCATCAAAGTATGTAAATGCTCATATGTGTATGTATGAAGATATGGCATTTGTTTGAGGCTTTCAATCACTTTGATTGCTCTTTGCTGTACTCTTTCTAGTCTTTCTTTGTTTTCTTGGAGTAGGGTGACACCAGGAACATTCCAACCTCTAGGGGTGGGCAAACTAGTGCCTTGTAGAGCTTCTTAAATACTTTCAGGCATCTTTTGGAGATAGTTCTTTTGATCTTTCTGAGAGATTGGAGGGAAGACAACAATACAGATTTTATATGGGTGCTGAACTTAAGTTGATGATCAACAACAACTCCAAGATTTCTTTCTTCAGAAACTACTGCAGAAAGGGGGTTACCTTGGAGATGGTACTGGTGATGTAGATTGTGATTGCCAGAGTGGATTAACTGGCATTTGTCAGCATTGAAAGAGAGGAGCCATGTATCAGCCCAAGTCCCAAGAATAAAAATTTTAAGATCCTTTTGGATAAATTGCAGGTCAGAGGGTGTAGCTACTTTACCAATAAGTTTTGAATCATCAGCATAAAGAGTGAAGAGGTTTGAGAGAAGGTTGGGTACATCATTTATATTAAAGTTGAAGAGACTTGGTCCAAGAAATCATTACAATTGGCACCAGGTTGTAGTTGCACAACGTTTAATGGCGGCCATGTAACCATTCCATATTATGTAAGTGTAGTAATAAACAACATCTGGAAACCAACGCAATTTTTGATACAATTGCATGTAGCTTGTGCATGTCGGTGTTCAAAAATACAATTGTACTTGTCATGCTTTTGTCAGAACCCAGCTTTAAGTGGGTCTGCTGGTTTCCAGCTGTCAAGAAGAAGGACCTCTTTCTTTTCTCTGTCTTTTTTCCGTTGTTTCTCCAGTTCTGCATAACTTTCTCTAAAATAACAATAGTTTAATAGTAATGGGAATTGTGACTGTTTCTGAGAACAATTTTCAAACCAAGCAACGAGTGCATGTTAGTAACAAGCAGGAAATTCCAAATAATTTGAAGCATACGAGAATTGTTTTAGAATACTGAATAACATTAAAACAGTCTGCCCTTTTTAAAAATGTATGGCTTTTCGATGTGCTGTATGGAAAGTGGCATGGTGTTCCACTGAGGGAATGGGGAATAGGGAACAACGTTAGGACTTCCCATCGGTTTGGAACTGCCTGATATTATTAAATCCCATTTCTTTCATCATTTTTGTCATGGCATAAGTCTTGTCTTTATTCACCGGCAATTTCATCAATGGCTTAGCGTTAAATTCATATATTCCGGACTATTTGAGACGTGATTTGACATAATGAGTGCGTCTGAAGAAATTCGGCTAGGTTCCAAATGCTCCTCAATCCTATCCTTTGAGGGTTATCAAAAGTTCGATTTTCGGTATTATATTTGTCAACATTTTCACAACTGTATTCAATTCAAGTTTCTTAAGAAGCACTAAAGATACTATTATTGACATTTCAAACATTTGTATTTTCAGTATCACTTAGTATTTTCAGAAGCATGAAGATGTTATATCGTCACGGGTGTTTAAACAATCTGGTGTAAACCAACGTTTAATTTCGTCGATCTGTTTTACTAGTTATTTACCTTCAACTAAAAATCTAACTCCTGTTGATCGAATTAGAAGATAAAATCTGCAAATTAGATTTAAGGCTACTTCTTTAGGTCAATCCAGCAATAGATGTTAATGAAATCTTCGAACGTGTTTTGTAATAGGTTTTGAAATAAATAGATATAGAACCAGAGGAAAGTAGCTTGTTTGTAAGCTGAGTGTTAATGAAAACGTAGTACTTCATTTTTTGAAATACGTGTTAAATGTAGATTTGGATTGGTATCTATTACCTCTACTTCTAATGCCCAATGGCATGTTAGTCCCAAGATACAGAACATAGAAAGGGCAACCATTGTACCTACGGCCAGGCCAGTAGCCACGGGGTTGCTATGGAGGCTTGTTCCCTCTACATTTACTACCAGCCCCCTCCCCCAATTCTCCTCTCAAGATTCGACGTCTATAGGCTTTACCTAGTTGCAATTTCAACCCCCTAAAATTCAGAAGGACCCCTACAAATTCCTAAACCCACTACCGCCAGTTGACGGCCGTTGGGATATCGAGATCACCCAGGACTGTGGATGTTGCGAAACACTTTAAGTTGCATGTTTATCACAACTCTATATGATTAGGGTGGTGTCTGCCCATGAGTGGCTTTAAATGCCAGTAGAGGATTCTTAAAATTATAACCACGCTTTTATTTGAAGCCGCTGCAGTTAAAGAGAATTGTTTAGATGGATTAAAAAAGTCTTAACTTCATGTAACGAGGTCTGGTTACTAGAGAACCGTCTATGAAATTTTAAAATTCCTTCGTTAATTTCTTGTATTCGGATTGTCCAGTAAGAGGTGTTATAAGACTTGATCACCCCCTTTAGGTATACACGTGACAACTGTATTCGGTTCATTTTATTCCTGACTTACATATTGCTCCATTGATGTATATTAAAATTCATTTGTATCGTTTCTTCGTTTTCAGATCTTAAAGCAGTCAGCTCCTCCAGCGCTGCAAGTAGAAGAAGGTCTTGCCAAAGCAAAATATAGCTTGCTTCCAACTGTATTATACGCCAAGAAGAAGGAATAAGAATTACGAAAGCTCGCGGAGAGCCCAATTTTAGTTTTAATGTTTTTATATACATATAATATATATATATATGTATATATGAATATATATATATATGTATATATGAATATATATATATATATATATATATATATATATATATATATAATTTTCAATGAGTAAAGCATTACCACAATAACTTGCAATATTTAAGGGTGCTGACCGGATCGGATTCGAACCCACGACCTCATGGTTACTAAACCAACGCCTCAACCATTCGACCATCAGGCCCCATATATAATTCTCAAAGAGTGAAGCATTACCACAATAACTTGCAATTTTAGGGTGCTTGGTGGATTCGAACCCACAGTCTCATGATATGAAAACCAACACGTCAACCATTGGACAATCTGGTCAAAATGTTAAGGTACGGATTTTTAAAGACAATCTTTGGCAGTTTTTTCTCCGCTATATATCTATAGTTCTATCAAGAGCCCACGAAATCACGCTTATTAAAGCCGAATACAATATCAATAAACAAGCACTAGTATTTCGAGGTATTGAAATAATTCATCAGTAAGAACGGTTTATGTCAAAACAGTTTTTGATAAAGAGTTATGAATTAAATCGAAATGTCAAAATGCTAGTGTTTAGTTATACATGTGTATACATATATAATCTCAGCCGACACATTGCAATTATATAATAGCAATGTGCCTGCTGAGAGGTTGCATATGTCTGGCACTAATGAAGACTCAAAGCCGAAACACGATTAACATCAATTGATGAATTTCCCCGTACTCACGGAGTGGAGGTGAATTCGGGAAGTATTGACACTAAAAATTTGGGCCTCATGGTCCAACGGTTAGGCTGTTGGCTAAGTAATCATGAGGTCGTGAGCGCCGTATAATTGCAAGTTATTGTGGTAATGCTCCACTCTTTGAGAATTTATATATACAAAAACGAAGGAATGGGAGAATCCCATCAGCACATTGTTAAACATCGATGTTAGTCTATACATCTTGTTCAGAGCTTGGAGGCGGTTTTACAACAGGAACCGCGTCATTATCTGCCCTTTTTCACTTCTACATCCTTTGGAAAGTCAGGAAAAGCTTGATAGGTCATATTTATGAATCTCTGATGCAATCTATTTCGATGATTATTTGTAGCAAGCAATGCTTTCGATTGTTCTGCTGGAAATCGACTACCTTACAATACAAAAAATAAATTTGAAGTCTTTGAGAAAGAATTTGAGAAAAGTATCTCATCGCCACATGGAATGACTCAAATACTAAAGAGAAAAAGACAAGCCTTAAAAAGACAAAATTTGATAATCGCTTCTCTTGATCTCTTTTGAAGCACTTATTAGAAGTTCTCATTTTGAAGGCCATCGTGCTTATTTGCTGAAATAAACTTATTTAGTGATATTTTGCACGCTTGTATGTTTTTCCAAGTATTTAATACAAACGTTCCATAGCAGAGAAGATGGTCCTTAGGTAACAAAATTAATAATTACTCTAAAAAGCCGATATGTTATGGTTGACGTGCTGCGACACGATAATTAGTGCCGGTTTTAGGGGGTGCCGATTGTGCCGCAGCAAGGGCCCCGCTCATAAGATGGAAATTGAGGGCCCCAGCACAGCTCATTGAAGCAAAAAAAGTTTTGACGTATTTTTGCAAGGACTGAAAAAGGGCCCCCAAATCACTTTACCAAAAACCGGCACTGACCATAACCCCTCAAATGACACTCCTATCCACATGTCCCACGAATGCCTAGCATATTTCTTGTCTTGCAGCTGTGTATATTAACTCTGCATACTCTGTTATAAGTTCAGTCGAACAGGTTTTTAATTTTGGTAATGTTGCTATTCATAGATGTGTGAAGAAGCATAAAAAGTATCCAAAGGGACTTCCAACCACCACTGTCATCATCTGTTTCCATAATGAGGCTCTATCAGTTTTACTACGGACAGTGCACAGGATATTTAATGCACTGCCAGAAAAGTGTGTATGCAACTAACCATTGCTGAGACCGGCGGCACTGAATCCACGGCTAAGAAGTAGACCTATATCATTTCGCCCTTCGATGATCGGGCTGGCGTCTTACTTAACTACGTAAGCTATAACACGTGGAACTGAAACAAATATCTTCACTGTGGTTAATTGACTGATACTTCATCTTCCAATCGCAACATTTTCTCCGTCTACGATAACCCCCGCTACTACCAAATGTATGAAGAATCTTTAAATGCTAAGCAGATCCTGTCGCAGATACGAAAGACGACGGGGAAGGGCCTTAGACAGCTACAACGTGAGCAGGAACATGTAATACGTAAGTGAAAGGAGGTGCGGGTTCCCTTCCTTCAGCCTTGATACACAGGTAAAATCTATGGTTCTGTATAAATCTTAACGAGGCAGGACAACATTAAGCGATGTTACCTACTCAGTTTCTTAGTTTTCACACTATAAATAAAGCGGCACACAGGAGGGTATACTACGACTATCTGCAACTATCTCGGGACACGTTCTTTCGTATGATTTCAAAGAGTGCAGCAATTTGTAACTATTCGATGAGGACGTCACGACTAGCTAATAGATAAGGTTTTCCCTTTTCGCGACGTGGTTGCAAAGGAGTCGGTGCCTTCCAAACGAGTTCTGTAATGGGGCTCGAACAATTTTCGAATCCCTAATTTTAATTGGGACTCGAAACCGCATCCCTTGGATTATAAGCCCAGATTCCGAGCCGATCAAATAATTGCAGCTTAGAGCATAATTCAGTACCGTATTTCCTCTAATTATAAACCCGTCTATAATTAATTGAGGGCACCAAAAGGGGGGTCTATAATAAGTGGGGGTCTTTAATTTCCAGAACAAAGTTTTCAAATAAAAAGAGCATATAGCGTTTCAAGAAAAACTGCGAAAGTACATTTATACATTGACTAAACAATGATTTTCGTGGAAAGACTGTCCCAAGAAGAAATATAACTGATGCTGCTGCTGAGCCATTGGTTTATCGCTTTGGTGTTGACGTATTTCTCACATCGGTGGATTAGTTGAAACAACACATAAAGAAACCAAGACAGACATCCAGTCAGGTTTGACACAGAAACATAAGCTGTGAATCCAAAACATTTTTGTTTTATTATCGAATCTTGCTCTGAAGATCACTTTTTCCAAAGCTTTGTCCTAAACCTCATCCTTTTCGATTAAGGAGGTCTTCCGAAGCTCGCTTTAGCCCTTAACATTTTTGGGGACGCGGAATTTCCTGATTTTTACTTTTTATATGGGCTCTATAAGGGCAAAGCAAATTTCAGTAATAAAATGTATACCAAGCCAGACTTGGCCAGGCCTCCAAACACGATAGGAAGGAGTCGACGTCAATCTTTCTCAACCGCCTCTTTATCGAACGCTAGCATAACAGCAAAATTCTTTGAATTAAACATAATTCAGCCTTCCATATTCTACAAATAGATTTCTGTGCAAGTCTTTTGTCCTCCCTCAGTCCTGGTTTACTTTACCTTTGTCTGATTAACGCCTACCATACCTAAAAGTGTTATGAACAAGGAGAGTTTGAACAAAATTTAATACTTAAAATCAAAATATTCAAATTTCTACTTTCGGTTCCTGTTTCGACTTGATTATAAGGTTCCCTGAATTTCCTTGTAATGAATGGTTTTCTCATCATTCTCCAGGTACCATTTTGGTGAACACCGAAAACCGAAACATCTCCTGACAAATATAAACACAGTTTGATAAGTTATATTTAAAGTTAAATTACCAGTTTACTTTAAAACTATTTCAGTACTGACCAAAGTAAGGCTATACACGTGTGCTTGGTTTATTAAAGAAGGAAAACTAGAAACACGTGTCAATCCCAGTTTTTTAAAAGCTGTAGAGAAATAGAAAAGATGTGCCCACCTGGGATGCAACCTGTGGCCCACGCTCCGGCAGTGTGTGGTTTACTAACTGACCCCTGATGTAGATAAAACCTATTTCTATCGTCATTTAAATTAGCTCTTAATACGCAATACTCATGCAAAACCGGTTATCTTAGGAGATGGAACAGAATGTTTTGCTTTACGTGGGAGGTTCTTGTACATCGTTCGAATAAACGTAAATTAACGGCCTCGAATTGATGACACCCTCGACCTCATATAACACAAGCAAAAATTCATCATAAGTGCACTTGACCTTACGAATGGTCTTCCGTAAGCACAACTTAACTGACGTCATCATACGCTCAAAAAGTGCGCAGTGCCAAGGTGATTTCTCAAGATTAAACTTTCAAGTGATGCCTTAACTATGAAAATACTGTGTAACTTGATTTGAAAGGAATAAAATTCTTAACTGTTTAGCTGCGACCTTAAAAGTCTTAGCGTTATCACTCACAACTAAATGTGGAATACCAAAACGAGATACTATCCTTCTAAAGGATCTTAAAAGGTTTCATGGAGGAAGTCCATGATTAAATATAAACGAATAGCTCTGCTTATCGTACACATGTATATCACAATGTACGCTTCCCCATAGCTGAATTACTACCTTCAAATGGAATGGACCTGCAAAGTCTATCCCTATACTACTAAATGCAAATTCTTCTCTAACTCTAAAATCTGGCAACTCTGATCCTTTCACAGGAGGACAGTGCTGACCCTGAATCTTCCTACAAGTAGTACACTTAAATAAGACCCTCTTCACCACCTGTCTCTCTTTAACAATACAATACTTGGATCAGATCTCAATGAGTGTTTCCTTAACACCATTGTGGTATACCCTATGAACATCTTGGATTACCAATGATGTAATGATGGCAACAGTGAATCAGCGCAGGACATTTTGTGGTATAATTCATATTTGATCTTCCAATCCTTCATTGACACCTAACAATATTGTTCTCTGTTAAATGTATCTTAGTTACGATTGCGTCAAAAAGAAAGCGTGTTTGCTAATGATTCTAAGAACATACTAATGCATGTAACAACTGTTTTGCTGGCCTAAAACAATCGATAATGATGATGATCTTCACTTCCCAATAACAGTTGTCTGGTCAAACCATATTCGAAGCTCTGCCGTAACGTTAAAACCCTGAAATCGTCCCGGTAATTTCCACAAATCTCCATCGATGTTGCATTTCATCACCGTGTAAAGGTTATGTGAAACTAATTCTAAAGATATTATGGCTTGTAATCTTTTTCGTAGTCAGCAATCCCGCAAAAAGAATAAGGTATCAATCGAAGTATTCACCATGATGTCACAATTTTCCACAACACAGAATTTTATGTGCAATAGGAAACCCTATTGTTACTTGTAACCAATGGAAAGCTTGTTCTTTGTTTAAAACAATGATATGAATTGTTAAAATAACAGTGTTGTCATCAAGTCGCAAACTCGGCAAGCCAGAAAACAAAATGTCGAAGCGGCTCGTTGGTTGCAAGGCACTGTCATAGCAAGCCCCAAAGGCTATGCGTGGTCCTTGATGAGTTAAATTATTACTGCTCAGGTTTATTTCTGTCGTTAGTACATCCATTAACTGTACAGAGGTCTTTGTCTCCCTTTATAAAGCTAACGATAATGGTTTAAATTGAAGAAATTTCAAATGGTAGCCCTTTGCCGATGACTGTTCTCAAGTTACTGAAAAGCAATCGTCCCCCAGCCAATCCCAGAGTACAGTGCGCGCCGTAATTTGCATAGAATTTCCGAAATGGTCTGTTGAATTTGCGTAGCTTTGACCAAAATGGCCATTATCAAATCAGAACAATACAGTGACGTATCATGTTGTTAAAAAATTTGACAGGAATTTAGTAACAGGACAAATTATGATTAAGGAGGAGAAAATCCTTAAACAAAATTATGTCACTGAACCTATAATATCAATATTAACATATCATCGAGAAGAGATGATTTGAAATGTTAGTTAGAAAGGAACGGAGAAACATACGGAGAGTATGTTAACATCGGAGGTCACCTAGCTCGGAGCAGAGGATCACTGCATACACGTGATATTCTTTGTTATATATTTATAAGAAACCAGTTTATATGAAACCATAGAACTTCAACCAACCTACGTCAAAGATCCCTGATGAAACCAGGGTTCAATCTTCACAAAATTTAAGAAACTCGAGGGCTGGATGGGGCTGCTCTAAGAAACCTAAAAAATCTATGAAAGTGGTTTTAGACAGTTTGATGACGGGTTTGTTTATGAATAGGCTAACCTGAAACCCTAAATGAAGTGTGGATTTACTAACAGCAGTGTGGCTAGCCCCCTCCGCATATTCCACCCCCTTTAATTTCGTACCAGAGAATAAGAAACTGCTGAGAAACTTTGAGGGCTCAAACGGTCAATATTTTAAGAAACGTCGAGGGCTGGACACTAGGTAGTTTCTTATAAGAAAAATAGGTGTATTGATTCATTTTCTTTGATCTTTTTACTTTTCGGGGGAAACGAAATAGAGTATACCTGTAGTTGTGTGCGTCAAATGTTACCCTTTATTTTCAGATGAGTCGTTTCAACAATCGTCCCCCAAAGTGAAAGTCATCAATGATGCAAAACGTAGGGATCATTTTTTTCACATTTTGATTATATTTCAACATTATTTGTCTTGTTATCTATTTTAATTAATGTCATTAAATGTATTTTTGTTTTGAAAGGTATTCGTTGTAAGGTGATAAGGACCAATATCTGTATTTTTATGATCTCTATATATTTCTCTTTTCGTTTTTAGGCAGTTTAAACCATTACAATAACTTAAAGTAAGACACCATATTTTGGTATCTATCGACAAGAACAAGATGTTCCTGGATGCCACATTATGTTGAATCGACGACACCTACTGCTAAATCGACGAAGCTGGTTCTTAGTATGTAAAAGTCGATTAAATATCTTGGAGGTTGAAGAGTGGGTAGGCCTACAGTAATCAATGGCATCTACTTTACGTCAATACAATATCAGTACAGCAGTCAGCCCTTAGGGAATAGTGACATGGTTTCTCACCAATAGTTCGGCGGTTTTTCTATCTTTTGAGCATGCTAAATAATAAAATTAGACAGTACATGCAGAATAAAACTCTTAATTCACAGTTTTTGCAAAATTCAACACAAAATTATGATTTTCTCATAATTGTTTAGCATAGATAGTCAATAAAGATGTTAAAAAAGTTTTATTTTTCTATTGGATAACACATTTTATCCTTTTTTGAGAAAATGAAAACATTTCTTATGAGTTTCTAATCTTATTCGAGAACAAGAAATGTTTTTCACAATGTTTACAAAGAGTATCTAAGATATAAAACTATGTTCTTCAGAGAAAAATGTTAAAAAGGAAAGGCCGAAAACTCTACTAAGATTTAATAAAACGTCAATTTTGCAAACTTTCTAAACATGTTTTAGGAATTACTTTCTCATAAGAATCCTTGGTAAACGTTGGGAAAATTTACAAAATTTCAAGTCTTTTAAAATTATAAACAGAAGGGCGTACTAGCCCCCCTCCATATAAAATAGAAATTTCATACACAAATTACACTTGAAGTGCTTTCATCATTTTTTTATTATTTTTTTTACATTAGAAGTAAGCTGTTTTTATTATTTGTTGGGATAGAGGAAAAGGATAGTTCTGCAAAGAAAATTTGTAATAGTACCAGTGAATACTACGTTAAAGCGGGTAAAAGGGCCTCTCTGCTTTATTCTGGAAGATATAGTTTCCTTCAGCAAAATCAGGTAGATAGGGTAACTACAACGCAATATCGTTTTCTAACAATGTTTTACCTTTATTAGGCAATGTACCAACTGGCAAGCAGAGCAAGGTATATCAATAACAGTATCAAAATCTTCCAACTGTGAAAAAAAGGATGTAACCGTACAGGACGGCTTTAGAAATGCCCTTTGACAAAATAGAAATTGACGCGCGTCAAATCCATATAGCGCGCTCAAAACAAGGCGCAATATCGTACAAAAGTAAGTACTTTAGTAAGTAAAAACCTTTTTCTTAAAGTCATCTCTCCGCTGCTTCTTAGATACTTTTATTTCCTTCAATGCTGAAACAGTGAAAAAGTATTACTTTAATACACAAAATTAACGTTGAACATTTATTAGCGTTTTTGGAATTAAAAAACATTAATTAAATCGAGGATAATAAGATGCTGACGTTAATTTTAACTTAGCGCTACTTTTTGAAAAGTTGATTGGTGCCAAAATTATATTACAAATATGGGCTGTAAAATTTTCCTTGGCAGCAATATGTTGAAATCTCAAAAGGAAACATTTGTTTTTCTAACAACATGTATAGATTTTGTTCATAAATTTGAGCATCTTTGTTTTACAAGTATGCCACGATACCACAGCATTGTGTGACTGGCTATTGACAGGATTTGAGGTATATGAAATTTGGAGGGAAATGAGAACTGGGGATACATGTCGAACTGCGCGAGTTTAAGATAAATATGAGGTAAGAAAGTAGAATGAAGACGGGGACCTGGTAAAACCACCATGCTAACATGACGGTTTAAATTTGGTGTTCACTTAATTTTAGCAAATCATCTTCGTGTGTCTGGCGGTGTATGTTCAGTAATGTTGCTCTTTATTCGCATTTAATATAAACATCACGTACATTTGGGGGAAAGAGAAAACAATTCAGTGAAATATAATTTTTTATGGTACTTGAGTTTTGTTATTTATTAACACACGCATTAATTAACGATGGCACTAATCAACGTTTGATCGTTTGAAAACGTTAATTCATGTCGTTCAAACATAAAATTGCTGATCGTTAATTAATTTCCATCAAAGTGCATTTTAGTCTGAAAAGACGTTAATTAGATCAACGTTTATAAAAGCCGCGTTAATTCCTGTACACGTTATTTTTGTGTATTATGGTAGTTCTAGTTCCTATACTGTAAATTTATATTTTGCCCTACTATTTCTACTTATATTTTTCCAAACTTATTAACTTGTGTAAGGCACTTTATGAAAAACCCGAGTAACCTTGCACTAGAAATGTCTCTGCCGCGTAGGGGCATGTGACAGGGCAATATTTATCGCACGAAAGTGCAGGGTTAAAGTACCTTAAATATCATTTTCAGGTCTATGCATATATCGTGGATTAGCATATGTTTTCTTCGCTAAGAGGATATTCCCTAGATGTAACATTTCATTTACTTAGGAGTATTTTAACAGTTAAGTTTCATTGAGATGGATTTCAACTTGAAAAATACCTGTACATGTACGGGCACGGACCAAATAGGTGCGATACCTGTATCAGTGTTACAACAACTGTGCCAAAGTAAACTTGTGTGCCAAACTGTTTTCCTGTTGGCGTTGCCTCGAAACGAGTGAGCAATTATATCGTCATCCCTCAGTCGAATGCCGCGCATACTTCTGCTCCGAAAAAGAGGTAGAAGAGACTGATAAAAGAATAAAATTTTAGGTTCGCAAAACATTTGGAGAAAGATGAGAAAAAGATAAGTTTCATCAGCTTGTTTATGTTTGGCGTTCCCTCAGTGCACAGATTTTGCTGTTGCTGTCAACACAGTTCCTAGATTTCGTTGTGGGGATGTGTTGTCTGAATCCTCGTCTGCTCGGGTACCGCGTCAACGATTTAAACTCTCGCTACTCTAATGGATCTGTAGTAACCCGTTATTATTTGCTTTGCTGAACGATTTCCAAAAGCCGTTTAAATTTTTCTTTTTGCTGACTGTGCTCTGAGGTCGCCATTTTGATATTCTGAACTGACACGCATCGCGTCCTCCAGGGTCAGTTCCCCTCATCTGTCACCCGGTCTTCCGTATGCGCTTCTCCCCCATCTCACGCGAAGGAAATCCCCCCGTCTGCCCAAAGCCCAGCCCATTAAGTAAAATTCTCTTACCTACCAAAACTGGCTTGAGTTATATTTGAAATAAAAGACTAAAATTGTCGAAAGAAAGCAATAGTTGAAGTTGATAGTACGGTAGTTGTGATGTGCGCCACAACACGGAGGGTACAATACGATAGTATCTTAAATTTTATGATCTTCTGGTACAAGAGACAACTTCCGTACGTTATTGTAATCTTTTATTGCATGCGTAGCTATTTTACTCACGGCACGTCCCTGCCTTCCATAAATTTTGACGTTTCTGAAGCGGCATTAAGAGAACACTGTAATAAGAACGTCGTTGCCACCACGTAACCAAGGTCGTTATGGCCTTAAGAGCACTTCCGGTTTAGTAGCGTATTAGCTGATGTAGTGGTTCAGCATCAAGAAAGGTATAAGACAGGGTTGCCTCATCACTCCCATGTTGTTCAACTTCTATTGAGAGGGAGTTATGAGGCAATCTGCTGACGAATTGGCTGATGTTGGTGTGTCAGTACGTGGAAGCAATGGGAACACAGAGAACACTTCTAGCTATAATAAAGAAGCGGAAATTGCAACTTTTAGGGGCAATTCACTAGAGTGGAAAACTTGAGCACTCACATATTGGAGGGCAGGATTCGTGAAAGACGGTCAAGAGTACGGTAGAGAAGATTGTGCGTGAATGACATCAAGAACTGGACGAAAGAGACGCTAGCCACGTACACAGCTACCGCACAACGAGACAGGAAGAGCTGGCAAACTCTGGTGCACAAATCCACGATACTCGACCCTCAATCATGAGGATGGGAGCAAAGGATGGAAAGGAAGAATGTCGAGTTTGCATAACAGTTCATACTTTCTGTTTCTTAGTGCGAAATAATTTCTTTCCCATGGCCTTAGAATAATTTTTCGTCTGACACTCCCCAGAGCACAGATCATACAAATATATCGAAATAGAAAGGACGAAACGTTTTACAGCGTATCCTCGTTTATCCGAATGGCATGAACCTAAATGGCGGCGAACTGCTCGGGTAAGCCGAAAGTCGGATAATCGAGGACGAAATAAACGAATGTGATTAAAGGATCTTTTCCTATGTCAAAAGTTTTAGTTTTAGAGGGTAATAGCTACGTATGTTGAAAAAAGATAACGTACATGCATTCGGTAAGTCATCAGGGAGGCTGGAGCAATTTCAAATACGTCAATCCAAATTTTGCTTCTCATTTTATGATTGAAGGATACATGGCGGTAGAGCGTCACTATGCTCACCTTAACGAGCCACATTCTTATCAAGTGCAATGAAAAGATTCAGTACTAGCGGAGACTCTTTTTCTTGGATGATTTTGTTTAATTGTACATTGCCAACAACTCCCGTTTAAATCTCTTTTATTTGTGACAGTCCCTTGGATATACGAAATTTCTAGATGGTAGGTGGAACTTCTCACCGTTGGCAGTTGACCTCATAAGGACGTATAAGAAAAAGTACGTTTATTTGTACATTTGAAGTATAACGTCCGTTGTACTATGTTGTATTTGGTACTGTATTATTTTCTTAGCAGTTGTTAGCTGGTGGTAGTTTAACAGATGAGTTGGGTGCAGTGCATCAACAATTTAATTTACTTATGCTGTAGTTAGTTATAGCTAGAGTAAGTCAATAATAATGCCTTTGATATTATTTTATTAGTTGCACTTTTCTGCGCTTTAACTGTCTACGAACTACAGCTTCCCCTGTTATCACTTTGTTCTGCTTGATGAGCCACTCTATTTACTTTGATGTGTTTTTTTGCTCTGCGTTACAATTTATTCTGCGGGGCTTTTGGCTCTGCGTTGCTCTTTACTCTGCTTTGGGCTTTGCTCGGCTTTGTTCCTTGCTCTGCTATACTCTATTGTGCCATTTTCCCTATGCTGTACCTTGCTCTGTCGCCTCTGTTTTCGTCTGTGTTTTTTATTTTCTGGTAAGTATTATTATACTGTGATCTTTTTTCTCCTCTTCGCTTTGTTCTTCTGTACTTTTTGTTGGATTGTGTTTTTCTTCTCTCCTGTGTTGTGCTGAAGAATCAAATATATGGATAGTTTTAAAGCTCTACTTACATATGTTTGTAGATTTCCGGACGTTTTTTATGGAATCGAAGATTCACCACAATCTAAGCAACAAGCTAAGCAACTCGAGGCCTCAGATTCAGGAGGGACGCCTGAAAAACAAATCAAGACACGTTTTTTATTAAGAATTGATTACAAACTGTTGATGTATAGCATATATCACACTGTTGATAATGAGTCAAGTAAAGAGATCAAAGATCCCACAATCATTTGGTATTTTATCATTTACAACTGCCAGGGGCTGCATTTTGTCAACCAACAGCACTGCGAAATTCGACGATAACCTGTAGTGATGCCGAAGCAACTACTTAAGCAACTCCAGGCCTGATTTTTTGAAAATTGCTAAGCAACTCGAGGCCTGGCCCCGAAAATGGAGTTGCTTATAAAAAACGTGTTTGACTTGACGGAGTACATGCAGCGATGTCAAGATATGCAGGTGGTAAGATGTTGGCGACCAGTATATAATAAATATCTTGAAAGTCATGGAAATACCAGAGGGACAAGATGCGGGAGTTATATTGCGTCTACCCATATAGGGGAGATTTGAGTGATTGTGCAAATTTGAGGGGAATTACTCTGCTACAAGTCGAGGATGAAGTGTTGGCATATATTTTGTAAGAACCAATTCAAGGTTGATGAATGAATGTCACTATTTTTTGTATTACTGGTGTTTGCCCACCAACTGGGGAAATCAGAAATTGAAGGAAGTAGAGTTGATTTAGGTGTTATGCAAGTCAATACCTTGCAGGATAAAGATGGCAGCATGTTGCTAAGAATCCCAGCAGAGACACAAAGTATGATGAAGAAGGTTAAATTGCGTGTTAGTGCTGCTAATGAAAAGTGACGGAAACAGGAATGAATGCAGCCAGCATAACGGGAACTGTATTAGATGGAAATCTGGTAGATAAAGTTATGATTTCCAATATCTGGGAAACGGTTAAAGTAAGGAGAGTGGAAGTACAAAGAAAATCAGAATAAGAATTGGAAAGGCAAGCAGCAGTTTCTCAAAAATGTACAATGTTTAGAAAAAGCAAAACGATTTCTCCGGTGCATCTTCCAGAGGGAAGTTTGGCCGGTTGCCTGCAATTACCGTCTGCGTGGACAACGCCAACGCTTTCCATTCAAAGGAACCCTGAAGCCGTGGGTTGTTGAACAAGATCGCATTTCCCGCCTCGATTCATTATCGAGGTTCTCTGGTTTAGCCTAGTTTCAATTGTTTAAGTGTGCCCTCCCATTCTAGCTCATATTTCGAACCTGTCAATCTGACCCCCAATTCGAGAAAAGGGCCTTTGACAATTGCCAAAGGCCCTGATGTTTTATAGGGAAAATCGGTGTTTTTTCGATATGCAATCTAGTTCTTTGCGTTGAAATAAACTTGCGTTCCCAGTTCTTCAATGGCCAGGCCAATGCGATCCAATGCTGAGACGTAAGCAGCAGTACGCATATTGATACTTCTTTCATTCATCATGTTGTAGAGGTGATTGAATTCTCGGGCCATGATGGTTTGAAGTTTTTCCTGAACTTCTGATTCCGACCAGTAATAGCTCATTCGGTTTTGAACCCACTCAAAATAACTGACGGTCACCCCGCCGGCGTTGGCCAGGATATCCGGAATCACCAAAGATCCCTGTTTGGTCAGAATATCGTCCGCCTCGTTGGTAATGGGGCCATTGGCAAGTTCGGCGATGACCGGTGCTTTGATTCGAGGCGCATTGTCTTCGGTAATTTGGTTTTCCAAAGCGGCTGGAAGGAGCACATCCACATCCAGCTCAAGAAGTTCTTCATTGGTGATCTGGTCCGCTTCGATCGTTGAGCAAACTGAGCCCTCACAATACACGGGGTCCAACCGGCGCTGTTCCTTTTTCACGTGGATAAGGCTGGGGATGTCAAAGCCTTCTTTTCGGAAAATGCCGCCGCGCGAATCGCTGACCGCCACAATTCGGTAGCCGTCCGCGTGCAGGAGCCTTGCCGCATGCTGGCCGGCATTCCCAAACCCTTGCACCGCTACAGTAATGTCGTGGGGGTTCCAGCCGCGGATGCTCTGAGGCTTGTTCCTGGCATTTTCTTGCCTGAATGAGGACGTGGAGGTGATGAATTGCCAGTGTTCTCCATTTGGCGGACTGAACGCGACCGCATTCAGTCTTCCATCCGAATCCGGCAGCACCTGCGGCCGGTTCATGGTCCACCACAGGGTCACGGAGACCAGGGTCAGGAGCGCCACGACGGCGGCGCCCGGCCAGCGGGCCCAGGGATCCGGCCAGGCGCGCTTCATCGACGACAGCCCTCCCGGCCATCGCCGCACGGCCGCAGGGCGGCCACCTCGCCGGAGAGGTTGGAGGCGGATGTCTTGCCGGCCCCATCGAAGGCGCCGAGCAACAGGCCGTTGACGCTCTCGAGCCCGCCCAAATCCTCCGACCCGGGGTGCAGGCCGGGGCGAAAACCGGCCGTGATGAACGATGCCAAGCGCGCTGGGTCGCGGCTCAGGATATGGACCGGAACGCGCCAGGAAGCCTCGGTCCCGCTGACCAGCGCCGGTGGCTGATGGTCTCCCATCACCAGCACGAGGGCATTCTCCGGCGCCCTCTGGCGCAGGAAGCCCTCGAGCAGCGCGAGGTCGTAGTCCACGGCCGCCAAATAGGATCGCTCCACCTGGGCTGGATCGAGCTGCGCGCCGGGTGGGGGCACCGCCGCGCTCGGAAAGGCCGCGGGACCGGTCACCTGCGACCAGTCGGCCAGATAGGGCGGTGTCGGCTGGAAAGGCATGTGGCTCATGATCGTGGGAAAGAAGACCAGCAGCGGCGCGGCACGCGGCTCGGCAAGCTCCAGCTCGGCCAAGCGTTCAAGGCTGAACTGATCGGGAATCCGCCACCAGCCGAAGCCGGCGCCGCGGTAGTCCAAGAGGGCGGCGCTGTAGATCTGGTCGAATCCCAGGCCGGCGCCTTCCGGCCAGGCCTGCTTGATACCGGGCATCAGGGCGACCGCCCGGTAGCCGGCCGCCTGGAAGCGGGTGACCAGGGTTTCGGCGCCGCTCTTCAGATTTTATCTGCATCAACAGTGTCTCCTCCACTACAAGATAAACAGGATAAAGCATGTTACGTATACGTCTGGAACTAAATGAGTAGAAAAATGTCACTAATATTATTATCATAATCATCTCCATCACCATCACCATCACCATCACCATCACCATCATCACCACCACCACCATCTTTATCACCAACATCATAGCAGCTATGCCATCATTCTGCAAATATCATCATCAGCATCATCAGCATCGTCAGCATCGTCATCATCATCAGCAGCAGCACCGGCAGCACCAGCACCAGCACCAGCATAATTATCATCATTATCATCATCATCATCATCATCATCATCATCGTTACCACCATCAGTAGCATTGTAATTGTCATCAGCATCATAACCATTATCATTGTAATAATAATAATGATCATCATCATTACCATCATCAGTAGCATCGTAATCGTCATCACCATCATAATCATTATCATCTTCATAATCACCATTATCTTCTTTATTATCGTTATTGTTGTTATTGTTCTTAGAATTATAATCATCCTTTTATCGACGTTTCCAAATCGTTCCAGGATGGCGTTATTCGGCTTACAACCGTGTTCAACCAAGTGATGATTGTAAATTTGGGTTCCCTTCTGTTTATGCTGTTTACTACGTTTGTGAAAGAAGTTTGTTTTGTATCAAAGGCATAAAGCTTAAATTCTGCTTCAATGCAGTTA
The DNA here is from genome assembly GCA_010016025.2 of Alatinidae sp. Z8VKAUB7J3. Lineage (NCBI taxonomy): Eukaryota > Metazoa > Cnidaria > Cubozoa > Carybdeida > Alatinidae > Alatinidae sp. Z8VKAUB7J3. Next base: position 155,498,383 of record JAAAKM020073195.1, read on the forward strand.
TCCCTTCTCAAGAATAATCAACAACACAATTTAAAGGGAAGAAAACATTATAATCACCACTAGAACATAGTACACTGCCTTCGAAGGATTTAGAAGTATCAAGTTAAGTCAGGAAATTAACAGGATGGCAGATCTCAAAGTTCCCAATTATAATAATTAGAAACATAATCATCATCATTATCATAATCATTAGGGACTTTGTCTCTGTCATCCTTTCTTTTGTTATCACCCTCTTCTTGTTTCTTGAAGGATGCATGGCAGATGCCGTACACTTCTGCCAACGAGAACGTCGTCGGGAAGGTGGCGAGGGTCATCATCAGGACGTGTCGTTCGAGCGCGGCGATCAGGAGCGGCTCTGCGGCGTCGTCGTCGAGGACTCCCTCGACATAGGAGAAAGCCCTCTCCCAGCGCTGCGCGGCGACGGCGGAGGGGGGAGCGAATCCCGTGGTGCGCAGCTTTCGTCCGTCGACCCCCGTGATCTGCGCAGCGCGGGTCTCCGCGGCGGCGCGCCCGAGCAGCCGGACGCCGGGGGGATGGCGGAAGCGGCCCCGGATCAGGGCTCCGAGCCAGGTGCGGGTGGTCGCGTCGACCGCCAGCACCGCCATCCGGGGATCGTCGCGCAGGTGGCGGGGGAGGGTGCGGGTGAAACGCTCGAAGTAGATCCCGTGTCCGGCCTCGGACGTCAGCATCAGCGAGCCGATCGGTCGGACCCACGGGGAGCCGTCGTCCGCCGTGGTGGCGATCGCGCTGTGCCGGCTGCTGCCGAACGCGCGTGCGAACACCCTCCGGATGCGCGGCCAGTCCTCGACCATGTCCAGCTCCATACCTGTCACTCCTCGTCGCGCAACGCCGCTACGGCGGCGCGCGCCGTCCACCCGGCGAGCTCCGGGGCGATCGGCTCGCCCCGCTCCAGCGGCCGCCGGACCGCGGCGTAGGGGATGTCGACCACTGCGAACACCACCCGACGCACGGCCCGGCGCGACGCCCGGCCGAGCCAGCTGCGGGCCAGCCGTACGAGCTCGGCCTCGAGCTCGGCCTGCAACCGCTCCGCCCGTTCTCGAAGCCCCTCCGGCCAGCCGTCGCTCAGGAAGTCCTCCGCCCGGTGGAGCAGCAGCAGCCGCGCCTCGGTCGGGTGCCGTCGCGCCCAGTCGACCGTGAAACGGGCGAGCGACGCGACGTCGGCGTCGGGGCGAGAGGCCGCGGCGCCGAACTCCTGCTGGAAACCGGTCACGGTGTCCATCCAGAGCTCGCCGAGCAGCGCTGCCCGCGATGGGAAGCGGTATGTTGAAAAAATGAAGATATTAGACTCATTTATCTGTGCTTTTATGTACTCTTAGGTCTCTAATACTGGTCAACTTCTGTTGCATATTCACCCTCCATGTTTTCAAATTTGGAACCCCTATTTTATGACACTTTTGACTCCTATCTCACAGTGGTATTCAGTCAGTCATTCATGTGATATACTTTGAGATGGGTCATTCCATATGAAATCAGCCATAAGTCAGAAATTTCTTTTGTTGACTCTATCAGATTTTGATTAAAAAATTGTGGGTAAACCTTTTCATATGTTATGAATACATGCCAAGTTTTAGACTTTTAACACCAAAGGATTGCTGAGATATGACCCTCCAAAATATTAGGGCTACACCTATTTTACCCTCAGCAACCACAAAAGTGAATTTACATAAATTGTTAGAGGCCGTTATCGTAAAAAAGTACATCTTTGACCTGAAAATTGCCACCCACTTTAAATTAAACCAGTCTTTCATAATTTGTCATCAGAATTATGACCTTTTTGTTGAGTTATTGAGCTTCAAAATTTTTTGTTTTAAAATGGATTTTACAGGCTTCCCATTTAGTACGGTTGGTTTGTAGCAAGTTAAGAAAACAAATACTTGGTATCATGAGGTAGGTGTAGTTGTGATGTGATACTAACCACAGCTGAGTTTTATTGTGTTAGGGGCTATTTTGGCACCCCGTCTACCCATATGAGCAACTGACCAGAGTATCCAAAATTTACATCACATGTTATGCCACAGGCAAAATGTATAAATGGAGTTAATCATTGTAACATTCAGTGTAAGTAGCAATTTGTCTGTATTTCAAACCACATGTAGAACACTTGCAGCCCATGCCTGTGTTACTTATAAATTTCAATAATCAACTTCATTGTTATCTCTGCTTGTGTACTTAAAGCAATTTGGAGTGATTCAAATACTTGTGAGCCAAAGGAGAGTCAGTCACACTTGACATTTCTTGCACTAAAGCCAAGAATTACAATAGCACCGACAAGTCGGTATTGTCACCGATAAGTACAATGTTTCAAGTCTTCGAACGCTTAACCACTGTAAGCACAATAAGCAAGTCAGCTTCAGCTTTAGCTTGGTTGGTTCTCAGACCTTTGACTCGTAAATAAGCAGAAAGTCCATTGACAAAACAGGCTTTATTTCTGTTTGCACAAAATAAATTCCTCTTTTTTGGTGGTCAGTCTTATTTCTTGGCTAAACAGTACTTCCCGTCCAGTGACACGGTTTCGCTTAAGATAAGTCATATCTTTTGTCGAAGCTGCAAGGTCGTAACCATCAAAGACAATAATGGCGTTTGGATATTTGGTCGAAACGTAGTTCCAGTATCGCTAAGATCTTCTAATATGTTTCTTTCTTCGCCCAGGGAACCCTTTGATGCAAAGTGCCCCTGTTTAAGAGGTGGTTGCAGTTCAGACTATGTCTACCTCCAATAGCATCAATTTCTGAAAGTCGCTTGATAGCTTTTGCTAGCTCTGGTTTATTTGGCTTTTGGAACGTGCCAGAATCATCGAAAAATGACGCAGGATAGGAACAAAGTTTATATTTAAATGAAAATTCTTTATCCATATTCAGTCTTTTGGATATATTTAGAAGATGCTGAAACAGTAATGAAGGATCTAAACGGTGAATTTTTCCCCCATTTAATGTTTCGCCATCATGAGGACTACCTGATACTTCCGTTTGAACGAATGCTTCTTTATAAATTTCCCTACTATTCCGTCAAGAATCTTGTTCCCAACTTCCACTGCTTTGTCGTCGCTCACGTTTTCTGCAGCAGTCATGCCAGTAGCAAGGCTTCGAAACATAGCGGATCACTTGAAAGAAGACGACTGCTCGACAAAGTCAATAGCAATTTGTGTGTCTATGCAGTCGTTCTGCTTCCTGGAAACACTAGACTCTTTGTGTTGGTCGCTTGTGTGATACGAAACATCCGTCAGTTTCTTCATCAGAAGATTAACGTGAGCACAGGCAGTACCCACCGATTTCCTGGACATATGTTAGGCTGTTACTTCTGTAGTGATGTGGTGGCACCAGGGGATGTGAGTATTCGACACAAATGCGTATATCCTATTGCTCTTATTAGTTAATTATCATGCTTGCATTGCGTCTTGATACCTATCTGGCACCCTCTGGAATGCCATCTCGCACCCGTGGTTTGGAAACCCTGTATTAAAGGATGTATTTGTCATACAAACTTCATGTGGTCTAGAGAAAGATATGAATGTTAGTAAACTGTTGTAGTGACGATTTCCTGTACCATGCATAACTGCTCCATACGTCCCGTTTACCTTCTAAGAGAATACAACGTTGGTGCTCTGAAGGTTCTTGAAACTAGTCTATTATCTAGTAGCAGTATACTTCAATGTAAATGCCATGTCGTATTTTGTAAGACACTTCTGTCGAACAGACTTTCCTCTTGAATAAAACGCATATTGATTACTTTTCGCGATCGTGGTTTGTTAGTTGGTATCCGGCAATTTTAATTAAATAAATCCGGGAAACTAAGAATTATCATGCAAATTTGCTGACCGGTTAGTCTAGGAACCTGGCTTGTGTGTGTGTGTGTTATTTTATTTCAACCATATATAAACGTACAGCTATTAAGTCTGTAAATAATAAATATTACATTTCAGTACTTAATACTAATATGCAGCATGCAAATATAATACAGCTTATGTTACATTTCTGTAATGCTTGTATGGAGTGAATATTCTTGGCTGTTTTTTTTTAAATTATGCATTTGAATGTGAGGGACTGACGTACGCAGTGCCTGCATAGGGGAATACGTTTATATATGGTTATGGCTTCCTAGAGATTATATGCCTGTCTGGCTAGCTCTTTCATGGGAAACTGGGCTTGAGAACAGTATTTGCGTGATGCGTACCGTTCCTTTATCATTTGAGTGAGTATATTGTTAGACCAATGTTTGAAGCTTGCAAAGATAACCAAGGGAAATTGTCCACTTTAATTTCAAACACGTTGCTGTTGCGGGAGATGACAGCAGATGATAACAGTCATTGAAACTTTAAGTGGTGACACTTTGCAGTTTCAATTGAATTATACCGGTATAACTGATTGAAGTGCACCAGCTGCCGTGCTTAACGATTCTGACTTTGTATACTCGTACAAAAAACCCACTGGGATAACGAGGAGGAGACTTTGCGATTGATGGACTGCATTTTTGGGCCTAACATCGAGAAACTCAGGAAAGATTTAGAACGACCTGACTCTCAGAAATCCTTACTTACCGCCGATACATTTACTGGACAGATCACTGCCGCTGTGAAAGCAAAGCTAGAGGAATTGAACCTTGTCACCGCACCCATTTCGAAGAACTTGACACATTTATTACAGCCCCTAGATTTGAAAACCAACGGGTCTACCAAATCAGTAGAACGAAAAGAGTTCAGTTAGTATTTCACAACTGAAATCATGAAAGAAATGCTGAAAGACCCAACAAAGGATGTGGCATCAGTCAAAGTGTATTTGACACTGTCGGTATTAAAGCCAGTTCACCATCAGACCTTAAAGAAGGTCATGTAGTATCTAAGGTCGGACGCAGGTAAGAATGTCATCGTGGCCGGCTTCCGGGCTGCAGGTATTAAAGAAGTTGTAAGGAAAGCAAGGAGCGAAGAGGAACTTTAATTGGACCCATTTTCACAGATTTTAAAAGTGGCATTGAGGAGAAAATAGGAGTATTTTTAAAAAGCATTATTTCTCAAACTGTCCGTTGACTCCTCTGGCCTATTTAAAAAAAACCCCAAAATGCTTATTCTTGTCAAGTGCGGCTAAGTTAAAGCAAAGCTTAATTCAATGCGGCTTGCTTACAGACACGGCTTAATATGACATAATAAGGTAGACAAAAGAATATAAATGTGGTGAGTGTATGACACATTTTGTTACTTGTGCCAAGAACAAAATTACAATCTACACAGAAGGCATTCTTTTGCCATGGAGCTAAGAAAATAAAACAATCCTGAGAGATTTTAAGCAAATACGCCGTGGGAATATTGGGTAGATGAAACAGTTACAGATGTTGTGTTAAACCATCATCATCATTGGCACAAGAACTGTAATCATGATGCAAGTAAAATTGTCATCGCAGTCATAATAATCATTATCCTCATTAACATCATCATTAACATACTCATCAGTATAACCTCAATTCCATCCATCATAATCATAATCCTTACCGTCACATCAATATCAACCATCATCAACATCACCATCACCAAGCTCGTCGACACTATATCATCATCATGATCACTAGCATCACCTCCACAACAACCACTGTCATCATCACCTAATCAACCTCATCATTAATAATTTTCATCCTTATTGTCATATATAACATGGCCATTATCATCATCACCATAACATGCTAGAACATTATTAGCAATCAGATTGAAGTCAGAGAACTACATTAAAGCTTTAACATTCATAGATATACAATTGGATTTGTAAAATTGTAAACATTGTTAGTACTTCAATTCACCTTTAAAAGTAAGCACGTCCTGCAACCTTTATCTAGAACTACCTTGTCCATTAAGAATTCGATCCTAAACGTTACCCCACTAGGGACAACTGTATTTTAGTGTCAATGATACCATAACTTAATCCTGCATTGTCAGCTAAAGGGTACAAGCTGCGCATTAAATTTGTGAATAGAATAACTATGAGTAGCTTTAAGTACAATTTTAATAGAATTTTAAGAGGGTTTTATAAACTGATAATTTTAAGCAATATCATTGCAAGGTGATAGTAAAGACAGTTCATTCAATAACAAAACCTAACAGTTTGCAGTCGACGGGACTCGTCATTGCATTTTTACTCTTAAAAACGCTGGTTTTACAAGCAGACGCAGTAAAATAAACCAAGCACAAAGCCAGCCAATATCTTTTTTTTTGGGGGGGGGGGGGGGGACCTTTTGCGCTGCTCTTAAAGGTTTGGGGGGGTGGAGGGGAATAACAAAATGTATGTAATGTAGCAGTTAAACCTGGCAATAAAAGATAAGGTTTGATGAATCATTGAATTAACTTGTACCCACTGTTATGGCTATGTAAAGTATCAACTACAGCTTAAACATATCTAAGATGGAAGGGCAGATTGGGGGAGGGATTATAAAGTTATGGAGATCCTTGAGATAAGTCCTGCAAAAAAAGAGTTTTACATTTACATACATTTACATAGATACTGACCTACCTATTACACGGTAAGTCCGCCTAGGAAGATTTCTCAATCCCACCAATATCAAATAAGGATCCAGTTTGGAAAAGTAATCTGGGCAATTGACTCGCGACCAAATGGATGGGAGCTAAACCTTGTACTTCGTTCTCTGCTAGTATGGTCAGAACCATCAAGGGTGTAGCCTTAGATGGGAATGGGAAGATCTAACAATTTAAGCGTAATAAAAAGAAGTTGGTCAAATACATGTAAACTTCATCAGAGTTTCAAGGCAAACCTCGAACAAAATTTGCTCAGGTAAACATGTTTAGAGGCCTTCTTTCACGACATTTTATACATCATTTATGTGTCTTCATATTTTAAAGTCAAGTTAAAGGAGTGAATAACACAATGTCATAACATCAGGAATGAAGAAAAATTCATCACTGAGGGATGCTTATTTGATACATATAATAACGGCACGTTTAATCTAAATAGTAACTAATTTTCGAATAAGTCACACTCTTAAATTCTGAGACAACAATATCTGGACCTCGAATCTAAATTGTAGCTCTAAAGTTAATATTTCGATAACTAATCTTGAAACGACACATCCCCGATTTTCGCAGCGTCTCCAGAATCGTTAAGTATCGAAGTATGAGTGTCCTCTACTTCTGCGTCCATTCTCCTTGTGACTTCTTCTGTGTCTGTGATATTAATTCCCATTCTCATGTCGTTGATTTGCCTCTTAAGGGCTTTTTTATGGCTGCAGAGATGTTCCACTCTTTGTACAACATCATCAAAATTTTTAGATAGCCATTTTGTTCAGCATAGTGTCCCCTTAGAGATATCCTGACCCCCTACAGCCCGTGGGAAAAGGTTTTTAAGTTTTTTGTTTTTTATTTTTTTTTACTTGTTTTTTATTTAATTTAACACTTAAAACAAGCCAAAATCACCTTAAATTAGATTACAAACCCGTAAGGAATAGATATTAGTATGAATTAACTGGCAGAACCTAAAAGGAACGGAAATGAGAGAAAACAAGAGAGGAAAGCTTAAAAAGAACACAAATTGCCACATTTTAAGCTTGTATTTTTGCTGCTAAGAACTTCTCAGACAGAGGTTGTTTTTTGGTACCAGGTTCGTGATTCTTTGGATCTAAAGTCAGGGCAACAGCTTGCAAAATATTCTACTCAAGAAATTTAAGGCACCAAGGGAATCAAAATTAAAATTTATCATGATCCCCGGATCTATTTTATAACTATTCACACTTGAAAACCATGATTTACTAATGTTTTCATTTGGATGTTTTAAAATAATGAAGTATTGATTATTAAATACAAACACACTTCCATAAAAACGTAGCACCTTCCTAAGGTATTTTGTAGCATACGTGTTTATATAATAATTCTAGTAATTTCAGTTCGTTTTAAGTTTTATTGTTGCTCCTTATTTTCAGTTGATAAAACTCGTTCTTTATATTTAATTTCTCATTGTTTCTTTTTAAGCTGGAAAATCCAGCGCCCCTTCATGGAAATTCTCTTCCTCCATGATAATTTCCTCTATGGGAAGATTTTCTCACATAATCCCCTCCTTCGAGCCACCCCCTCCCCATCACCAGAAAAAATTCCTCCTGGAAACTTCAGTATACTTCCCTATAACCTGTATGTAGACAATGTAAGTGCTATGTGTAAACAGTGGGCAAAGTTCATAACTTGTAGCCTTTCCCCCGGGAACTATGGGAACTTTCCCCGGGAACTAAGTCGTCCTCAAAGACATAGTTATTAGATTTTATGGGCGGCCTCGAGATGCTCCCGTTCCACATGGAGCTCGCGATCAACGATGCGCGCGACGGCAAGGCGCGCAGCTTCATGCAGAAGATCCAGCAGCTCTGCTACACGTACGACCCCGAGGGCAAGACCTACGCCCTGCGGGTCAACCGGATCATCCTCGTCGTCACCCTCCTGGGTGCCGGCATCTTCCTCTTCGGCGTCGTGCTGAAGCGTAGAAGGAAGGGAACCGCCTGATGACCACCCAAGCGCTACCCGATCTGCACCAGGTCGACTACATCCGGGATGGGAAGGGCCTCAAGTCATGGCTCCTGACCACGGATCACAAGCGCATTGCGCTGATGTATCTCTGGGCGATCGGAGGGTTCTTCCTCGTCGGGATGTTCTTCGGCTTCCTGATGCGGCTCGAGCTCCTGAAGCCGGGGCCGGACTTCATGGAAGGCGCGATGTACAACCGCGTCCTCACGCTGCACGGCGTGATCATGACGTTCCTGTTCATCATCCCGAGCATCACCGCCGTGTTCGGCAACTTCGTGCTGCCGATCCAGATCGGTGCCAATGACGTCTCGTTCCCGAAGCTCAACCTCGCCAGCTGGTACTTCTACATGGCCGGCGCGGTCCTCGCGCTCGCCTCGATCATCGCGGGTGGCGTCGATACGGGCTGGACCTTCTACGTGCCCTACTCGGGCAACACGGACGCCAACGTCGTCTTCCCGATGCTCGCGGCCTTCCTGCTGGGTTGGTCCTCGATCCTGACCGGCATCAACATGATCACGACGGTGCACCGCCTGCGGGCGCCGTCCATGGGCTGGCGCCAGATGCCGCTCTTCGTCTGGGGCATCTACGCCACGGCCTGGATCGCGGTCCTCGCCACCCCGGTCGTCGGCATCACGCTCGTGCTGGTGCTCTTCGAGAAGTTCTTCCACGTCGGCATCTTCAACGCGGCGCTCGGCGGCGATCCGATCCTGTTCCAGCACATGTTCTGGATCTACTCGCACCCGGCCGACATTTTCGTTGTTAATTTTTATTCTCAGAAAGAGTTCTGTTTGGCACTAAACGATTGTTGTTTTTTGAGAAATTTGAAAAGCCGGTGGGGTTGGTAATAAAAATGGGAAGTCATTATAAAATGCCATGGGATTTGAAAATTTTTAAATAAATGAAATATGGCCCCCCTCCCTACAATAAAGCAGCAAAGAGTACTGACTCCTTATCTCTTGAATCAGATAACGCTGCAAATCCTAGTCGACAACTATTAAAATGATATTGAGAGGAGACTTGTTATGCTAGAAAACAGACGGTACGTGCAGTATTGCAAATTATTAGTGGTTAAGGGCGTTGTAGGATGGCAAAATGTTCGTAAAGGAGGAAGTAGAGTGAGTAGCATGACAACAGATCCCAGGGGGCATCCACATGTTAATTAAACCCGCAGATACCACTGCTATTTCTGCTGCAATGAAGCTACACCATCGCGTAAGGTTGCGTACTGTGATCAAGGTAGCAAGCAAATATAATAGGGATACTGTTTCATATTTAGGCATTCGTATTGTTAGGTACGTGATTTATGCAGGGTCTAGAATTGTATCAATGGATCAGGGTTGCATATCAGTGTAATGATTGATTTAAAGCACTATGAGAAATGACACGTCGTTAATGTGTTTAGCATATATTTCAATTTTTTGAATTATGGTACAGTATGAACAAGTTTCTCGTTCCGCAGTGTCTTCGCCCTGATTTAGAGTGAAAAGTAGTATCGTCATATATCAGCTGTTACCTTACGTGACATCGCTGTTGGAGGATGAAATCTTAATTTTCCATTAGGGTAATCAATGATATCAAAAGGCATACAGTACGATATTTCCCTGCGTACTAATGAAGGGCCCAGTATTCCGTATTTTTGTAAAAATTTATACTCATGAATGTATCTCTTGTAGGAATACAACTCTCAACGAGGAACTTGGGCAAATTCAATATATATTTTCCGACAAGGTATTCCACTTGATAGTCGGGGGGCATTCGGATGGAGGCTGGCTGGGCGCCTCCGACAGAGAGGGGAAGTCTCCGTACTCATAGGTATGGGGAGCGATTGTGGTTCGACTTGGGGCCAATTGCGGCAGAATTGTGGCTTTTGGGACAGCCCAGCTGGTTAGCGGCAACGGCCTCGAGGAAACTGCCGGAAACCGTCATTGCGGTCCCCTTCTAGACAAGAGGTCATGGCTCTGCCTAACTGGGACAAGGCTCATGAAACGGGGAACGAAGCTCATCGGAAGGCTCCTGATCGGCATCGCGCTGGCCGCTTGGCTGATCGGTGAGGCTGTGGTCGCGCCTTCTCCTGCCTCCGCTGCCGACAATTTCGAGCACCCCGATCCCGGCCTCGATCTCACGCCGGTCTATCAGACCTACGTAAAGTACGACGGCTTCGATGGCCGGCGCATCGAAGCCCAGTTCGCGGTGGCCAAAGCCAGGCTCGGCGCAATTCGAATTCTGGTGGTGCCCTCGTGGCTGTCGGATACGGCACGCGCCGCGGCACAGACCGGCCTGTTCGATTTTTTGGGCGACCAGATCAAGGCCCTGCGAGGGGCCGGCATCACGGTGGAGATGGCCGAGACCGACTCCGAAGGCGCCATCGCCGACAACGCACCGGTCATTTTGAAACAGATCATGCGCAGCCGTGAGCCGGTTTGCCTGATCTCTCACAGCAAGGGCGGACTTGACACGCTCGAAGCCCTGCTGCGGGCAGACGACCCGGCGCTCGGAAAGGTCCGCTGTTGGATCGCGCTGCAGTCTCCCTTTGCCGGTTCGCCGCTGGCCGACCTGGCGGCGGGGAACTGGCTTGTGCGCGAAACCGCCGGCAAGCTGCTGCCGGCGCTCGGCGGCTCTGCCCAATCCCTGATCGACCTGACCGTGGCCGAGCGGAGGCATTATCTCGCGGAAAAGGCTGTTCGAATCGAGCAGGTCCTGAGCCGAATCCGCGTGCTCTCCTACGCCGGGCAAATCGACGAGTTTCTAAATTTGAACCGATGATTTTTTATTCTCAAATTTGATAAGTGACAAATGCACAATTTCTTAAAATTTCGCAAAAAATGAAAAAATATGTTGCGCAATAAGATGAAGTTTGCTAGAGAATTTTATATAAAATATTTGCAAAATAGTTATAAAAAAATTACAACTTTAGACAAATTTTATACCAACAGTGAATCAAGAGTTATATTTTTGATGTTTAGAGGATATTTTTTAGTTATAATGCTCAAAACAAATAAAATCGGTGGATTATAAGTAAGAGACCATTTCGGTAGCTTCAAAACGTATACACTTTAGAAGATAATTGTCTCAAAATCTAAAATATCTTGCCTAAATGCATCGTATAGGTGCAGAAATACCATAGAGATACTAAAAGCCCTTAAAAAATCAAAATGTAATACAAAAAGTATGTTTTAAGGCCTTTTTACAAAATTTTTGAAATTTTTGAATATTGCACAACATTTCATAGCCGTAGATGACATCATTCACACCATATTAATTTTCTTTTTGATTTGTTGGAAAAGAGCTCAACTTTAAACGTGCGAAACATCTTTGTAATAGCATTAACCGATATAAAGTTATAGTGTGTCAAAGCGCCGCGGGCCTACTAGCCACCCCCCCCCCCCCATGTATGAGAAGAGCCAAAAGCCCATGTAAGGTAAGGTGTAAAGTTTAGTTTTAGGACACAAGAGGGGAACAAGTGAAAACCTTCTCTTGGATTTCTTCCCCACTCATTAGCGTTCCTGAAATAAACAACCTCTTCTTCTACATAGTTCAAAATTGATGTCGAAATATTTCCAAATTTTGTTCAACTCCACTTATACGTGCTCTGATGAATATACGTGATCCTGTAGAATATGAGTCACGAGACGCCATGACGTTGAATTCTTTACTCCAAACTAATTTCACTACGATTAATTTGGTGTTATTGTACTTCTGAGGCTGATTGCAGGAAGAAACGTATTTGGATCTAATTGAAAAACCTACATTCCAAGATGATATAAGATCTCGTTTACACTATGCCAGTTAAATTTTAAAACAGATCTTTACTGTTACCATTATGTCTCTGCCAACACCCCAACACTCATAGCTGCATACCTGATGCAAATCTCATTACTCCCTTCCCCCTCCCCCCTCCCCCCGCCAGATAGATATGGCACTTAATGGATCACATTGTATTTCACTTCGCACCTGTCTTTTATACAATTAATTTCATCCACCCAATAACTTGAGAGAATCGTAAAAAATCAAGAAAAAGTAGCTGTGTAACAGAATTCTTGATTCTGTAATTTTGAGACCAATGCATATACATAATGCAATTTTATGATCAGAATTCGTAAAGTGCGGCTGATTAGGTGACGTGTCACTTTTACTAGCAAAAAATACTAATTTACAAGAAGCATCAAACATCATTAAATCTAGATCATATGTTATAACGGATAATTCCATATACAAAAAATAAATTATGATGATAAAAATGATGATAAAAATAAATTTAAACTTATTATAAAGTTGAAAATTAAAAAGCAATTACTCAATTAACAATTAACTCTGAAAATCCCACGTAACTCCTGATAAACATCTTTATTCAATCTGACATTATACTGATGCTTTCTCTTTGTGGAGGTTTGATCACTAAAAATCGAAGTAACGCTAATATGCTATATAACGCAAAATTACAGAAGTGATCTTTCTCGAGGGATTTTATTGCGTCATTAATAGAGTGTGAGTTGCACGCACAAGAACACCATCTGCTTCCAGGCCCATAGTGAAGAGGGTAACGTCCACTGAAAATCCCTGCTGACTGGTAAGAGTTTCGAAAAACTTGATGAAAATCTGAAACAGTTAATTTCTTCTCAAAATGCTGCAATCACTGCCCTACGAAGTAGCTATTTCTCTTCATTACAAATTTCGTTTTTATAAACAGAAAAAGCAAACAACAACAGACCTTTTCATACATACAACAATATCACGTGATGCAAATTTGTTTTCCAGATTAATGGCTATTACCTTGTATCCTATTTTGTCAGCCATTGGGACCACATTGGATGTCGCCGAGTCTCTTCTTCTCTCTTAAATAACATCCAACTACCATTTCCAACTTCTATTGACATTGTTCTTCTTTTTTGAAGTTGTGCTTTTTGTATAGTACGGTGAGAATTCTGCGCCTAAAAAGGTACATAATTTATGTGAAGTAAACAGACACATTTTCCTACATAACACCGTACTTTGGTATGGCAATCAGCAAATCAGTATCTATTTATCAACAGATGAAACACAATTCCGAAATGGTGAGCAGGGGAAATGGGCTGGCACGTGTGCAGGGGGTGGGGTCAAGCCTCCTCGACCCCGAAAACCCCAAATTTGTGTATATTTTTACATGTTTTTCTGATACATCTCACAGAACAAGGAATTTGAAGGATTTGATGGACCCGCGAAACACATTCCTGCGTACGTGCCTGGGCAGGGGAATTCAATCCCACCATCCTTTCACCAAAAAAACGTAGTTTTTTATTGTTTGACTATAGACCACTAAGATCGTTTCGCAACAAAAGACTCGAAACAAAACTTGAAATATATCTAAACGAGAAGACAAGCAAAAATGAAGTACTAAAAGCGAAACAAAAATAAAAATAGGCGAAATTAACCACAGTTGCTTTAAAAATGTAGAGTACGGAAAGTAAGCAAGAAGATATAATTCAGTGTTTTATTTAGATAGTACTGAGAGGATTATCCGAACCAGCGCTTCCACTATTGCGGATTTTTCCGATATTGTCGGATTTTTGGCCCTCTTGTCGAAAAAAAAATAATTGTGTCGGGACTTTATTTTCAATAACAGATATGTATCCTATTCTGAATGGTTCTAGTTGTTTTTTGTTGTTTTTTTTTTGTTTTTTTTAGAGAAGGATATTCACTAGAGAAGGATATTCAAACTAGCAAGATTTGTGGGCCGTTCTGTTAGTGATTTTCAAAAGCCTTTAGAGCAAAGCCAAAAGCAACCAGAGCAATCCTTATTCCTTAAGGAAGTGAAGGATAGAGCAAAGGTGAGTAAACTACTTTGTATGGTGTTCATTTGTGTTGTGTTATTCCGCTGATGCTTAAGGTTTATTTTTTGTGACTTAGATGGACTGAATCCCATTGATATTGGGCTTTTACGACCGGAGTAAGACTGGGAGACACGACTATTTCCTGTGGTGCTTCCTTAATGATACTTTCATCGACACTGCTCCTGCTCCTGCTCCTCACCCTGCTCCTGCTCCTGCTCCTGCTCCTGCTCCTGGTCCTGCTCCTGGTCCTGCTCCTGCTCCTGCTCCTGCTCCTGCTCCTGCTCCTGCTCCTGCTCCTGCTACTGCTACTGCTCCTGCTACTGCTGTGAGCCTGCATATATCGAAGAGACTACAAAGTAGCAAGAGCCTATCAAAACATTATATGTGCAATAAATTTTTAAAAACCAACCTAACAATACAGCCCTCAACTTACCATTAAAATAATGCAAGTTTACTACAACAACCAAAGTTTAACTTTATCACTTTGTTTGACCAGAGGTTCTTTATAATTTGGCTCATTCAAAACATATAAGTGGCTGAGTCCTTGAGAACTTCATGGAGCTCATCAAAGCAACATAACAAATAGACACCTCCTTAACAAGTTGCCTTTAAACCTATCCTCCTTCATGTTGAATACATACCACTAGAGTTCACCATGATTGTTCATAAAGCCACCTTTCCATATGTCTGTAAGATAATTGGTCAGGACAAATGGGCTATTGCACCTGTATGTTTTAGGGGATTAGTGTTGTTGAAGTTGGGCTTGACAACGTGAAGAACTTAAATATTTAGGCATTTATAATATCACCTTTTGCAAGGTTTTAATGTTGTGTTTCTCCAGTGTTAGATTGCAAACACCATCTTTATTACAACCCATAAACATTGTTCGGGGTTGGTATCTGAACAGAGTTTGTTTTATATACGTAGCAGGCTATTTTTTAAAACAGCCGTTATGTAGAAACAATAAAAGTTTTGAAATTATGGAGATAAATATTCTACGTACGTAATGAAGAGACCTGTCTATACCAAAGTCGGAAAGTGGTACTGGCAAACAATCTAGTAAGGAAACTACCTTTTATTTCTTGAAATACCTTCAATACGCCAATGGTAGCACACCAAGATTTATTAAGCTATCTTTAAGGACTAGGTCAGCCTTAAATCTTGGGGAACTTGAGGCAGTCATCATCAAATGAAGCAATTTAACTTTTTTAAAACGGCATGGTTGTTTTTAAAAAATGATTGTGATAGCATTGTATAATTATCATTGTAATGTTCATACGTTTTAGTAAATATGTAAGCAAAATAATTTTTTGACAAATTTGTATCCTTAATTAAACTGTTTTTATCTAATGAAGGTTTTTTTCATTTTTAATTATTTTTTACTTTTCAATTACATCAACAGAGATTTACTGAAACACAAGCAAGTAAAAATTAAGGTTAGAATTTCTTTTAACGTTTCGGAATAATCTTGATACATTTCTCAAAGACTTTATTTGACAAGATGCGATATCCATTGTTATATAATACATCAAGAATGAAACAAGGAAAAAATTACTTGAATAACAGAAAATATTTATCACAAGTCAACGTTACAAATATGTTTTATCAAAACCACGATTGATCAGGCATAGCGATTATTGTCAAATTGAAATTTTTTTCTGATGAGTGTGAGCGTTTTTGGGAAGCATTTTTACTCTTTAAGTATTCCAAATATCTTGTTAATATTAGTTTTAAAAAGAACACTAGAGAAATAGAACATATTCTACCACCGGGGATCGAACCCGTGACCCACGCTTTCGCGGCGTGCGCTCTACCAACTGAGCTAGGTGACCTTCGATCTTAACATAGCTAACAATCTATTTATATGCACAAACAATAGGACATGGAAGAATGTTGTATATTCTTAAGTTTTACGTAGTTAAATTATGTAGATAGCACAGTTGACGCTGTGCTCGAGAATGTAATCTGGTGAGTCCTTTATCATCGATACACAGCACAGAGTGTTAGGGTTATCGAAGATACTATCGATGATTTGTTCCGTAACCTCCTTTACGGGTTCCAAGCTGATAGATTCGCCACTGCGGACTTTGTTAATAAAGTCTTCGTGTACCTGCTTGGCTTGGTCGTGCAACTCCTGAGAGGCGTTTAATGCTTCGCCCATGGGCACTTTGGCTTTGCGTTTGGGCTTTTCTTCTACTTTTTGCTCTTCGGGTTCTTCTTGCGGTTTGTGCTTTTCAATTTCTTCTAGATTACTTTTGCTGTAATCGATTTCCAGCTCTAATATGCCTTTGGATTTTAATGCCGCGATAATCTCCGTTTTCTTGACTAAACCCTGTGATTTCATACGTAACTTGCCACTTTGTTTTGTGACTTTGTTAACGTACATGCCAGGTACGAGATCGTTGATACTAATTACGGATATAGGATTTTCTTGCATTAATCGATAAAGGTTAAAGACGCTAATGCTTAAACTGTGACAAAATTCTGAGGAATTTCAAGGGATATAACCAATTTATTAGGGCCTGATGTCCTTTAGTGTACGAATTTTGTTCTAAATATAAGCGCTTTAATCGCGAAACAGTCTTACAGGCTTAGTAGTTCTATGTCAAAAGGCTGTGACAAAGAGTAAAGCGCTTATATGACGAACCCTTCGGGCAGCATCTGTGTGCAATTTATACTGTGTTGAATGCTTTTGGTTTAGCCCACTAGACCGTCAAGCATTCGCCTTGTCTAAATTACACACAAATAGCTGAAAAAATGTACACTAAAGGACATCAGGCCCTATGGTTATATCCCTTTTTAGGGTCATTCGAAGGGACTATATGTACCAGGCTGGAATTTTCTGCTCGTATTCGTTGATTTCTTGTTCACTTTGCAAGGTTTGCCCAATCGCATCCAACCCTTTAACCAGATTGTTTTTGTGACGAAGCCTATGCGGAGATAGCTGAACGATTTCTGAATAATTTGACGATTCGTTTACATTTTTGTTGTGACGCGTTAGATATGTTTTGTTTGCTTGTTAAATGTCACGCACAAACCATTCCTCGTCCGGGGACGGACAAGTCTTTCTACTCTACAGACAGAAACCTAAACAGAAGATGAACGAGCAGACCTAACTGACAGACCCACCGGCAAGCAGAGATTCGATTTCTTCGGTCGTATAACCCGCTTCAATTAGAACTTCTTTCGTGTGCTCACCTGCGTCGGGCGCAGGTCCCCTCACCTCTATATCGGCACCACGAATATCAAATGGTGCAGAGACAATTTCCACTGCTCCTGAACGCTCGTGCACAACAAACGAAAACGCGCCCCGCTCGCGCAACGCCGGATCTTCGACAACATCCGGCAGATCTGCCACTGGCTCCCAGATCAATCCAGCTTCATCAAGCTTTTCCCGCCAATAGGGTAGATCGTGAGCAGCAAAGACGGATCTGACCTCTTCCATGATTTCATGGTTGTGTTCCATTAAGCCGAGCACTGTCTGGAAACGTTCATCGGTCAGCCAATCATCGCGCTCGACCATACGACAGAATTTTGGCCAATAAGCCAACGGCATAGGCATTACCAGCAGAATCCAGCGTCCTTCTGCGGTCTGGTAACAGTTCCAGATGGGGTTCGGTGGCAACATACGGCTGGTTTTTTCAGGCTGCGCTCGGTCATAGAGCGCGGTACACATATCACTTGCCAACGCCCAGATCCCCGTGCGCTGCAACGTAACCTCCACGTACTGCCCCTCTCCGGTTTTGTCGCGCACTCTCAGCGCTGCAAGCAAGGCGCTCAACATGTTCAGCGCCGTTGTGCGGTCGCCATACCCGCCGCGGGAAATCAACGGCCCATCATCGCGATCACCGAAAATGGACATCGCACCGCTGCGCGCCCAGAAGGCCGTCTGATCAAACGCTTCTCGATGGCTGTCCGGTCTGTAAAACTATAACTTGCTATATCTAGTGCTTTTTATAAATAACAAAACACAATATTTAGTATAAAATCAATTTTTGCAAAAAAGATGCATCTTTGTCTACAAGATGATAAATGACATCATGATTGAAAGTTTACAACCATAAACAGTGTTATGGTAAAATTATATGATGACATCAGCTGCAATGACAATAGTGCTATGACAAAAGGCTAAAAAGTAATTCAGTGATGAAAGCTACAAAGAAAAAGTTAAGAGATCTACTAGGTTGTATTAAATATACTTTAAAGGATGTCTTGGGTGACAGTCATGACTATGCAGTTTGTTCTTTACTAGTTCCTGCTACAAAGAGGAGGCAATTGCTTTTTCCTGTGTGTAACATATGAGATCATGATTGCAGTGGCATATTATAGTAAAGAACAAACGCTAATCCACAGTAACCAATAAACTTTACTTGCAGGTACAAGAAAGAAATTAACAGGGTCCCAGGCAGAAGTTTCATATTTGTATTAGGGGATTCTAATGCCCAGGTTGGTAGAAATATCTTAAGGTAAAAGCTCAATGCAATAAAAATTATGAATCACAAAAAATAGCTTTAAATAATAAAATAGATCCAAAGTTAATGATAGTTATGTCTATAGCAAGAAACAGCATAAACATTTGATATTTATGGATAAAGCTGAAAAACCACAAACTATCTAACAAAAACTATGAAAACTAATAAGTTCAAAATACTGTAAGTATTTTACAATCAAATTTATGTGACAAAATATATCTTAGAATAGGGAGCAGACTCCAACCTGAGGAATAGTTACAGGAGGACACCCCTACATTATGCTATTTTAAATGGCGACTTAGATATTTGCAACTTTGTTGTTTCAAATGATGCTGAAGCAAATTGCTCAACTTTAAAGAATCCTAGAGACCAGAAAATGAAGTCAAACCAAAACAGTTTATGGCGAAAAACTCTAAAAAACAGAATTTTGATATCAATAGATACTTCACATTTTATCACATTTTTCTACTTTAAAACGATTTAAAATATAAAATATCAGGAAATAGGTAGCAAAAGATCATCAATATGCAGTGTGTTGCTTGTTGGGATAGATGTCAGACTACATTCCCTGGGAAGACAAAGTCTCGTAAATGTTTAACGGGGAAAAGTTTACCGAACCCCTTACAATTACTGATTCTTGATAACCATGAAAACTCGCTTTAAAATGTTCATTTTTCTCGAGTAAACTAACTAAAGGATTCTATAATTCAAGAAAAATCCCGACAAAGTAAACTGTACTTGGTGACCGTTTTGACTTTAAGTCTTAAATTACTTGTCGAGTACTAAACACCTTATTGGCAACAAGAAACCTTGAGCCATCATCAGACTGTAGATTTGCCAACTCCAGGGCGCGTATGGCTTACTCATGTCGTATATTTAAAAGCAGTCCTTAGTGGCTCAAGGCTTATAAAAATGCCCATTGTTTAAATACTATCCCATTACCTTTATCCCCATCCTGTGAAACTCCCACAGTTATCAACTCTGAAGATTAACACCTGTTCTTTTCACAAGCTATGCTGCCACAGTACAACTCCACAGATCTTCTCAAGATCTCTAGTGAATCAATATTTACAGATAAACATGTGAAAAGTTCCAGTGTTAAATGAGACAGATGCAACATTCATAGTTTTATCACAAATATCTTAATCTCAGGATTTGTTTTGTACATCAAGACGAGGTGTCACGGCTTACCATTGTATCATGTATTAGAATGACTCTCAGTCTTTGTTGACTATTAGGGTAAATCATGCTGGATGGCATAAAAGGATGCTCCTACCTCGCATTGGGGCTATTTTGTCTTTTAACCCTCTGTTATGAAAACAATAAATTTGTGAAAAGTTCCAGTGTTAAATGACACAGGTGCAACACTCATAGTTTTATCACAAGTAGCTTAATCTCAGAATTTGTTTTGTACATCAAGACGAGGTGTCACGGCTTACCATTGTATTGTATTTCAATTTATTGACATTTCATTTCCCATATATTTTAATTATTTATGTCTCAGTTTATACTCTATCACAATTTCAAATTTAATTGGTTCAAGTTAAGATTATGGAGCAGGTTGCTCTTAATCGAGTGAAGATTCTTTTACTTTGTGCAAAAGTTTAACATGAAGACTGCGGATATATTAATCAATACCTGATTTCTAGCATAAACGCAATACAAGGACTGCAGAAGTTGAATTTGAAAGAGCAGTCCATGATGTGAACGAACTTTTGAATCGTCAGAGTGCTCAGCCTATATGTGAAAATTTGAAAGTATCAGTTCAACAATGCTACGCAGATCATTCAAGTCAAGTACTTAGATGTGCTGATCTGGTTAGAGATTTTCATTCTGCTGTTGAAGCAGAGCAAGTTGTGAGTTTTTTTTCTCCTTTTTTTTCTCTTCTTAAACCAGGGATTTCCAACCAGGAATCCCTTGTCTTTTGTGCTTTTTGGTCTGAGACTTCCATTTTTTGTTGAAGCAGAGCAAGTTGTCAGTTTTGTCTTCTTCATTTTTATTACATCTTAAAGGAGGGGATTACAGCCAGGGAGCATGCGCCTTTTGTTTTCTATTGGTCTGATGCTACCATTTGCTGTTGAAGGAGAGCATGTTATCAGTTTTGTCTTCTTATTCTTTTTTCTCATGTTTGGAAGCCCAAGGGCCTCCAACCCTGTGCCTTTTTAAGCTTTTTGATCTGTGACTTCCATTTGTTGTTGAAGCAGAGTAAATTGTCAGTTATTTTTCTTCATTTTGATTATATCTTAAACCAGGGGATCGCAACCAGAGAGCATGCGCCTTTTGTTTTCTATTGATCTGATACTACTATTTGCTGTTGAAGAAGAGCATGTTATCAGTTTTGTCTTCTTTGTCTTTTTTTTCTCATGTGAATCCAGGGGCTTCTAACCATGGACCTTTTGCGTTTTGGGCTTTTTGGTCTGTGACTTCCGCTTGCTGTTGAAGCATAATATGTTTAATTTTCCGAGAAGTGCTTAATTGACTTGGAATTATGGTTAATTGGCTTGACATAATTTTCTGAGAAGTGCTTAATTGGCTTGACATTATGGTTTAGCCAAAACACTATAATTTTCTAGGTCAAATACATTTGAGGAAGCCCTGAACGAGTATTCTAGTTTCGTGTGTTGTTGGAAAGTTCCATAATTTCAACACCTCCGAATCTCAAGGAGTTTCTTGTCCACTTTGCTGTGATAACGATCCGGTTCCCCCTTAAAAAAGGATTTGGGAGAGCAGATTTCGTCTTGCCTTAATTTATATATAAAATAAATCAAAAGAGCTGCCCGCACCTTCCTCTCCTTTAATAGTCACCTTGTTAGTAGTTACAAGACAGTTAGAAGTTACCAATTCTGAACACAAGTAATTGATACTTACGCAGATTTCTCACTTCAATATTTTTGCAAGCAATCTCATCAGAAGATTTGCCTTCCTAAGGTCGTACGATATCCAATGACATTGCAAGGGCGGAGCATTATCCAAGCGTGGGCGTGAGTGTTGTCGAATGGCATGCACGGCCGGGCGAGTATTGTAAGATAGCCAGTGTAATTGAGGAATACATCGGCCCATGTACTTTTTAAGGAGGTGGGTATCTGATGAAACCTAATCGATAATCTGTATTCTGAAGCTGTAACCGAGCAGTGGTTAAACACTAAGATGAATTCGATGAAGCATAACGATATTTTACTTTAGTATTATTAGCACCATTCGCCTGTATGTTCCAAGTCTGCACAAACTTGAACACAAAAGAGAATGAGGAGGATGATTATAACACTAGAAGAATCTAATTCATTTTATTTACGAGTTAAACTTGATCAAGCAAATGTTCGTGCACATCTGTTATGAGGATCAGTTCAACTATGATTTAATTTTCTTTTTTGATTAGATGTTTGATGCCAAAAACATGATGGCTGCCTGTGATCCACGACATGGCCGCTACTTGACAGTGGCACCACCCTGTTTAAGGCTTCTGCCCCCAAAGATTTTGAGTAATTTCTTATGATATTGTCCCAGTCTAACGTGGGACATCCTGTCCCACATTGGGGACAACGTTGGTCTTGATTTAATTTTTGACTATGGGTCTTGCTATATTCGCCTAAGAGACAGACAGAAAGAAAAAAATATACGCTAATTTAAAGTTTGTGATGTTTTTTGTCTTGTTAGTGATTTCATGTCATATTAAGGTTTGCCCTGTCAAAAAAATTTTATGTAAAAAAAATTCGAAAGTTAAAAAAAAAGAATGGTTTGTCATGGACAACAAAATACGGACTCTTTGAGTTCTCCTAGTCTTCAATTTAACCTTGTTTTAAACTATAGATTGACCTCATTTTGACCTATGGATCCTATGACTATTCCTATAAGATTTTACGTTGTTTCGACGTATAGATCCTAATGGCTATCCTCGTTGCAAAATAATATTTGCAGGTATGAATATATATATTGAAATGAGTGGGAGGTAATAGGCTTGAGATTACTATTGCAGGACGTCAACTTTTGTTGATAGAATAACATCGCCCAGCACAGAAAACTATGTAGTGGCCAAGACGGGCCCAGGATTGTGGAAGGCCACAACTCAACAAGAGGTCCTAGGGACATCTATCTGTACGATTCTAACTCATCGTAAACTCTTTGTGTAGACTTGAATAGAAGTTCTAGGCCCTGAACTGCACTGCAGGGAGCGATTGCTTTTCTTGAGCCCATAAGAATTTCAATTGTTAGATTAATATTAAAGTTACAATTTTGAAAGTTAAAACTAAACAGAACTATCGTATTGATAATTTAATTGAGGATTCTGAATAGGGCATGTTTCAGAAACTAATCTTTCAGGGTTAGGAAACATGAAATTAAGTGATATAGATAGATTTATTCAGGTGAAAGCTCCCAAATCTTGGTTAGATAAAAAAGGTATTAATAATAGAATTCTAGGCTGCTCATTGTGGGACAACGTTTTTGCTGAACAACAACTCAGCGCCAAGCAATTGATGGCTGAAATCAACGTCGCCCGTTCTTTGAATTTGGCTGGCTCCGGAAACCCGTTGCTCACTGGTGCGTTGTTCCGTTTCATTGTCCTGGACATAAAGGTTCCAGCGGAATTCGTTAAAGATTGGGCTGTTGAGATCCGTGAGTTCCTGGTTGACGCCCAGCTTCCAGCGGACCTGGCTGTCGTCTGTACTCGAGTCTGAAACGGTCAGGGGACGGCCAAATTGAACGATGGATCCCTGCGCACTGTAGACCAACGTATCGCTTTGACTATCATAGACTTCGGCACTGACCATGAGTCGGTTGTTTGCCGCTGGGTTGTATTCCGATTTAAACAGGATTTGCGTACATTGACTGTCGATATCGTTGGGTTGGGTGCGGTTGCGATCTAGGCTGTCGATTTCGCCCTGGTTGTCATAGGCCTCACCGTCTCGACGAGTGCCTTGAATGAGAAAGGCCATGCGATTGGTGCGAAAAGCCGAAGTCAGTCCCAAATTCGAGCCGTCATTCTTCTGATCAAATCCGGCCTTTACTTTAAAGTAGCTGCTTTTCCCCGCCAAATAATCGCTGGGGTCTTTGGTTTGAAAGGATACAACACCACCAAGAGCGTCACTGCCGTACAGTGTGGATGCAGCACCACGTACGATTTCAACATTTTTGAGGGTGTCCACATCTAAAAAATACTGGTGAACTGCAATTGGGCCGAAATTGAATTGTTCAGCCGTGCGCACGCCGTCGATGCGCGTGAGCACCCGGTTCCCGCCAATACCGCGGATATTGAAGCCGTTGAGGCCCAGTCGCGTTTGATCACCTTCCACATAAACACCGGGCTCGTAGCGAATCAAATCGGCAACATCATTGACCACCTGTTGCTGGATTTGTTTGTCATGAATGACCGTGACTTTCGAGGTCGTTTCCTTTTGCGGGGTCGGTGACCGTTCAGCGGTGACTGTCATCGATTCCATGTTGTTGAAAATCGACTTTCCCAAAGACGACCGGCCACCTCAATTTCTCAGTGAACATCTCGTCTGTTTAGATTGCCGCCTTTCTTTTCCAGAGCTGCAACCCCGTGATTTTTCCTTTAACTCGCCGCACGGGGCTTGTCCCAAGTGCGATGGTTTGGGGGAGAGCAGAATTTTTGATGAAGATTTGGCAGTACCCGATCCGTCGAAGACGCTGAGAGAAGGTGCTTTGGAGCCCTTTGGCGAGTCGGAAACTTCCTGGCACATGAGCCAAATTCAGCAATTGGCTGAGTTTCTAAGTTTTTCTATGGACGTGCCCTTCAAAAAACTCAGTGCCGAAGCCCGCAAAGTCCTCTTGCACGGCACGAAGAAAGATTTTCTCTTCACTTTTGAGAAAAACGAAAACCGCTACCAATTTAAAACCCGCTACGAGGGCGTGATCCCCAACCTTTCGCGACGGTACCGGGAAACAGGCTCGCAAAAAGTTCGGGAAACCTTGCAAAAATACATGGCCTTGAACCGCTGTGATGCTTGTATGGGATTTCGGTTGAAACCCTTGCCTCTTTCAGTGCTCATTGAAGAAAGGAATATTGCACAGTACACGGGGCTTTCTGTTGCCGATGCCTATGATTTGTTTGAAAAAATTCCCCTTGAGGGCAACGATCTCATTATTGCCGAAAAGATTTTGAAGGAAGTCATTGAGCGCCTCAAATTTCTCAACGATGTGGGCTTGGGATACTTGACCCTTAATCGTGCTGCGGGAACGCTTTCTGGCGGAGAAAGCCAGAGGATTCGGCTGGCCACGCAGATCGGTTCTAAGCTCATGGGCGTGCTTTACGTATTGGACGAACCGTCTATTGGCCTGCATCAACGAGATAACCGCAAACTGTTAAACACCTTAAAAAATATGCGGGACCTGGGGAACACGGTGATTGTGGTTGAGCACGATGAGGAAACCATCCGTGAAGCTGATTTTGTGGTGGATATCGGACCAGGCGCTGGATCCCGAATCAAGATGATCAAAAAACGTATTAAACGACAGTCGGGGCTCTGACCGTTAGTAAAGAAAAAAGTAAAAAGTTTGCGATATCATACAAAATACACAGA
Source organism: Alatinidae sp. Z8VKAUB7J3 (assembly GCA_010016025.2). NCBI lineage: Eukaryota > Metazoa > Cnidaria > Cubozoa > Carybdeida > Alatinidae > Alatinidae sp. Z8VKAUB7J3. Next base: position 155,523,719 of record JAAAKM020073195.1, read on the forward strand.
AAGTTGAATGGAAAATTTATCAAAATGGTAATTGACTCAGGTAGTAATCTTACGCACGTGCCAACTAACCTAATAAATTGCATAGAGATAAATTATAAAGATGCGGTTGCAACAGCGTGCTGTTGTGGAGATAAGCACCATTGCTTGTTAGCGTGGGTTAGAATAGAAATTGCATAGAAAATGGAACGATCCTAAAAATAACACATTAAATCAGGCCTAGTTCCTTCTCTAGCAGTGGATTTTCTTATAGGACGGAACTGTGGGCACACTATTATTACTAAAAACCATTTCTATAACGGTGGGAGAGGGCATTTCATTCCGTTAGAGGTTGAGGAGACGAAAATGGCGGCGTCAACCGGTCCAAGGGAGAATACACAAGTGGCGTCTATAATGGTGGGAGTAAGCTTAACATTCCGTATGAGAGACGGGCAAGTGGAATTCACCTGGCCAACTTTCAGAGAAAATGAGACGCGTAAAATTAATTTTTTGGGTACTTTATGGAAAATAACAAACTTCAAGATATAGACATCAAAGATGAGGCACTCAATGTGTCGGACAATGTTGAAAACAAATTTATTGTGCGCGTGTTCCGCGAAAAGCTCGATAAATTTTAGTCAAATATGAAAAACTTAATTTGGGAATTCCATTCCTTTTTTGTCATAATTTAGTTATTTCTTCTGTAAAAATAAAGAGAACAAAAAGAGAGAAAAAAGATGCGAAACGAAGCTACAATTTAAGAGTTCAGTTCTCATTTAGTGACGACTTACTTAGTAATGCCATAATAGTAAAGAAATTTAAAGGAGAGATAAGAACAAGGCTACAACGAAGAAATTCAGTCTAAGAAAAAAGACAATAAAATCCAAATGAAATTTGAAGACGATTGATGCGGCATGCATCAGGAATTTGCATAACTTACAGCCCTTGTCCTGTTAAATCAAAGTCGCCCTGTAAATAAGTAAACTCAAGTACCAAAATAACAATAAACTACTTGCATGTATCACAGGCCTTTCTTCAGGGGCTGGGTGCGGGACTCAAACCTGGAAGCATAGTTGTTTGTCTTTTGGACTATTTTGAACAAAATGGCAATATAAAAATTATGACATGATGCCTGTGGGGAGAGAGTTTGGGGGCTGGTTGCCCTTTGATCACTTTTGACTCTGAAAACAAAACTGTAAGTTCCAATTGAATAAGCCTCCTCAAAAGCATTCCACAGAAACCTTATACGTTAACAATGGGCAACTTGCTTAAGTTACAACCCTTCACCTGGGGGCTATGGGGATCTTTCAACCTCCAAGTTATAGTTATTTGAATTTTGGATTATCTTGAACAAAAAGGCCATTTCAAAATTTGGATTGTATGCATTTGAGGAAAAACGGGCGTGGGGACAGGTGCTGATTACCCTTTGATCAGTTTTAACTCTTAAAAAGGGAACAAGAAATTTTTATTTCTAATCAAATGAGCCTCTTCAAAATTTATCTGACCACACCTTCCATAAAAAACATCATATGTTGACAATGGGCACCTAGCACAACTTATAGCCCTTCCCTTCCCCTAAGGGCTGGGGGGGGGGGTTCAAATCCAGAGCCATAGATATTTGACATCTGGAATATTTTGAACAAAATTCCTGCCTCAATATTTTGACCAGAAACATTTAGGGAATAGGGCATGGGGGAGACTGGCTGCTGTCCAATTACTCTTTATTTTTAAAATGTAGCCAAAACTTTCAGTTTTTGATTAAATGAGCCTCCTCGAAGCTTTAAATTACCACCCCTTTCATCAAAATCTTATATGCCCTGGATTATAACTTGTAACCAATCCTTTGGGGCTCTGCAGGCCTGTGTCAACCCTGAGGGCCATTACTGTATTCTCTTTGGACAATTCTTAACAAAATGGTCCGGGATCGTCGACGCCCGCCTCGGTCGCCACGATCGTGCTCCCGTGGACCTGGGTCGCGGTGAGCACGGGACCGGGGACGTCCAGCGCGGACGGCAGGTCCTCGCGCGCGAGGGCACGCGTGGACACGCCATGGACGAGCCCCGGCAGTCCGGCCAGGGACGGGAAGGTCAGCAGGGCCACGGAGCGCCTACTTCGACGTCTTGTCGGCGTCGTCCTTCTCGAGGGCCGTCAGGCAGTTCAGGTCGGGGATGCCGGCCGGATCGACGCCGAGCGTGCCGAGGAGGTCGAGCAGGGCCCACTGCAGCTGCACGTCGTCGACCAGATCGCCGACGAGCTCACGCCCCAGGCGATCGCCGAGGGCGCGCCGGGTGTTCCAGCGCACGAGCCAGCGCACGGCGTCCTTGTCGAGGCGCGAGTCGAGGCTCTTGTAGAACTCGTCGAAGCCCGGGTAGAGGTCGGGCTGGCAGCGGTCCGAGCGCGCCAGGCGCGCCATGAGCTCGGGGTCCTTCTCGAAGAGGCCCTGGACGTACTCGCGCACCTTGCCGGAGCCCTCGAGCTTGCGCTGCTCCTGGACCTCCCAGAGGTCGAGCGACTCGGTCTTGGCCTCGCGGTCCGGCTCGATGCCGCCGACCACCTTGGGCCGGTCGTCGACGGTCTTCACCTCGCGCTTCGGGTTGAAGCCGGAGGGGGTGTAGTACGACGCGATGGTGATCTTCAGCGCGCCGCCCGGATCCCACTTGCCGTTGCGGTTCTTGTCCTCGTAGGGCTCCTCGTCGTCGAACGCGCCGTTCTTGTTCGCGTCCACGTACGGCTCGCCCTCGTCGTAGACACCGTTGTTGTTCTCGTCGGTGAACTTCTCGGCGGGATCCCAGCGACCGTTCAGGCGCGGGCGGGTCTCGAGCCACTCGCCCGGATCCCACTTGCCGTTGCCGTTGGCGTCGCGGTAGCGATCGCCCTGCATCGGACGGGAGCTCTTGCGGGCCTGGTCCGTGAACCGCCGCGTCTGCGGCAGCAGCCCCTTGCGCGCGTCGACCAGGATCACCGCAAGCTCGGCCGTCGATGCGCCGGTCGCCATGTTGCGCGTGTACTGCTCGTGCCCGGGCGTATCGGCGACGATGAAGGCCCGCGGCGGCGTCGAGAAATAGCGATAGGCGACGTCGAGCGTGATGCCCTGCGCGCGCTCGGCCGCGAGCGGCACGCGCTTGATATAGCCGTTGAGGCTGACGGTGACGACCATGTCCTCGCGCTGGATAAGATCCTCGATATCGTGCTCGAACTCACTCTCGATGATCTCGGTGCGACGCGGGTCGGCCTCGGCATAGCGCGCCTTCATGTCGAGCAGCTCCTGGCGCAGGACTTCCAGCAGACGCTCGCGGGAATCGAGGATCTCCAGGTACTCGATGATCTTGGCCGCCAGTTCCTGCAGCTCCTCGGCGATCTTGCCGCGCTCCAGGCCGGTCAGGCGCTGCAGGCGCAGTTCCAGGATCGCGCGCGCCTGGGCCTCCGAGAGCCGATAAGTCCCGTTCTCGGCGATCGTACGGTCCGGCTCGTCGATCAGCGCGATCAGCGCCTCCACGTCGCGCGCCGGCCAGTCCCGCGCCATCAATTGCTCGCGCGCCACCACCGGGTCCGGCGCCGCGCGAATCAGGGCGATCACATCGTCGATGTTGGCGACCGCAATGGCCAGCCCGACCAGCAGATGGGCCCGGTCCCGCGCCCGACCGAGCTCGTACTCGGTGCGCCGGCGGATCACCTCCTCTCGAAACTCGACGAAGGCGGCAATCACCCGATTGAGGTCGAGCAGCTCCGGCCGGCCAGCATTGAGGGCCAGCATGTTGACCCCGAAGGAGTTCTGCAGCTGGGTATGGCGGTAGAGCTGATTCAAGATGACGTCCGCCATGGCGTCGCGGCGCACCTCGATCACCACGCGCAGGCCCTGGCGGTCGCTCTCGTCGCGCAGGTCGGAGATGCCCTCGATGGTCTTCTCACGGAATGACAGGATAGTTATCCTGATTTTGTTTGATTTTATTTCTAGATGAATATTTGTCATATTAGATATTATTAAGATGTGAGTTCTTTTGGTTTTTTTTTTATTTGTATTTTTATTTTGTGTTTTCCTTTTATTACATGTTATTTACATATCTTTTTGTATTTATATAGTTTTTATGTAATTTTTTTCCCCTTTGATAAAGGCTTCAAGACGTAAAGCAGAGGTATACTTGTAAAAATTAATTCAGTCAATCAATCAAAGAGTAAGGCTCTGAAAGAGGGTGGATGAATGAGCTTGCGCAGTGGTGCAAGGACTCATCGCATTATTCTCACCCAATCGGATTAAACTCTGCATTATAAAGAAAGAGTTAGATTATTTATTTATTTGTTTGCATTTATAATTTACTTATTAATATATGTATTTTATTACTATTATTTGTGAATGTTGAATTTTATATTTGATTTTCATTAATTTTACTATATTTATATTAATCTAATCTCGTTAGACAAAAAAGAAAAGGAGTTTTATTACCTTTTTTGGTTAAGAGTGTGTTTGTACTGAGTAGATTGTGGTCTAGACTTGTTTAATTAGGTCTTTTTATAATATTCTCGTTGTCCAAAATTCAATAAGAGGGACAAGTTAATTGTTACCTGTTGGTTAAAGGACTTGAACCTCTTTGCCAGGGCCTTGGCGAGTATAGCACCATGGTCATTGGGATCAGTAGTTTTGTCCTTAACAGGTGTTCCATTTGGAGTCCTAGAATAAAAAAAAAAAATCAGTGCTGCTAGAAAAACAGAAAAATTGTCGTCAGAACTGTCATCTTTCAATTTCCAGAAAATTTGCCTAAATGGAAAGGTTTACTTTTGCATATTATGTCTCTATCTGTGTTTAAATACTTAAATTCTCAACAACATTGTCAAAATACAGTCGATTCGTCTAAGCATTTTTTATTAAACAACACTGACAAAAATATACACACATTTTTGACAACCAAGTTCCAGGCCGGGTCGAGCCGCCATTTCACGTGCTCGGCCTCACCCGCATCGGCGGGGACCATCCAGTCCTGCAAAAACTCCGCATGGACCTGGTTGATGCGGCCGAGGCCGCCGTCCTTGACGATCTCGCGGGCCTGCCGGACCATCGGATAGCCGGTATAGTTATGGGTGATCACAAAGAGCGCGTCCGACGCCTCCGCGACCGCCGTCAACCGCTTCGCCTCTTCAAGCGTCGCGGTCAGCGGCTTGTCGCAGATCACATGCACGCCGGCCTTGAGGAACGCTTCGGCCGGGGCGGCGTGCATATGGTTGGGGGTGACGATCGCCACCGCCTCCACGCCGTCCTCGCGCGCGGCTTCACCCGCCGCCATCGCGTCGATATCCCCATAGGCCCGGTCGGGCGCGACCCCCAGCGCGAGGCCGGATTCGCGGGATTTTTCGGGCGTCGCCGAGAAACACCCGGCCACAAGCTCGTATTCCCCGTCCAGCCGCGCGGCGATGCGGTGAACCCCGCCGATGAAGGCGTCCTTGCCGCCGCCGACCATGCCCAGTCTGATGCGCGCCATGCCCTTAACCCTCCAGCCCGAGCATCGCCCGGTTCGCGGCCTCGTCCGCGCCGCCATCGGCGAAATCGTCGAAAGCTTTTTCGGTCACGCGGATGATATGGTCGCGCACGAAGGCCGCGCCCTCGCGCGCCCCGTCCTCGGGGTGTTTGAGCGCGCATTCCCATTCGACGACCGCCCAGCCGTCGAAGCCGATATGGGTGAGCTTGGAGAAGACCGAGCGGAAATCCACCTGCCCGTCGCCCAGCGACCGGAACCGCCCGGCCCGGTCGGTCCAGGATTGATAGCCGCCGTAAACGCCCTGGCGCCCGGTGGGGTTAAGCTCCGCGTCCTTGACATGGAACATGCGGATCCGGTCGGCGTAGATGTCGATATTGTCGAGATAATCCAGCGCCTGCAGCACGTAATGCGACGGATCGTAAAGCATGTTGGCGCGCGGAGGTCGTTGCCGGTGAACCCATCGTCAATGATTACCTCGACCAAAGTGCCCGGGAAATAAAAACCCGAATCTTTCCCATTCTCATTGCTTTGAGCCTCATACTCATCGGCAGCCTGTTCCGATGTGCGATTGGTTTTGCCACCACTGCCCTGTCGGTGACAGGCAGCATCGCAACCCTCATGGGCCTGATGGCGATCCTCGGTGAGCAGCTCAACCTGGTCACGACCCTTATTCCCGCTTTGGTCTTTGTGCTCTCTCTGGCGATGCAGGTCCATGTATTGATTTGCCAGGCCAAACATCGATCACACCTCGCCGCCATTAAAGAAAAGCTCTGGCCTAATTTTTTAGTTTCTCTGACCACCTCGATTGGCTTTGCATCACTGATGACCTCAAAGGTACTACCCATTGCAACACTTGGAAAATATATGGCGATTGGCATTTGGGTCGGTTTTCTCTGGACACATTGGGTTCATTTATCGGTCGGTCCCTTGTTTTCCGCGAAAATTTATAGACCCAACTCACACTGGTTGCGCCAACTCTCCCGGCAATCTGCCTACCAGCGGCTGATTCAAAGGCCCTTGCTCCGATTCATTCCCCTATTTTTCATCGGTACAGGTGCCTGGCTTTTATTTACCAACCCCACGGAATCCAATGGACTCAACTACTTTCAAACCAACCATCCGATCAGACAGAGCACAAGCTTTTTGGAAAAGGAAATTACCGGGGCCAGTCACTTAGAAATCATTGTAGAAAAACCAGCACATGCCGGTGCAGGATTTGACTATTTCTTAGATCATACAAATCTTCGGGAATTTGAACGGGAGATCCTCGAGTTAGCCCCCATTCGGCATGTCTTTTCTCTTTTCCGCATGGAGGCAATGTTTGCGTCGCTCGCGCCCGATGACCAAAACCAGCGCAATCCTTGGTTCAATTTCGTCGCACAATTCCAGCCACAACTCTTGGAAACGTTTATTAAAGAAGATGCGATTCGCTTTCAAACCCAGCCATACACCCGGATGAGGTGAAAAAGAATAAAAGTGAGCGTGAATATGGTGCCAATTTAATTTTTTCTTGGAAAGGTAGATATACATGTTACCATTGAGGACAGAGAGCGTTAAAGCTTGTCTTGTGACAAGAAAAACATTATTATGCAACAAAATATTGTCAGATTTTCCGGTTGGAATCAGAAATTTGCTGGATTTTAGACCAGTGTTGTGTTGGAAAAAAATGTTGGACTTTCTGTTGTCGGGTGTTTCTTAAACTGACCGATTTTTCAGATTTCTTAAACAGACCGATCAGAAATCTGATAGGAACAAAGTGGAAGCACTACTCCGTGGAACTGCTGCCCTCTGGAAAATTGCTTCAAAGGTTCTATGAACGATCTTTTAGTGTTCAATATCTTCTAATGTTGTTTTACGAACGTTTTGAAGACCATAAGACTAATTCAAATTTATAAATTAATTGATAACAATAAAAGATTTATGATCGAACCTTCGTAGCAGAAAAGTCTTATTTCTTCAGCGAAAAACAACAAATTTGAATCGGTGATTTGCTTCATACAAGTTGACTCAAAAATTTTCTTTTTCTTTTTTTCTATAACGGTTTGTTCGATAACTTTTTAAAAAAAAAGGTGGGTATTACGCGTAGAATTTACCATGAAATATCATAAATTGCGTGTTTTGTGAAGTTTTCTGTTCTCCAAAACAATTAGAAAAAGAAGGATATGACGTTTCTATTATTCATCGGCAATATTATTTGCTTTTTTATATTAATATAACTAATATTTGACCGATACCTGAGTGCAACTTACCAGATCCCATGATAATACCAAGGATAATTGCAGTCCCTTGCATCAGACCCAACTCTTTCTTCAGTTTCACTTGGCTCCCAGATTCATTGGTACTAAGCAGAAAATCCCTTGCACCAGGTTCTGCATTACTGTTTTGATTACTTTCAGCTTGGCCATACCTTCCGTTCACTTGAATGGAGTTTGGGTCGATTCTCCATATATTACATTGCTTCATAAGATAAGGAATATCAAAATATCTTATAATTACAGTCAGCAAAGGTAGTGGTAATCCTTAGAAGAATTTGAAACCGGTGATTACAGTTCCTATCCTAATCAAACTCTACGAGTAACACCATCTACCTTTCTATAGCTTATTGGAGCCAAGGTCAACTAGTGGGTCAATAAATTCAGTCAAAACTCCAAAATAACGTAATATGCCTAAGTAAACAGGAGAGACTTTAAAATTAGGTTAATATTATGCAGCCAAGCATTATTCTCATTTTGAACGCCTTCGTCGTATGTAATTAGGAAAAAATCATTCATAGAAGGAAGAAATGCTCCAAAGCTTACCTTCATCGTCAGAAGGTTCTGATCCTTCATTGTCTGTACTTCCAAATCGATTTCTTCGAATTACATGAAGCAGAACACACTTTGAATCCTCCATGTTTCGTAGTAGTTTGTTAGTAGTCCAACGAAACTGAGATCGGATCACTTTTAGCCTTTCCTCGATATTCGCTTCAGCATCATCTTGCCTATAATGTGTCGTCTCAGTACTATGTGTACCAGTTGGCTCAGACACCTCTTCTACATAGAAAGAAATAGGAATTGGTTGATTTAATTTAAAGGACTTAATTGAGAGTAAAAAATACATCAAACAGGGGCCATTAAGAATCGAAAAAAAGAAAAATTAGACAAGTCAGTAATTCGCTTTGAATTACTATTTCTAATTTAACAATAGCTTCTATTAATTCAGAAATTGTTAGCCTTTAACTTTTTTACACTACAATCCTGGTACTAAGTGATAAAAGACCTAACCTGTAATCAGTGGTCAAATGATGGTTCCTCCAGAATCTTTACACAGAGAGTACAAATAAGACTCCTAAATACCAACTGCTTCTTACGAGGACACTATACACCAAATGTTGTTAAATTATACAATAATATATTTTACGTCTTAATAGGTGGCTATATCTCTCAAAAATCTTGGCAAATTTGCTCAATAGTTAAAAAAAAAAACACTTTTAGTATATAACCATGTCTATGGATTTGGAGTTTGAGCGCACTGTAAAGGATTCTTAATTGTTAAGTTTTATAGGTATAAAGTCAAAGTCAAGTTTAGAATTAGTGGTGCATGACAGTCTAATTCTGTCAATTAAAAGAGCACCAAATCTTAGAATTTCTACAGAGATGACCCTCTTGCAGATTCTTAAAATCATCTGTTCTATATATGAGCTCCAGTGGAAATTAATATAGAACAGGTATTGCTCATTGCTTAATCTACGATATTTTTATTAAAATTGACATAACAAAATTTAAACCCAATGCCATCTCGAGTTAGAGGGCACAAAGTGTGGTGATGTGACCTCAAGAGAAAAAACTCAGAATTCGCGGTCAATTGTGCCCACTCATTTTTAAATAATAAGAAGAGGAAAATTGGACATGAATGACACACTGATCATAACCAAGTTTACACTATTGTGCAGACCATGGGTGGCCAAGCTTTTATATGTTATCTGCCAATATTTGCGTGCCCCATGGTGACTGTTCCTTTTTGTGATTGTTTTTATTATCTTTTTGCAAAATCTGTAAATCCACCGGCCTCTCATTACCTATAGAAAAAGGCTGTAACATTTTTCGAACATTTAGTAGACTTTATCCACTCATTGACAACGGAATACACCACTATTAGTATTGTCTGCTTTATTTTGCCCCACAGAGCCAATCTACAATTTTTGGGGGGTTTCTGTACTATTAAAGAAGGTGCTCCACCTAAATTAGATACGGTATCATCTTAAAACATTGTAGAAATGGAAAGGGGGTTTACAAAAGTATGTATACATTAAAAAAGACTAAATATGCTTCTAAACCCGATTTTTGCGTTATCAGATGTAAGTTAAGCTAAAAATGAGCAAGGTAAAAAAAAGGGTAAAAAAAAGGATAAAGAATAGGGCATTGACTTTACAGTCCCTACCGGCAGTGCACATCGCCAATGCGAAAGCTGGAAGCAGTAAAATGAGAAAATTAAAGCCAAACTCAATGATGGACATCATTACAGTATGTTTGTTGTTTAAACCAAGAGCGAGAAACAAGCTGCTGCGAAACTGTTCTTTCTCCTGCTTTCTTTTTCCTGCCATGTTTAATGTGATGGCAGCCATCATAAACAATACAACCATAATGAGACCTAAAAAGTTTTCTACACGCTTCCAAAAACTAGCCAATGGATGACCCGATTGTTGATGCATAACCAGGGCTTGAGGGTGAGTATCTTGAAGCCATTCAGTGACTTGCATTACACGATTACTAGGCATATTGAAGGCGTAGCGAAATTGAGTGGGGGAAGCCAACAACTCTTCGACTAAGTTTGATTCGGCGCTTATCATGGCTCGCATTGCAACGGAATGGCCTTCAAGTAATCTGTCTGGCTCGTGTTTTAATACTGCTTGCACAACAAACTCATGACCTTTGATACGCAATGTTTCGCCAATCCCAATGTGTAGTTCTCGGATCAAGCGCTCATCTAACCAAATTTCATTTGTTTTTGGTCCAGAGGTTGAGCCAATACTCTCTCCCAAAAGAGAGCTGGCAATCTTCACTTCACCTTGAATAGGGTATTGGGTGTCCACCGCTTTAAGTTGTGCGTTTTGCCAATACTCTTTATGGGATAGGGTGATTGAGTGTAAAGTAGAACGCGATGAATCTTGTGCTGTTTGTCCTAAATAGTCTCGGCTCTCAGAAGGCAAGGGTTGAGATTGACTGACAATTAAGTCTGCACCTAAGAGATTTTGCAAATTGTGTTGCAGTACTTGCTGCATAGACGCACTGCTGATAGTACCAACAAATAAATGTACGCACATACACACATGAAGACGCAGCCCCGTAGCCATTGTTAGATATTTGGAGCAGCCATTCAAAACAGGGCTTTTTTCCTAAATTTGGGGGGCTGGAATTGCAACTACTGAAGGAAAGCCAATTAATATTTGTAGACTTCACATAGGCAACGGTAAAGGCAGCCAGACTGGCTGCCCTGTCTTCGACCGTATCAACCTCAAGACCTTGGGCTGTCAGTCGTTCGGCAATCGTTGCGGCATCGGCGTCCGTCTCAAGGTAGTCGGCCAGCCAAGAAAGCGTGAATTTCATCGAACCAGCCCTGTCGCGGTCGTCGGTACGTTCAGTGGAAGAAAGCCGTAGTGTCGCAGCCAGCGCAAATCGGCCTCGAAGAATGTGCGCAAATCGGGGATGCCGTATTTGAGCATCGCAATGCGCTCGATCCCCATGCCGAAGGCAAAGCCCTGATAGCGGGTGGAATCGATGCCGCACATCTCCAGCACCTTCGGGTTGACCATGCCGCAGCCGAGAATTTCGAGCCAATCATCGTAGGGGCCGAGCTTCAATGTGCCGCCTTCGCGTTTACAGCCTAAATCGACCTCGGCCGACGGTTCGGTGAAAGGAAAAAAGGACGGCCGGAAACGCAACGGTAGGTCGTCGATGCGGAAGAATGCCCGGCAGAAATCGGTCAAGCAGCCCTTCAGATGGCCGAAATGCGTGTTCTCGTCGACAACAAGTCCCTCCACCTGATGGAACATTGGGGTGTGGGTCATGTCGTAGTCGGACCGGTAGGTCCGGCCTGGCGCGATGATGCGGATAGACGGTTTTTGATTGAGCATCGTGCGCACCTGAACCGGGCTGGTGTGGGTGCGCAGCACGCGCTGACCGTCATCCTCGTCATTTGGCAGATAGAAAGTATCGTGTTCCTGCCGGGCCGGATGTTCAGGCGGAATGTTGAGCGCGGTGAAGTTATTCCAGTCGCTCTCAATGTCCGGGCCTTCGGCCACGGTGAAGCCCATGTCCGCGAATATGGCGGTCAGCTCTTGGATTGTCTGGCTGATGGGGTGGATGTGGCCGACATAGCCCTGTCTTGAGGGCAGGGTGATGTCGACAGCCTCGGTCCGCAATTTTTCATCGAGGCGCGCTCGCTCCAGCATTTTAAAGTAACTTTCAGAATTTTCTTAGGGCTTCTTTCAAAAGAGTCCTTCCATACTATTACTTAATTTCCCTTTCCTATAATGTCTTGATATAGACTAGGTAATAGTTTTTTGATGACCAAATTTATGTTCTAAAATAATTTCTCATAATTCTATTTCCTGGTTTTAGAAGAGATACAAAGGATCATATTGAAAAAGAAACGTCAATCTTAACAATCTACTGTGAGCAGTGGCAAAGTGACTGTGAATAGAGTAAAAGAAGAAGTCTATAGACGACCCTGTTGCTATGGTAAGAAACAGTGTAGGCTATTTATGAAACTTAAAACTCATAAGCGGCCTAAACTTATGTTAATTTTGCTTTATTGTAGATATAAGAACATACATGCTGTAATTTCAACAGTCAGTGCAATCACTTGCCCAGAAAAAAAAACGTTACATTGAGTCTGTGACTCTTTGAAAAAGACTGTCTGGCGTTATTTAACATTTAGTAGAACTAAGTCACTGATGGGAAACAGCAACAATCAGGGACCACAAAAGAATGAAGGACATGAGAATTTAGTTAAATAAAAATTAAAAAGAAAATAGGTTGCTGATGATCATATCTGCACACAGGGGGAGGGAGATCCCAACCTCCTAGACTTTTTGAAAGGAATAAATACCAATAGCAAAGCAGGATGATTAATGGATGACTACGGAATGCATTTTTCAAGCTTTTTGAAGTTTTAGATAACCTGCTTTAAAAAATCTGAAAAGATAGTGACATAATCAAAATTTTCAGTCTCAGCCCTGAGCTTGTACTAATACTAATGAGCACATCTAAGTACCGATTGTTGTCTCAATCTTGTAGTAGGCCTATACTGTAGTCCACACATAGTTTCACTATCGCAAAAGATCATTGTTATCGGCCAACCATCTAGGGCCAAATGAAAAGTAGTTTGTCTCTAAATGGGGTGAAAGGACATTGTATGGAAGGATTTAAGGGGAATTGTAACTTCTAATTTGAACCCGGAACGGTATTGGCGCCGGGTGCGTTTGCGGTGGTGGTGAGTAATCGCCAGGTGTTTGGAGAAACCTACGATTCCGAGATTCCGGTGGCGGGTGAGTTTGACGGCCGCTTGGAGAACAACGGGGAGACGATTCAATTGGTAGCCACGGACGCGGCAACCGGAGAATCCGTGGTGATCGACGAGGTGACGTATGATGATGTGCTTCCGTGGCCTGCCTTGGCGGATGGTCAGGGATCGTCGTTGCAACTGGTCGATACCGGCGCAGACAACCGGCGGGTCGCTCACTGGGGCGTGGTGGCGCCCAGCGGAGAAGTCCAAGGCCCGCAGACCTTGATCTCCATGACGGATACGTGGCGGTTTGATCAATCTGGAACCAATTTCGGAACTCGTTGGCGTTCGCCTAATTTTGACGATGGCGATTGGGAATCCGGACGGGCGCTTTTGTTTGTTGAGAACTCGAATCTGCCCGCATCGAAGAACACGGCTTTGACCCTGGGACAGCCGACGTATTACTTCCGAAAAGAGTTTGAAGTCACGGACGTGGCGGGGATTCGATTGGATGCCAATATCATTCTGGATGACGGTGCCGTGGTGTACGTGAATGGCAGAGAGGTGCTGCGGCTACGTATGGGCAACGGCACAATTTCATTCAATACGTTTGCCGCCCAGACGGTGACCAACGCCGAGCTGGAAGGTCCTTTTGCCATTCCCGCCAGCGCTTTGGTACCGGGCCGAAATGTGATTGCGGTGGAAGTGCACCAGACCAATGCCGGGAGCAGCGATGTGGTGTTTGGGTTGTCGTTGACGAGCGAGGGCGTCGGGGGGACTTCGGCGACGCCCGGGCAGGCTAATACCAATCAACGCGCGGCATCGGAGCTTCCGTTGGTTTGGTTGAACGAGGTGCAGCCGGAGAATCCGGATGGTCGGGTCGATGGCGCGGGAGAAGCGGAACCTTGGGTGGAATTATTCAACAGTGGGGACGAGCCCGACTTTCATTAGCATTCTTTGACTTTTAAGGGGTATTTTCCCCCTTTTTCAAAAATAAGGCAAATCTTTTCAGGTTAGTCTTTGATGGGTAGTAATAACCTTAATGAAACTTATATATTTAAAATCAACACAATAAGCCAATTCTTCTGTTATATCTATTGATATTAGAATTCCATTTTCTAGAGTTTCGATTACTATTGAACCGTGTCGCTCCTTACTTACAGTTCGTTACCAGAAACTGTTTGACAACACAAATACAAAAGTTACAACAATATTAAAACTCTAGCCAACGGAGATCAGAGCTCATAGTATCAGCTTAATTCATATTTGGTAAAAAAAACTTTTTTTGGTTTCGAGTATTACTATCAATGGTGAAATAATTCCTAAGAGTTTTTTCTTTAAGAGGACTATTTAAAAAAAAGTTAAGTTCTTCTAAAGCCTTCTTTAACTAGGTTCTAAGACCAAACTGACTATACAAGACGCAAAAAAAAGAAAAGAAGAACAAAAGAATGAAGTGAAAAAAGCAACTTTTCTGCTTCCGTTAAGGTTACTGCCAAAGGACAATTTTTTCTATTACATGTATATATGATTTTAAAGATTGAAGATGGCTTAGCGTAGGTCTCTGCCTAAATATATGCCTTGTTTTATTGTATTTCTTTTCTTTTTTTTTTACTAACTGAAAATTATCTTTACTTGGTTTTTATCTTTTTTGCTTTCTTCATTTTATTGTTGGTGGTTTTTTGTGTACTGCAACATTGAGTAAAAAAAGCGCTAAGTGCTTTAAAGTTTCAGTCAAAAATGAAAGAAAGTAAGAAGGCTTAAACAAATGACAAATATTTTTAGCTAATTACAGTTTTTACTTTTAGTGACCTGAGACCGACTACTGCAGAGATATTATTTGAAGTTGAAGAAAGGTCGAAGAATTTCCCAGAATTCCTTGGACTTGGCATTGTCGGTATTGAAGAACTACTGATGCATCCCTCACAAATACAGATCATGTGCCTTACAACTAAAATCTATTTTATTTTTCAGCCCATCCACCCTCTAAGGAAAATTCTTTAATGCCCTCCCCCGAGAGAATGCCTTGTATAAACGATTAGTACCAAAGAAAAAAAGAATTGGAAACAGATATTTAGAGCGAAGACATGTTTGTTTTTTCTCGTAATTAGAAGCCGACCACAGTAACGGCTGGAGAGTGAAATTTAAACTATTTGTCAATTACGGAGATCGTAAAACAGACAAATGTCTCGGAAGTTTGCAAAGTCTCCAGAAAAATGTTAAATCCCGCATTTTCTATGGTCTACAAAGAAGTAGAAATAATAAGCAAACAAAACAGCCCCAGCTTACAAATCCCCAGGATCATCAGACTCGTGTGGAACATGGAATTATTTCTTCATTGCTTCAGCACAAAAATGATGCTTCTCTTCAGCATATTATCAATATTTCCATTTTTTCTGATAGAATTTATCGTTTTGATTAAATTTTCTGAAATTTTGCAAAGCTAGAGCCTAGAACTATATTAAATTCAATCTGCACTTCAAGGCATATGCTAATGGTAGGAAAATGAGTTTTCCGGAAACTTGTCGTTTTCAAATATGCTGGAAAGGATTGTAAGGCATCAACCAACATGAACCACCTTTTACAGATGCATCTTGATTGGTCGAACTTTCCAGATTTCTTGCCCATTTTTCCGGGAAATGACAAATTTAGAACCGATGCTAGGCCTAGTTTCAGAAAAAAATCCTGTGGCTCAATCTCGGTGGGCTTTGTGTGAAAAGGAATGTAAATTTATTGCTTGGGTTGATGTGTGCTTTTTTCTAGCCAGAATTTTTTGGTCTTCGTTATGTATCAAAAAGAGGCTACCCAAGAGTAAGATGGGTAGATTTGGATCGACCTTTAAAAAAGCAATTGGATAGACTCGCTCAAGAGGTTTATCTATATCTTAGGGTAATGTTTTATGTACCTGGACCTGGGCTGAGTCTAATTAAAGATGAAAGGAAAAGTTAGACTCTGCTAAAATTGACTCTGAAAATGAGTTAGTTTCATCCTCCCCTTTTTAGTCCGAGATCCCCCCCCCCCATTTCCGTGAATTAACTAAAGTTTTCAAATAGTTACCTTTTTTGCGTACGGCATTTAGGGCATATGAGAAAAATGACAATTTTACTTGAACGCGTTTTTTCCATTAAACTACGAGGAAATGTTGGTGAAACAACAAATCCAGTCTACACTCATAGTTGGCGTAAACAGCTCAACTACCTTGTGTCGTTTACAACAGCCTATTCTTGCATTTTTCTGTCTTTCTTTTTTTCTTAATCGGAATGTTTTCTTAATCGGAATGTAAAAATCAGGTACGTAAGTTTTTTTTCAAGTAAACAGGGCTATTTTCTTTGCAAAAAAAAAAAAAAATACCGTATATGGCTAGGATTCAAGTGTGGGTATAGCCGCGTGGATCTTGATTTCTGGTCGAACGAAAACAAAGTTAGGCCTGACTATTTTCTAGACTTTTGGTCGGCAGTGATGATTTCTATGCAAAAGATACATATTTTGTTTTAAGTATGGGTATATTCAATATAGCAGCAAAAAAAGATTATTTTTGGATGAGCCAATATTCAGTTTTGAAAGCAAATGAATAAACTTTTTCAAGGAAGCCTTTCATGCTGCATCAGAGGTTGAATCTCTGATTTTGATGGTTTTACGGAGTTTTACATTAACCTAATGTGAAAGCATTTATTTAAGTGTGACACATTATGCTTAACTTAATGTAAAGGCTCATCTTGATTGACATCATTCACCCTACCAGTAGCAGGGCCGGTTTCAACTGGACAACCAATTATAGCCATCAGAAGATTCGGAGGCTGTCTAGTTATACAGGCTGTCCAATCATAGCTGCCGGTTCAAAAATGATCTAGGGACAAAAAATTTTGCTGGTAGGGTAAATGATGTCAATCAAGACAAGGCTTAACTGGAAAACTTAGTATAGAATTACGTACATAAGTTTGCCTTGCCCCACCTTGCCGGTCGCCACCTTGGTTGCCTCGCCCCCCGGCGGCAAACCGCAGGCCGGGTCTCGGGCGGCGCGCAGCAGGTGATCGTCAAATTGCTGGCCATGTTGCTTCATAAAGGCAAAACCGGCCTGATCGGTGACACGCTGGCGGAGCACCGGGTCGTCCGGAGCGCCGATGAAACCGGCCACGCGGGCAACGATCCCGGGCAAATCCCGCTTCATATGCTCAAACGCCACAAGCAAGACGTCAGACCGGTTGCGCTGCCGCCACCAGGACGCCGCATGGGACCAGTAATTGTTGCTTTCGGGACGGCCCAGGTAATAGTCGGCAAATTCCTCCAGCGCCCCCCGGATGGTGAGGATGCCGTTGGCCGGGTGGTCCCCGGCCACGTAGCCGAAGGAAATGGCGCAGAGGATGATCCGGTCGTCCGGTATGTCCAGCAGCTCATGCAGCAGCGGCGCAAAGGAGGCAACGGCCGCCTGCGGGATGCTCGAAACCCCCGCGGCCTGGGCGACCGCGGCCGTCCTGAAATTGACATAACCGCCGTCCCGGATGACGTTAAAGGCAGCCTCGGAGAGTCGCGCACGCATTTGCGCGCTGCGCTCCGCCTGGGTGCGTCTGGGGCCGGAACTCATGTACCCTCCGATGGGTTGCTCAGTCTCGCTGCAACACAATTACATACAGTGTAACCGCCATTTTAATTGGGCACTGTTGTGAACCTAAAACAAGCGCAATATTTCTTTACTTCGGCGCAGGACAGCGCTAGATTATAAAAACAAACCAGATACACGGTTTTTATTATGGTTTCCACCGTTCCAGCTGAAGCGCCGGATGGCTACATCCACGATGATCATGCCAACGGCATTTTTCGCGTCGCGCGCCGCGCATTTACCGATACGGACGTGTTGCGGATCGAACGTCATGAAATTTTCGACCGCTGCTGGCTGTATGTCGGCCACGAATCCGAGATCGCCGCTAACGGCGATTGGCTCGCGAAAAGGGAGGCGTTGGTATCGGACCTCACGTCTGGGAAACTCCGATGCGCGTGAACCCTTGAACAGTATCAGGCCGTTAACGCGATTGTCACTGAAATCCGTCGACGCCGGTCGTCGCCCCCGCCTTGACGACATCGCGATAATATCGCCACAACAAATGCGCCGCGACGCTTCGCCAAGGCCGCCAGGGCTCGGCGATAACATCCAGGGTGCCCGGGTCGGGCCGTTGGTTCAGGCCCTTGATGACCCGGGCGGCCTCTTGCAATGCGATATCCCCGGCCGGCCAGATATCGGCGCGACCGAGGCAGAACATCAAATAGATCTCGCCGCTCCATCGCCCGAAACCGAGCAGCGCGGTGATCGCCGCCATCGCCTCGGCGTCATCCATCGCGGCCAGACCGGCGGGATTGAAATCACCACGCGTCACGGCATTCGCGAGGGCCAGGGTGTAGCGGATCTTTGGGCGGCTGAACCCGACGCCGCGCAAGCCATCCTCGCCGAGCGCTAGGATTGTCTCGGCGGTGACCGGCGCGGGCCCGGACAGGCGGTCCCAGATCGCGGCGGCGGATTGCAAGGAGACCTGCTGCGAGACAATGATATTGACGAGCGCGGCGAAACCAGGCGCGCGACGGCGTTGTTCGGGCGCGCCGACACGCGCGATCGCGCTCGCCATGTCCGGGTCAACCGATGACAGGTGTGCCAATCCGGCGGCGATATCAAGACGCGCCGGCCCGTCAGGCATCGCGCCCCGCACCCTTGCGGATCGCCTCGTCCGCGGCTTGTTCCATGGTCATGAAGGTCGCGCCGCCGTTCTTCAAATGGCGGATCAACCGGTCCATGACCTTCATTCGATGACCGCGCCCCGACACGAAGGGATGGAAGGTATAGGTGATCACCCCCCAATCCAGGATCTCGGTCATGTAGTCATAGTCGTCGGTCCAGTTCGCCAGCGCGTCGGCGCCGGGCCGCAGCCCTGGAAGGATACCCGCCATAAGCAGACGCAGATCTGTACCTTCCACCAAGCCTCGACCTAAATCACCCTTGAACTTGGCATCAGGCGTGAGCGTCACCGCGTATCGAGACGCAATCTGCTTGACCCAGTCAGCGCCGACGTTGTGCCGGGTGCGGTCGTATTGCGGGCCTGGATTTCCCAGACCCACAATCAACTTAATGGTCATCGTACTTGTGCGGAAGCGTTAGTCTTCCTGATCGCCGCCATCACCGGCGTCGTCAGCAGACGCTTCAT
>JAAAKM020073195.1:155542842-155590788 GCA_010016025.2 Alatinidae sp. Z8VKAUB7J3
TCTGCGGCCTCTTCACCCGCGTCAGCTGCCGCCTCGAGCTCTTCTTCTTCAGAAGCACCGCCACGACGCGTCACAACGCTCACTACTGGAATGTCGCGATCCGCACCGTAAGTCAGGGCCACAACGGTCACCCCTTCAGGTAGGACAAGGTCACTCAAGTGCACAGACGTACCCGTATCTACATCGGTCATATCGACTTCAAGGTACTCAGGCAGGTCAGCAGGCAACGCGCTGATCTCTACTTCGTTCAGGTTGTGTGCAATATTGCCACCACCAATCTTCACACCCACACAGTCTTCTTCGTTGACGAAGTGAATCGGTACGCTGACGTTGATTGCCCTGTTCTCGCTGATGCGCAGAAAGTCCACGTGCAGCACCTTGCCGGATGCCGGGTTGCGCTGAAGGTCGCGCACAACCGCAGCATTGGGCTTGCCGTCAACAACCACGTCGAGGATCTGTGAATAGAAGGCTTCTTGTTCCATTGCTTTGGTGAGTTCGTTCACCGCAAGGCTCAGGGTCTGCGGCTCGTTCTCCGCACCATAGATAATTGCCGGAACTTTATTTCCAAGTCGTCGCAGGCGGCGGCTCGCACCTTTCCCTACGTCTTCTCGGAGTTCGGCAGTCAGTGTAATTTTATCTGACATACGTTTCTCCTTTAGATTGTGTATTCCGCCACGTTTGCGACCAACGTAACGGTTTAAAAGTCTATCGGAACATAGCGCTAATAGACTCGAATTTTATATATTTGGAATCATCATAAAAACTGAATACTTTTGAGGAATCTATTGATATCAAAATTTCGATTTGTAGAGTTTTGATTACTAATTGAGCCGAGTTGCTCCTTAGTTACAGTTCGTTCACACGAACTGTTTGACCAGTTCAACCACGCAAAGCCAAATTGCATCAAAGTTAAAGATAACATTCAGCCAGTTCAGTAAGAACTTGCTGAAATATATCGACTGGGACGATTTAAAAGGATGTGAAATAGCAGGATTTAACAGGAGAACTCAAAGAGTAAAATCTTGTTTTTTTTTTAATTCAAGTAATTTCCTGTAGTTATTATAGGTAATATTTTCAGTTTAGTTACGGCAAAATTGAACTACAAGCAAAAATGGTTGATTACCTACCAATAACTACCAAGAACTGTTTGATGTCAAATACTTTAGAAAAATAGGTACACTAAGTAATCAAAATCCTACCTGCACGCATGGAACGGGGTGGTCAATGCACGAGGATTTCACCATCAATGATGTATTTTCAAGCTATTTATTTGAGTAAGAAAAGTAGGAAATAGCACGCTTGAAGAACCCTTAACTTCCATATAAGAAACATATAAAATGGGCGAAAACAGACTAAATCAATCGAGAGAACTCGTTTATTTTGATGGCACGGCTACATATCTAGGCTTGACAAAAATGTCAAAAACGACCAATACGATAGGAGAAAGCAGACTTAGACAATGAAACCTCTTTAGTTTGAGGGTATAAAGTGTAAATCCAAGTTTGACAGAAGTCTGAAAGTCTAAAGTAAAAAAAAATTGTCAAAAATGACAAATAAGGTTAGAGAAAACCTAGATCTCCCTGTGCCTCCAGAGGCACCTAAGGCATCTAAGAAGAGTCTCCAATCGTTTCTGTAACTGGCGGCAGCGATAATGTCTTCCCACTCTGGTTGTAGGGAGGCATGAAGTTGACGCAGGTCGCTGTTGAAGGTCGGACGGAGTGTGTTTTTGGGTCCATCTTGTTTACGAAGGCTTTATTTTCCTCACTGCTAGCCGGGAAATCTTCCCCGACAATATTCCACTCACCATAAATAACTTCAATGGCGTCATCCAATACCGCCATTAAATCAGTTACGACATCTTCCAGGCCCGGGATGTTTGACTTCCAGACCTCAGACTCCCTATGATTCTTCAATTTGTAATATACTTCGTTCGGACTAGCGGGAGATTTGGCGTGATTTGAGTTGTCGGACATGCTGTATATTCCTATTTATTCTGGTAGGGAAGTACTTACTCCACAAACTCCATAACGACATAACGAACAGTCATATGTCCGATCACTTATGATCCGATATGGTGGAAGTGATTAGAGGTTCTAGCTGTTTGGTCAGCGGTATGATATCTTGACTATCATCACCTAATGTTTTACGCATCGCATATATTAGCGATTGAATAGTGACCTCTTTGACATATTTGTCATCTTCTTTTGAGTCGTCCTGCCACGCGTGTCCGAAAAGCATTATCTCGGGCATTATCCCATTTTTAGCCTGCGGCGACCTGGAATATGACGCCCATAATCCGGTACGCGCATGTTTTATGGTGATACACATACCGTTAGATGAGCTGCCTTTATCGGTACGTAAGCTAAAAGTACGCGTCGTCCATTCGGAAGACGAGGTCTTAGTAAACTCTGATACCTCTCGCATTTGGAATAACAGAAGAATCATCATCGGTACAACCCTGTCCGCCGCGTGCAATGTTTTCTTAGCCTTGGGGCTTACGAACATTGTCTTGGTGAAGTCATACTGACGACGGATTGGAGCATACGCCTGAAACGTTTTTGGATTACTCGGGCTGACGACAATGTGCGTCAAAAACGGAATATGCTCATAGCCTTCGCTGGCTTCATGAACAAGATCTTCCGACAAGTTTTCAATTAGGTCGCGGAAGTCGTAGGGTTGATTGGTCACGGTCAATCCCTTATTGTTTCACGAACACGAGGTTCGTACTTTTCATATCGTCATGCCGCAATTTTCACGTAACGTGGTTGTCAGCCTTCTTAGTTCGGAGCGAATATATCAAGGAATTTTTCATTTTCGCACCTGATTTGGTTGGTTTCTACAAAAACAAGCAGCTCCTTTGACAGATTTAATGTGTTCTTAGAATGATTGGCTAAAACAACTGCTGAGAGTCTTTGCCACCGATCCTCAAGCTTTTGATATAGGTCCTTCAAGTATTAAAGCAAAAACAAAAAATGAAAAACAATATATGAGGGCAGCTGTTCCCTTCTCAATACTTCTCTCTTCACACTAAAGTTGTTTATGACTCGTAAAAAGCTTCTTTATCTACTTAAGTGGCCCTTATATTTTTTTTTTTAATGAATTTGGACAAAAAGTCAAATTTTAGCGTAAAGAGTGGGATATTGAGGAGAAGGAGAGCTCCCCCCATATAGGGATAATTCTTGTTTCTTTTTAA
Organism: Alatinidae sp. Z8VKAUB7J3; assembly: GCA_010016025.2. NCBI lineage: Eukaryota > Metazoa > Cnidaria > Cubozoa > Carybdeida > Alatinidae > Alatinidae sp. Z8VKAUB7J3. Next base: position 155,546,036 of record JAAAKM020073195.1, read on the forward strand.
GTTTTAATATTGCTTATTGCTTTCAGTTGATAAAACTCATTTTTTAATGTAATTTTTGACCGTTTTTCAAATAATATCGGTAAATCTGACTACTAATCCATGGAAAATCTTCCCCATAAAAATTTTCATCTTATGTTATCAAAGATAACACAGCGTGAAGCTTACCGCTAATGAGCCAAAGTTATACCGTAACACGATCTCATATACAGGGCATCCAGATGTGATTAATTGCCAAGATAAGAGAAGTATCCAAACATTGTAAATTAAACTAGAGCAGGTGGAAACATTTGGGGAAAAAAGTTGGGAAACAATTCTCAGAAAATGGAACAAACCTTTGAGCATGGAAGAATTTCAGATTCCTGTTTTTTAATTGATTGTGTCATCAGCATTGCCCTGCAATTACAGACTCGATCCATTATTCAAAATACAATAGAAGATGCTATAGATGACTCATGTCTGATCTAGAATAAACAATTCAAATGCCAGTAAGAAATCCGACTAAATTCTAAAGTCAAAATTATAGTTGATGTTTACAGCGTGTTGGCCATCAGCATGGCGATGGTCATCGGCCCGACGCCGCCTGGAACCGGCGTGATGGCGCCTGCGACGGCTTCGGCTTCCTCAAAGGCCACGTCGCCGACCAGCCGGGTCTTGCCTTCGCCGCGCTCGGGCGCGGGGATGCGGTTGATGCCCACATCGATCACCGTTGCGCCCGGCTTGACCCAATCGCCGCGCACCATCTCGGGACGTCCGACGGCGGCAACCAGGATGTCGGCTGTTCGCGCCAGCGCCGCCAGATCTTTCGTCCGGCTGTGCGCAACCGTCACGGTACAGTGCGCCGCCAGCAGCAGATGCGCCATCGGTTTGCCGACGAAGTTGGAGCGGCCCACGACGACAGCGTTCAGTCCAGACAGGTCGCTGCCGAACACGCGCTGGATCAGCAACATCGATCCGGCCGGGGTACAGGGTACGAACGCCGTGTCCATCTCGCCGGTCACCAGTTTGCCGACATTGGTGAAATGAAACCCGTCCACATCCTTGTCGGGCGCGATGGTCTGGATAATGCGGCCCGCATCCATGTGGCCGGGAAGCGGCAGTTGCACCAGGATGCCGTGAATCGCGTCATCCGCGTTCAGCGATTCCACCAACGCGACAAGGTCGTCCTCGGTCGTATCTTCAGGCAGCGTGTGCTGAACCGAGTGAAAGCCGCATTCCTTGGCCTTGCGCGATTTCGAAGCGACATAAACCTGGCTGGCAGGATCCTCGCCGACGATGACCACCGCGATGCCCGGCACCACTCCGGTTTGCTCAACGAGTCCGGTCGCGCCGCGCTTCACCGCGGCGACCACTTCCTCGGCAATCGCCTTGCCGTCGATTCGCTGCGCCATTCAGTCTGTCTCCCTGATCGTCCTTTGCGGCGCGCATTGTCGCCATTCCGCTTGGCGATGGTCGCATCAATACGGCGTCAGATGACGCAAATAACGCACCTGTTGCGGGCTGCAAAGGTCGATCAGCGAAGATCAGTGAGGTCTAGCAAAAAGTAGTTTTTTCTTGCGAGATGTTTTTGTTTCTCTACATTTAATAAGGATACCGTCATAACAACAGGTATTTTTCTTAGAAACGAGAAAGGTATTTACTTTGAAACCAGTTATAGAACCAAGAATACCCTGCTGGATAGTTGTTGCATGCTTCGAACACCCTTAAAATTTGGGATTGAATCATAGTCAGTGTTATGAATGCTAACAGTTAGATGTTTTGCAATATTTTTGATTTTGTCTAATTATTTCCAATGTCACGTTTTAGTTATACTTTGTCTTGGTGCCCCTGTATGTAAAAAATAAGACACAAATTAAAACCTCTTAAAACTCAGTACTTACAAAGGCCCAATGGAAATCATAAGACGAGTGAAGAAATTTTTCTGAGAGGATGGTAATCTATCGTAGTGAGGTCTTGACGTATTTTTCAGCCATTTGAAGCAGATTTGTCTTACAAATATTGTCTAATTACAAGCGCCTGGTGAAAAAAAAATCAGCAGAAACATGAACCCGCTCAAGTCGGATCATTATTTCATTCCTCGAAAAGAAAGCTATGTCATCAAACTATGAGTAGAGACGCTATATTGGAATCCAAACTATTGATTCCAAGCCATTTCCTCGAGAGAGCCGCACTTAGTTAGTTGAAAAAATCGTGACAGAGATTGGTTCATTATTGCATAAGACAACTTTCAGCTAGGCGTGACTAAGAGGAAGTAAGGGTCTAATCCCCCCCTCCTACGAATCAAATTTGGTAGTGTTGGATGGACATCATCTTGCCCTGTTGCCATTTTTTAGATGTATTCGAATAAGTTGAGCCTTAGAAGCTTGACTTTAAAATAGCATGTTGAAAATTAGGTTTCCAAAAATGTCTAAAGTCATAATTTATTGCAGTATTTTACAAATTTGAGCGAGGAAAAATTTTGAGCAAGAATTTTATCGGTAATTCTAATGGCTTTCCTGTTACTGAAGAGTTTACTCTATAGGTTCTATGCATCTCTGTTGCTACGTTCGACCAGTGGCTCTTCCGGATTTGGAATTCCATTTTCAAATCAGTACATATTTCACTTAAAAGGTCCTTGTACTTCTCGTATCCTTCCTTCAGATCGTCCCAATTCTTGCTATGGACAATTGTTGGAATTAGTGATGAAAGTTTAGCCGCATGAGCAAAATAGAAGCTGTATCTTACCAAGAAATCAAGGAGAATGGCGTCCATGGCTGGGATGAATGCCGCCATCCTGTAATGGCCTTCTGGATCCAGATTTGGTAATCCCTTTTGGTACACAGAGCGCAAGGCTATGCCTGATTGTATGACTTTCATGGCAACATCAATGATTATTGCCATGTTCTTGACTTCCACATAGAGAGACAGGAACTCGGTTTCTGCAGGGGCTTGCATTTCCTTTAATGTGGTCTTGACGCTGCTTATGAGTTCTAAAGCTCTCACAAGATCACCGTCCTTTTGTTGAAGTGACTCTGCCAATGGTTTCATTAGAGAAGAAAATGAATTCAAGCAAACCAGTCCAATCAATGTGTCTGATTTTATAATGCAAGAACGTAGTAGATGTGCTTTACTGCTGGCCTTTTGGTTCAACCAGCCTTCCATCTTTTCCAGATTGGAAATAATAGACGAGAAGGAATCCCAGAACCGACTAATTGCCTCATGCCTCTCTACAAATCCTGTGGTACAAAGACCAATGAGGGTATCAGCTGTACCATTGTCTGACATTAGATGCTTCTTTGGAAGCCTTGTTCATTTGGCACTCAAGCTGAAATAAGAGAACATCTTGCACATACTACGGATTTGGGACAGAAACTATCTTTGAGCACAAAAGGTTAGTGGCATGGCTTGCACAATGAAAACAATCTGTAATTTAGTAACTGCACTTTATTTTGCCAGCAGCGCCACTTACCAAACTTGAAATGCAAAAGGCTTTGTCATAGCCTTGGCTGACGCAATTTGTCATGTCTAAGCTGGATCTGATGATTTCACTTATTTAGAAAAATTTTCACTGTCTTAGAGTAAGTCCTTATTATTTTGCCAATTGTTCTTGTAATATCTATATGCATAAATATTGGTTAAGATACAACAAGGAAAATCCATCCCGTAAACCGCATTTTGTTTACAATAGATCAAATGAAATTAATAGGTCAGCTTTTTCTTCAATAAAATCACAATGATTTATTCTTAAGGAGATTTTTATGGACAAAGAAGGGCAATGGACCTATGGCGCAAAGTGAAGTTTTTGTACTGTCTTTATTTTCCTTGGAATGAACCATTTTCTGAGCCACCGTTTCCTGCTAACAAATGGGAAACGTTAGCCATGAAAGGCCAACATATCGGACAAAATTACGGCTATATAGCAGAATATAAAAGGCTATATAGGACAAAAATTATGAATCGGTCAGTTTTAAGTTTAGTGTTTTTGCATGCAAAAAGCCTTGAGACAGTTAAACATAATAGTATGAAATGGGAATCTATCAAATGTATGCTATGCTGTAAATATTTGAAAAAAAACTGTCCTGGTGAGTCCTCCCATCACCTCCTTGATTATCTCCTGCCAGAGAGTGTCTCAGGGCTGCAAGTACTTTAAATGAAGTCTCATGTTTTAATACCCTCCCCCCCTCCATCTAGAAAGGATCACATATGCCAAGTATGGCTCGATAGCCCATTTACTTAGGAACATATAGCAAACAAGTAATCAATTGTTTTGCGATACATCAACTGAAGTGCTTTATATCATAGATTAACTTCTTCTTGAACACATGCCTCGAAGTACAAAGTGAAATATTTCTGGCTTTAAGGGATCTTTTCTACCGGGTTTTCACTTTCCTTTGTCTTTCTTCCCATGATTTCATGTGTTTTCTTATTTTATAATCCGAAATATATGACAAACGCAGCTCTCAGTAGGCAAGGAGTGTCTAATTTATTCACCAAAGGCTCATTGCTTTCTATATTTTTGTAGCAAAGGATATAGTGCTATCTAGCATGAGTCAACATGTATTCCAAACTTCAGTTTTTCATGTTTTATTACAATACTGTTAACATGCAGCCTTAACTTGTGAGTGCTAAAATAATTATGAACACAAAGGATGGTACAGATATCAGTCACAATTTCCCATTCAAATTGATTCACTTTTGGCCAATAGACCACTATATAGCAATGTATTGCAGTTTTCCTAAACTTTCAGTTTATTAATGTGAAATTAATTGCTGATATTTTCAAAATTAATTCCCACGCAAGTTTGTTCACTAACTGTCAGAGAAATTTCCAACTTTGTCATCCAATTTAGGCTCATCCTTTTTCAATAGGTACTTAAGGGTATAATACCTGGAGTACTTAAGATGGTTCTACACAACTTAAAGAATCAATTAAAGTCAGAAGCATAGTTGAAGAGAAGCCTTTCCAATTAAAGTACAACCAGCTACTGCTACTGAATGCCTGAAAATTAACATGCTTCCCACCAAGTTGGTTGCAAAGTTTTACAATATTCTGAAATATGTAGCAAGCTGGAGCCATTCCTTGCATACTTAGTTACACATTTCAAGGTTTAGAATGACATTACTTTGAATATCTGTTGAGTCTGGCTACTGCCATCTTACAAGCTGAGGCCTCGCCTAAGAATAGAAGAGAACCATAATATGCATCAGTTTACCCTCAAACTGGGGCTTGGATTGAATTTCATCAGCTATTTTTATCTAGGAGATGCATAATATATATGTGCTGATGATGACCATATCTGCAATTATTCTCTTTCATTCTCATCATACATTCTCAGTTTCTATATCAGAGATAGAAATTGTAGGGAAGAAAATTGTACAAAATTTCTGTTTACTCACACTTGTGCAATATCGGAAATTATCCACAAAATAAAGATAGAGTTTGTAGAATTATTGGCTGTTGCCAATATTGTAGTTTTAACATAAATTTATTTTGCTCGTTGACTTAAGGGATATTACATCCAGACTAGTACACTGGAATTATACGGTGGTAACGCGAGCTGACCGCCAGGCTCCTGGAACCGCCTGCCTCCTGATCGAGATCGACCGCGCTGCCCAGGCAATTGCCGTCAACGATCGTGTAGTGGTCGCTAAGCGGTTGATCGGTTGTGCTCGAATGCACGAACTGGACATGGTAGGGCTCGATGAAGTTCTCCATGATGAACTTCCAGTTGGTGGCGATCTCGCCGAAATCGAGCATCCCGATCGGCTCCACCTTGGCAAAATCTATTCCCTCCAGCCGGGAGATCAGCGCGGCTGCATAGTCGCTGAACTCAGGCGCCTTTCCGTCGAGATTGACAAATATCCAGTCGTGCCAGGCGACCACTCGAACTGGAACCAGTCCGTGGTCCGCCGGATCGAAGCCGGCCGGGCTGTGCTGATCGATGCCGCCGAAATGCGGCGATGCTTTCAGATTGCCGTTCAGGTCATATGCCCAGGCGTGATAGGGGCAGCGGATCAGTTTGCCGGTGTTCCTGCGCTCGCCAACCAGCTGCAGGCACCGATGGCGGCACACGTTGTGATAGGCGGCGATCTCGCCGTCCTGCTTGCGCACAAGCAAAACCGGCTTTCCGGCGACCGTCACCGGGTTGACGTCTCCCGGCTCCGGGAGCTCGTGGGCAAATCCGACAAAGACCCAGTTTTGGGCGAAAACGGTTTCGCACTCTGCTCTCCAGTACGCCGGATCTAGGTAGGCAGCCGCTGGTAGACCGTGTGCGGGAACATCCTTCGCTGCCGATCGAACCGAATCTGGATGGCTGGCGGCCGACATCGATCACCTCCAGTCGCGTTTGAGCAGGAACTGGTTCTTGAAGTTCTTCAGACCCGTCATCGTTTCGCAGGAGTCGATGTCCGGCTGACCGTGGATTTCAGAGTTCAGGAAGCTGAGAAGTTTGTCGCGGTCGTCGCTGACAAGTTCGACGAGCAGATCGTAGCGGCCGCTGACCCACAGGATGTAGACCACATCCGGCAGTTCCGTCAGCCGCTCGTCAAAGGTGTGCCCCAAATCATTCTCTTGCAAAAATGGATGTGCAGAACGTTGCCCTTGTTCTTTTGATGGGAAGTGTGATCTACTTTGCTCATGTGGCGGCAGCTGCTCAATTGATTCAGATGAAGAATAAAGAAGAAGGAGTTTCTCATGCATGTCTTTCCTGCTTTACCATTTCCTATCTTTTTTTCTTATGTTTAAATGGAAATCGTGACTTGTCTGAAATTTAATATCCATTAATCAACTAATCGCTAAGATAATCGACGCTTGTTCAGCCTGTCATCTTTAATGTGACTAATCCGAGTATGATGTAGCTTCACATAAAGTTTTCAGTTGGATAGTAGCCTACTTTTACCAAAATTCTTCGACCCCCTTTATGAAACTTCTTCTGAATCCTTCTATCTTTTAATAAGCTTTTTTGAGATGCTTGTTGAGAACTTTCTTGATTTCTAATCGAACGTTTGTCTTTAAGGACGTTAATGCTGCAAGCCACAGAAGTACAGTCATTTATTCAAGCATTATTTGTGAATCGTAATTACTAGAATAGTTTTTGATTTTATATATTTAAGCAATATATTGGATATGTATCTGTCCTTAACCAGTAAACGTGTCCAATTTGAAGTCTTTTTTTGGAGGGGGGAGGGGGTGAATCGTTTCATTTTGAGCTAAATTTAATTTTTCAAACTACTGAAAATGATAACAACACTTGTTAATGAAGAGAAAGTATTCAATTGTATTAGGCATCAATTCCACCTTAAGCGCCCAATTTTGATCGCTGTTCCCGGCATATTCATAATTAGCGGGTTCGATTTGATGGGAAATCCACTTTCAACCTAGTGTACCTTTTGGATGAGGGGGTGTCATATTTTCCGGACCTGGTGCCTGGACTAAATCGAAGTATCTTACGAATGGGTGATCGAATCTTAATGAAACTTGATACATAGAAGAATCTGATGTCTCAGATGCTCCATTTCCAATTCGAATCGGATCCGGGGACATTTTCGTTTACTATTGAGCCGGGTCGCTCCTTACTACAGTTCGTCACCACGAACTGTTTGATTTTTACGAACTAAATAAATATATCGTGAGATCAATTTATTGTGCGAATGCGACTTCCCGTCTAAAACCAAATAAACTTCCAAACTAAATATTCCAATTCATTCTTGCAAAAAATTCCTTTTGTTGAAGACTGACTTTGCAAAAGTTTGATGGCCATTGTTTAGCTACTATAGTTTTGTCATCTTGCTACTGAAACTAATCAGGCTAGAAACGTGAAAATATTGCAGAACAATTTTGGAACCAAAAGGATGGACCGAGGGGGCGCCCATTTTCTGCCAACCGAGCATACCATACATTTCAGAACGCCGTGTTCACCAAAGTTCCGCCACGCTTGGCGCAGTCTCTGAAACGCTTGGCACAATCTCCGCCATGCCGTTTATTTCTACATTTCCTTATTTTACTAGTAGAAGTAGAACTCACTGTTAAGAACCCCCTAAAAAATACAAGGACCATATCTCCAAGAAGTGTATAATTACTTTTGTCTTGTTTTGTTCAGAGTTCATAGATTCTCAGCATTACCTTCGTTAAAATTCTTTCCTATTATGTTTACGTAATAATTCGCTTGTGTTGTTTCCGTAGTCTTAGTAACACAGAAAAGCAAAGGTGAGGCTATCAATCCAAGCATTTGAATAGCTATGATGTAACATCCATGTGTGTGAGTCAAATGTATAACAATAATATTCTGTTAACCTATTTATTGTGAATAATTTTGTCACTTCCATGTAAAATATTTATGGATATAGGAAACATACAATCCATAGCTGTATCGATCTAGCAACCATGCAGAGAATTCTCCGAGCAGTGAAAAGCCTATTTCATAGAATTTGTTTCCCGGAACATAATATTACGAAGGATTTGTTGGTAGAGGTGGTTAAGCCACATTCTTTTTGCTAAATCTCTGGTCTTACGTTCGATTCCTACTCAGACCAAAATCTTTGTATTGATTATGCTCCGCGGCCAATGATTTTGGTCCTGACGATCGGCCGAAGCGGTTCTTCGCTCATGATGCAGACGCTCCGGCACCTAGGGCAAACCGTACTGGGTCCGGCGCACGCCGAGAATGATCCTCATTACCTGGAAGGAAATCCCAAGGGCTACTACGTCGAACAACACATCTGGAACAAGGGTATTTGCTCATCCCGTTTTGATGAATTGTTAACCCAAGATTGTTCACAAATGGCCTGCAAAATGGCGGTTCGCAATCTCCACGAACCGGAGCGATTGGCGATGTGGCCCCGCATTGACTGCCACATCCGTGCCGTGTTCATCACGTTTCGCGATCCGGTGGAACAAGCCTCTTCCCTGTTTCAACAGTTTGCTAATGACAAAAGCGATCCTTTAGAACGGTTTGTCACGTCGACCCAGTTCTTCAACCACTACGTCTGGCTCGCCAAGACCCTGGCGCAAGTCATGACCGACCAGCTATCCCGGTGGCAGTCACGAATTCAGTTAGTCGACTACAACGAGGCGGTAACCAACCCAAAAGCGTATGTGGAACGAATCATCAGCACCACGGGCATTGAACCACAGCCGGAACAAAAAGAAGCGGCTATCGCCAATATTGACAGCCGGCTCTACCGCAACAGGCGGACGCAATTGCCAAGGGACCTTCAGCTTTGGTCCCAACAGCTTGGAGCTACCGAGACCTATCAGATACTGACTGCCGCCAAACGCCCTACCGACTGGGAGTCGCTGGTGGCTATGCTGGAAAACCAGCCACCGATTCGTTGAAACCGGTGTGGGAACGTGGATCTGGACTTAGCTCCTGCCTACGCGTTCCGAAGCACGTCAAAGGCAATCGAAAGGCGTGTAAAATCGCCGAAGGTCGGCGTCGTGCCATGGAAGAAGTAGGAAGGGCAAAGCACCAGGAGCTCCGTTTACGGCTCCACTGTGTATTCCTGTCCCGGTACTGTAGAATCTTCATTGACACTGAAATAGTGATTTCTATTATTTGTTATTTTAAACTTCGAAGGTTATTCTTCTCACGGTTCATTATTCGGTCTTTACTTGGACGGTGTTCTCTGTACAATGATGAATAGCGTTTCGGAACTGGACTAATGAAATTTGTATGCAGTAATTTGCATAAAGCAGCTCTGACCAATTAATCAGCCGCCTTGCTATGGAATAAGTCAATTGAACGATAAGAAAGTGATTGATATTTCCTGCTTTTGTCTGATTTTTATTTGTTAGTATTGAAGTACCCTTTGTGTTGCTTGTAAAATTACGCAGGAAAATTGCTGAACAGATGCAGAAGTCTGAGCCGGTAATATTTGATCTGTTTAAAGGCCAAACAACTTAAAACCGCTTTTAGATTAGACCTTAGCCCCAAGTCTCTTGATTGAGTCTTAAATTTGTACATTGGGTATAAAAACTACATTACAAAAAAAAAACTTTCAGCTATCAAGGATCAAATTTTTTTGGGGCGCCAATTTGACGAACTATATTCAAAATCTACTTTAATTTAACTTTTCCACTAGCAAAAATACGATTTAATACCGAACCAACCTGTGTATTATTTCCGTTCACCGACCACCAACGGTGTGGATGCAACTGATTGAACCCCTGTTTAACTCAACAACGCTCAGCTCAAATCATTTAACTCAATCCCTGTTCAATTCAACTCACCCGATATTCAATTTAACCTCATGCAATTCGGCCCCAACTGGTAAATTTGCTTAAGTTGACTGTATCTAATAAACACATCCTAATGAAATAAAACTAGTACCATTATATTTTTTATTTTATATTCTTTCCAAATATCATGGTCGCTTTTCTAACAACGCCCACCTCCTTATGATTTCAGATATAGCCCTAACAATGTATTGCTCCGTTGTCTTTCATCTCGTGATGCGTCAGGTGATTCTTTGTTAACCGATTCTTTTGCGTTCTTGATCCGGTAAAAAATTTCCCGCTAAGAAATTTCAATATAATTGGCACGCAAGGGGGATTTCTGGAGTGATCAGAGAATTGATCAGAACTTAGTCTTTTTCAAATGAAAGTATCCTAGGGAAAATTTTTCAGGCTAAATTTTCTGTAAGAAATTTTGAGGAGGGGAAATTTCAACGAAAATTGAATAATTCGGAAAGAATTTTACGGAGGGATTGCATTTTACGTGGATAATTTTTCATGGAAGCTGAGCCAGATTTACCGGCATTATTTGAAAAACGATCGGAAATTTATAAAAATAAAAAGGGTTTTTAACTGACAGTAAGGAGCAACATTAAAAAATTAAAACGAACAGAAATTATTCTGCATGTGAAAGGATTGCCCCCTCCTCAATACCTTGCTCTTTACACTAAAATCTAACTGTTTATTCAAATTTTTTGAGAAAGACTCATGAAACACAACGCCCATTTAATTAGAATAGGATGCCTTTTTAGAAGTGCTAGAAGTTTTTTTCAAATTCTAGTGATCAACAGTGAGTAGCAGAGTTCATTACATGACTTAGGAATCTGCTTGAAATTAATAAAAATAACCAAAAAAAATCATTGAAGTTACTTAATTTTGGTTATTATTAAAGTTTCATGAATAAATAGTGAGCAGCACAAGGCATTGCATGGCTTAGGCAACTGCCCCGATTTGACAAAAATAAAAACAGCAAAAATGTCACTTATTTCACTTATTGTCACTTATGAAAGTTTCATGAATAAATAATGAGCAGCAAAATGTATTACATAACTCAGCCTTATTCCTCAATTTGATAAAATGATACCTGTATTACTTAATGCCATTTATTAAAGTTTCATAAATAAATAGAGAGCAGCACAATGCATTGCATGGCTTAGGGTACTGCCTCAAATTTTCAAATATGAGTAGTGATCCCTCAGCAATTTTAAGTGTCCTCATAGCCACTACTCCTTTCTTCCTTCAATGAGTTAAGATGAACGGCGACTCCCTCAAGACGCAGGTGTTATCAATTTTCTAAGACACGTCAACCCTTAAAAGAGCTTGGGAATCTAAATGGAATGTCTTCCCCGCCCTCACCCTATATTTTGTCACCTTTCGAACCATTGCTTCCCCGACAATATTCTCCAGACTAAAATTCAAAAGGTAAATAATCTATAACCGGTGTCAACTCCTAGCCGAACGATTTTCAATCGTATTCCTCCTAGTTTTAATAGTCTTTTGGCAAATTTGGCATTCAGTTGAACAGACCCTTCCAATTATGGTAAGGTATTTCCCAAAATTCCCAACTCCTATTATAGCTTAAGTTACCATTATCATCTCCGACATTCTCAGTCGTAGTTTATGTTTAGTCATTTTGGGATTACACTTTGGAAGTTTTTCCTTTGTTTCATTTCATCACACCTTCCCATTCCAGTTTTTTTCCATCTTCCCATTGCTTCACCTCATCACTACCACTTTCCAGCAGACCCTACCAAAGAGGATGAGAAATTCTGGTTCATATACCGTCACTTATGTCCCAGTCTACATTGCTTCATTTTTCATTTCAATGCCCTCGATCCCAGAATGTCCTTGGACTTTTGTTTCCATTAACTGCTAGATTCTGCAGAGCTTCATTCCAAGCCAATTCACTTCTTTGCCGACTCTTTATATTTTGAAGAGTCTAAGACATGCTTGGCAATCTGTTATAATAAATATTTTTTTTTACCTATAAAATCCTTTTGCCTCAGTCTACTTGCTTCCCATTCTATCCAAAACATTTGAGCTTGGAACAAAGTAGCATAACTTCCCTGATTATAGCTAATTGACTGTTTAATCAGATCAGGTTTATTCAGGTAAATTAAGGTACCAGCTTCTAATTTCTCTTCAAATCAAGAACTACTTTCGAAGCAAATTATCATGTTACTTTTGTAGAGTAGCATGGGCGCCCATAAAGGGGGACAAGGGGGGTGCCAGGCCCCCTGGCTGAATGATGCTACCTTATGTGCATTAATTTAAAAAAAGCCTTTTCCATAAAATAAGCTTTACAGAAATTACTCCGTATATGAAAGGGGCTTTTCCTTCTCAACGCCCCGCTCTTTACGCTAAAGTTTTTTACTGTTTCAAAATGTAGAGTTAAGAGAAAGAGTCAAACTTTAGCGTAAAGAGCGAGGCGTTTAATTTTAATTAAAATAAACTGGTACAAATAAAGCAACAAAAATTATTTTATATGAAATTACGCCTTTATAATATTCTTTCTTCTAACTCCCACAATTTTCACGGTATTTATCATAGCTTTGTAAAAAAAAATTGTATACACTCTTCATAGATAATTGTCGTCTGTGTTGTCAAGAAAGTGTCGGTGGTAACAATTTCTTTCAGCTCTTAATCGCTGTTCAAGTGCTGACCGCCAATGAAAACTGTAAATGGAGAAACAAATGACGTATAACTTCTTTATCGATTTTTTTCACTCACAAAAAAAAACTACTGGTAAAATGGCTTGTCTGCCCCTAAACACTGTGCACACACTTTTCGAGGCACCAAGATTTGCATGATTTTGACTTTTGCCGGTGAAAAATCGTGCCTCTAATTTATCAATTACTGAATCTTTTCGGGTTATCACAAGTAATCCAAGTTTCATCCGCCGTGACTATCTGCGATAAAAATGAATCGTCAACCTTGTCATTATTTCACCAGATTTTCAACAGCGATAATGAACTGAAAGATAAAGCTTCCAAATGGTTGAGAATACAGGCGGGAACATGAAGAGGTGTACAAAACTTGTACCATGATGTGATAAATGCCTGGAAAAATCATGAGAGTTATGTTGAAAAATAGTATAAGGGTTGTAACTTTTTGTAATAATAAATTTCATTGCTTTATTTGTACTTGTTCATTTTAATCCGGTAAAAGAGATATCCGATCGTGTGACTCTTATAGACCGATAACAAATAATTATTCAAGTGGTAAACTTTTTGAATTATGTATAAAGGGCCTTTTTGAACATTTGGATGTTGAGCTTAATCAAGTAGGCTTCAAAAGTGGGGAATAAACCTTTTTTTCAGAATTTTATAAAAATGATGTCATTTTTACTTGTTGATGGATAGTCTATCATCCATCCATACTAGGACAGAACTAAGGTAGATAGATAGTTATAGAAGCAATAGATGATTGTGATTTTTGGGTTGACTCATGACCGACAATGTCTACTGAATTTGCTTGGACGTACAGGCGAACAAGTAACCTAAGGCTAATAAGGTTGCCCGCCTTGAGTCTCAGGCTGACTACCGTGTTTTAGGATTAACACATAACCGACAAGTCCCCTGGACTCACAGGCAAACTAGGAGACCAATAGTTTTCTAAGTGTTTGGATAAACAGCACGGGTAAACGGTGGGAGTAACTATGGCTGTCTTATTGAACAAATAATTAAGTGTTAGCTTTTGGAGAGGCACACCCGCCTAGAGGGTCAGGTACTAAAGTTTCTAAGAGACTGGGACCGTTGCCTGGAACAAATTTTTTTGCATAAGATGCCTCTTGACTCAAGGTTTGACGGCTTCAAATTTGAAATTGATGATGGAACAGAAGTGTTTTGCCCCTTTTTGAACTCTAATCTCCTTCGTCCAACAAAAATTTTTGATTATTTTGTCCCAGAGAAGAATCCCTGAAAGTGATGACTTGCCACCACTTATTTCAAACAGGCCCCCTTTGAAATTGAATACATAAACTATGGGTGACCTGTATTATTTACGGCACCTGCCCTTGTGGCTGAGGGCTAACGTCATCCCCTGAGGCATATTTATTCCTTGAAATATTTTTCTTAATTGACTATTTGAAAATTTTGATTGGGTGTCTTTTGGGCTTCGAGAGGCAAAGTGGTACAAATGACATGGAAGGGGGACTGGTTGCCTTCCGATCAAAATTGAACCGTAAAAATAACACTAGACATTTTAATCATTAATTGGATGAAATCCTTCCGAGGTTTCTATAACTACCCCTTCTATACAAAGTGGCAGGAGAAAACATGAACAAATTAGATGTAATTCGATATTTTTACTCTACTTGCCATTCTGGTACAATAATACGGAAATATTGCTGAATTGGCATCTTATATAGGGGTTAAAAGAAGTACTCGCAAATAGAATTATCATAGGGCAGTTTATTCGTTGCTGTTCAACATTCTGAAGTTTGCAAAAAAATTTAATATTTGGCCTGCAGAGCAAAAAGTTTAATATATATTCTATGTTTTATTATAAACGACGATTTTACTACCTAAAAATAATCGTTTACCTTTTAGTTTCTTCAAGGTAGTCATCTACTTCACTTTCGTCATCATCGTCCTCATCAGAACTTTCATTTCTTTTTCTTTTAGCCGGCTTCCTCGGAGCCTTTCGAGCCGGTGGACGACTCTTCGATATTTCTTCTTCTTCTTCACTTTCAGAACTTGAATCACTTAGTTTATGATCTCGTGGTGACTCCTCCTCGGACTCAGAACTGCAAATTAAGAACATTCATCAGTTAATAAAGTCCAATCGACATAATGCAGTTCCGAGACATTCAAGGCTTGACCAATATTAAAACTACTACTAACCACTGAAAATTCCTTATCTTTGGTTTTCAGTTCTTATTTACTACAAATACACAAAAAAGCTTTCAAAACTTAGTTTGAGACCATTCAGGGTTAACAGGGTTATTGAAAGATATATACAGGCACGTAAAGAAGGGAATGGAATTTTACCCAACAAAACATAACAACAAAAAACCTAGACAATAAGCATCAGAAAGTAAACTTCGATAAGCCGATTAGTCCTGTGACCAACTGCTTTCATTAGGGTGATCAACAGAATGCACCTTATTTTTCCAAATTTAAATATTCTATGGACATTAATTATTGTTACTAATCTGTACTGTTTCTTGATTTGAAGGATAAATTAAATCATTTTATAATTTATATACAATGTGTATTTGGCTCGTGAGAATATTGTGTTTATTTAAAAGGCAGATATTTTTTTTCTTTTTTCTTTGACTAAAATGGATAAATCCACAAGTACCTAACCACAAAAACACAATTAGCTAAGCTTTTTCAAACGGGCGAATCAGCAAGACAGTGTGTTCATCCTCATCTATATTACACTGCTGATCTACCCTTTGAGAACAGCTTAGCGTATTCCTTTTAGCAGTTATCGACAAAGTGTGGAAATGTCAAATACAATCTTTAAGCGTGAAAGAGACAATTTGACCCCCATCCTTAGAGAAACTCCCGCTTAAATGGTAGCTAAAGGCCGTAAATTCCAAAAGAAAATGTTTCCACCAGTCTTCATTTTTTTTTCTTATCTTGAACGGTAGTAACTAAGCAAAGTTGATAAACAATACAAATTTGTAGCTTCAGACCTTTAAAAACGACAACTACAACATAACAGGAAAGTAAGAAGGAGATGTGTCTTGGACCACCCTGCCCCCACACTTTTATAGAACTGAATTCCTACGTGCATACTTGCGCTGTATGGAACCTGTTAAGGCACAGACCCTGTGAAATCTCTTTGATTTTTTTTCCACATTTTATTTTCTTCAATGAACCTCCATATAATTTCCATGTTTTTTGGGTTTTTTTCACGAATTCTTGCTTCACTTTTGGAATATAATTGCACGAGTAAGGGCACCTACATAATGTTTCAATTGAAAGGGTGGCTTTTAAATTTTACTCGGTGTTAAAGGTTTCATATTTTTCAAAAAATCAAAAATGTCGAGATATTTGGTTTATTTTTTTAAGTTGGTTTGAAGAGTTAATTTGGTTTAAGGGATTATCGAGGCTAGCCAAGGGGTTGGTGGGCAAATTATTTTGGTCATCGTAACAGTTAAAAACAACAATATTGCACAGTGATAAATTCGTGATAAACGTAAAATCTTGTATAGTACACATTTGAATATCCATTGTGGTCTGAGTTTCATCATCTCCTTGAATTGAATATTGGAATTTTTCTTCAGCCGACAAAATATCATTGTGGTAATTTTGGACTGGGATGGAAAGTTTGCCATTTTTTTGCCAATTATAATTTTTTCGCATTCATTACAAGCAGTCGGCTTTATAACGATGATTTAAGACGAAAGTATGATATTTTATAAATAATCCCTGACTATATATACTTTATTTGCTTAAACAATATGGTAACTTTGAGTTTTCAATACTTCGGCATTACTTCTCAAAGAAACAAGCGGAAACAGATACAAAATAAAATATAGAGAAACCAAAGCCATTTGGTATTTGGCAGCTGAACAGTTTCCCGTGAAATACGTTTCGATTTTAACAAGTTTTCATTAAAAATGCAACGTGCTGTAATAATAACGTATCTAATAATTTTTATTGCTGAAAGCCGTAAGGCCATGGCAAAGACAAAAAAAATTCTCTTTTCATCAATTCACACTACATAGCTAAACATTCCACAAATCTATTTCAGTGCTCGATTGCTAGCCTAATAAATTATCCTAACCTTTTAACAATTGCGAAACATTCATCACTCAACATACTCACCACCCATTTTTCATCAAACATGCAAACTTTATATACTTCCTTTTGCAAGTACTTCCTTTTGCACAATCACACATCATGTGACCCACGCTCTCACCCGTATATCCACACATAGGACAGAAGTAAGAACCATCCTGCCCTATTCATCTCCCTAAATACTTTCTTCTTGCCCCAAGAGGCAAACAGTTTGCACTTGATCAATAACACACTTTAACTCCTCCTTTCTTAATTTTACCTAAGAAAACACTCTTGCTCCCATCTCTCCCTTACCACAGCGTAAAGACATAATGAATCAGAAAGGGTTCTTTCATGCTGCAAAATCAAGACCTCTTGACATCCTGAAATATTTTCTCTATTACCTATAATATGCCAAATCTATCCTAATTCCATATTCCAGACCCAGTCCACAACCTTGCAACATCTTCCTTACATAGTACGACCATGAAGTTGGAGAATCCTCCCTAAGAGCTCCTAAATAAACTGATTTAAACAGACCCACACATGGCATACGCTAAACTCGGAATGCAGGAAGGATGTGTAGGGTGTCGTCCACCACCAGGCCTAATGCTATTCCGCCAATCAGCGCGGTAAATACATCAAGCGGCGTTTGAGCCCAACCCATGACGCCCATGACGATCACAATCGGTATCAGATTCGGTGCGAGACTAACGATTCCGCTCCGTAAGCTGCCTATGAACACGATCATGATCGGTGTAATCAGCAGGAACGCGATCAAGTAGGAGTCAACAGCCGTTTCAATAACCAGGCGCACCACGTCCGCATTCAAATGAAGGAGTCCAGTGATGGTGAGGGTCATGTCTCCTGCGATTTCTCGGAGCTTCGGCACATGAATACCCAAGTAATTAAGGTACTCGGCCCCATCGGCATGTTCTCCTTTTGCTGAAATCCGAGCAGTGCGAAATTCTGAGTCGGTCAGCTGCTCAAGATCGTCGCTACCAGAGTTCTCAAAAAGCAGTAGTTCCTGGGCGATTAATGCTCGGTTATTTGGGATGACATAGGCATCACTTCGATCTTCATTTAACGCTCGGTTTATCTCCTTCACTACATCCGAGATCGAAGTGGTTTTTTGAAAGCTGAACCCGTTGCCGGGTGTTTCTTCGAGGTACTGCTGGATAGCACTAATCTTCTGTAAGTTTCCAGGGTCATAGAGTCCATTTTCCTCCCCTGTATCCACAACGATTTCCATGTTGCCTGCGCCCCCCAGCGTCTCATTAACAGAGAGGGTGCCACGGGAATATGGGCCGTCATCCGAAATCCAATCGAGAACGTTGTAACCCGGCGGTATCGTTGGGATAGCAATGGCTGCGCCAACAACCAGCACTAAAGTTAGAGCCACTACGGTGATAGGGTGCCTGGTGCCGAATTGGGCACATGCCACCAACGCGCGTTCGGTTCTGGGTGATCTGTCGCTATCAACCTGAGTGGGCTTGCGTGGTTCTACTTTCACGAGCGCCAGCACCGCAGGTACAAGTGTCAGAGCTAAGAACGCATCCCTAGTTTAAGGTGATTTGAGTATTTAAAATAAAATTATAGTAAAATGAACGGATCTATGAAGTTTTTCAGGGTTGACGGTTCTTTGACAGGCTGTGATAGTTATTCAAAATGTTTTGTAGAGGGGATTTTCTAGGGATAACTTTGAGTGCTGTTTTGAATGATCGTATATCAAGCCATAAGCTGTACAGCCAATATGATTTAATTTCAGTGCCTTCAGATATCAAACATTTCATGGTAAAGACTCTATGTCAATAGCAGTCCGTACCAATTTAGAATTTTAAACTATTAAAAAAATGAAGTTTTAGAGCAATTCACATATCTAAAGATTTTGCTTTCTACAGGGATTCTAAATCTTTCTAATTCATTACCAGTAGAGATTTATCACTAAAATATTTATTACCAACAAAAATCACCAATAAAAGGTTACAAGCTTGAAAAAATTGTATTTGGATTCTCCTATATGCAGACACTATTTTTTCCCGAATGCGTTTCCCCTTGGATTATTGTATCCAGCTAATCGTCTTTAATATCGCAGGATTACTCTTTGGAACAAAAATTAAATTTTTCAATGCCGTTTTTAGGCAGCAAATGATTTCAATCTGCGAAAAGTTCAAATTTCTGCTATTTTGTACCATGGATTCAGAACTTTTTTGAAAGGGGGCTGAAATGCCATATAAAGTTGTATAGAGTTTTGGATTTTACCACAAGAATTTTTTACCTTTTTTGTGGAAAAAAAAGCAAAAAAGAAAAAAAAAACAGAATTCATTGCCTTACTAGAATAGGAACTCATATCATGCTTCCTGATATCGCAAGTTGGCTTAGAACAATTGTTAAGGTATATACACAACCTTGTAACTTCAGAGGTCACCAGATTTTGCTGTATTTGTTCATAAACAAATATGTAGTTGAATGTCGAAAAATTACAGGTAAGTATTCTTACCTCCTGAAGTCACATCAAAATGTTTAAATTTTTTCTTTCCAGAGTCAACATTTGTATTGATTAGATAAGTATTACACTGATAAAGTCAATCTATTAGCCATTTCGGATTTTAAAATCTGTTATAGTGACAGAAGGAACTTGATATTTACGTATATATTTATTTATTAAACACCTACCATCCACATAACATGATAAGACTGGAGTAGAGGATAAAGGAAAGAACAAAGAAATAAAACGGAAACACACGAACAAGAAATCACAGCTATGACATTTACCAATAAAAATTAAACATGCATTAAAATTGACAAAAAAATTAATGCGGTAATCATTCTCATTTTTTTTGCAATATTTACATAACTCGATTATGTCTTCTCTATAATCAGTTTCCCAACCAAAATATTATCAATTACTGATATAGGAACTATTTGAAAAGGTTTAATCTGGGCTTCCACCCAGACTAATTTTTTACATAATTCCTAAGGCAGATCTAGATCAAAATCTTGGTAGGGGAAGGGAGGATGTGACAGTGAAGCCAATAATTGACCAAATTGACAAGTATATTTAAAAAAACGAATAAGGGTGCGAGAAAAATCTTTGGGGACCCATCTGGATCTGTCCCTGCATAAACCCACTATAAGAAATTGCCATTGCTTTATGATCGTACTGATATCTAAATACGAGTAATTCTTTGAAGACAAAGCATCGGCCAGATTCTTTGTTGACAGTATGTATTCTAAAAAATTTAGATTCGAGTTCTAGCCCAGGTCTAAAAGTGTTCTCAAGATAAACTACATATGTCAACGCCATGCTCATATTTTCTAAAATTCGCATCAGCAACAAAAATACTATCTATGTATAGCATAGACACTATTCTAAGAGGTGTGACCTAAGTTATTATCCGTGTCTAATTTTTACATGGATTTATTGTCGTCAAGGAAATTGGCCAATGTTTTGTGGCTAAATATTAAACACTAATAATTTTATGAACTTAATATTTATGTCTTTAATATCTTAAAGCATAAATTAACTATATGTCTTAAAAGACCCAAAAGGATTATAAGGTGACGTTGAATAATGAAAATATTGATCAGGTGGACAGCTTCACTTACCTTGGTGGCATTATTAGTAAAGACGGCGGGATCAGTGATAATACTAAAAGTAGAATAGCCAAGGCCTAGGGTTTTTCTTCACAGTCGAAAAAGTTTGGAAAAAAAGGAAGATAAGTCTGCAAACCATGATTAGAATATGAGTTGCTACAGTGATGACAGTGATCAAATATGGCCCCGAAGCTTTGGCGCTCAAAAAAGCAGATGAAGATTTACTAGATGTTTTCCAGAGAAATGGCCTACGAGTTGTTCTGGGTACCTGGCTGACTGACAGTATTTCAAACAGTAGGTTACACAAAAATGTAGTTTAATATTTCTTTCTTAGGTAATAATGAGAGAAAGGTTGAGATGGCTAGGGCGCGTTCTGGGGATGAATGATGAGAGATTGCCTTTTCGGCCAACCGTCTAGGGCTAAACAAAAGCAGGTTGTCCGCAGTTGGGGTGGGAGGATGTCATAAGAAAGATTTAAAGGAAATGGCAACTTCATTTGAGAATGTAAAGAGGGAGGCTTTGAAGACATTGGGATGGAGGAGAAGTGTGTGTATCTGTGTTGACCTGTTGAGTTTTGTTAATAAATTTGTTAGTTTTTCATTTGTCTCTCTCGCTTGAAACTCTGGCAATCAAAAATAAAAAAAAAGTTAATTTAAGAAAAAAACTTTTCAAGGAGCCATATGAAACTCAAGACCAGCAGAAATAAATTTCTACAATAATTCAAAGCCCAAATCAGCAGAAATTACTATTAAATAGTAAACGTAACGAAAAACGACCAGAAATACAGATTACAGGTAATATAATATAATTGAACAATTTAAACTTAAAACTAGCAAAAATCAAAATTCAATGCTGAACTCAGACGAACAAAAATCACTACAAACAGGAGTATCTCCCCTTACCCCTCCCCTGACCAAAAGAAAGTCTAAATTTCAATGCACCATTAGCACTCTAGAAGCCACAACCAAGCTAAAATCTATGTCTGAACCAGCCCCATCCTCCCCTATTGCAAGTGATTTGAAAACTAGGGTGCGTATAGCTTTTTTGACCTATTGAGGTGCAGCCAGTCGCGTTGAATTGGAGTTGATTTGAATACTTGGGTGCGTAGAGCTTTTTTGATTTATTAAATTTCATGCGTTGTTTCCAGAGCACACTCTTAGGAAATTCAGGCAATTTTTGCCCAAGGAACGATCTCTAACAGCTTCTCACTGATCCGACAAACGAAAATAAATATTGTCACCTTTCTAGTAAAATAGATATATTAAAAAGGATTAATTTACACAATCTAGGGCCATTACCCAGAGGCTGTGATTAGTACATAAGAGGCAGCATTACAGAGCTGCCTCTGACGTTCAGCATGGACATACGATAGAGTAATCTCTAGATCAAATCTACATAGAAAAATTCCAAATATTTAATATTTTAGTTTTTGATAAACATTTTTCTGATCTAACGTTGCAAAAAAAAATTAAAATAAATCAGTGCAGACAGCTTTTGCAAACATAAAAAATTCAAAGTTTTTGCAAGGTTTGGGCTACCTCCTGAGTTTTGTCGAAGAGGGAGGTATTTAGTTATTTTGAAAGTGTGTTTTTCATGTACAAGTAAAAAAAAATAGTTCGTGTTTTTTTGTTCATGACAAAGTTTTCACCACGTTGGGGAAGAAGCTTTCCAACTTTTTATAAGGGGTGAAGGGCTCTCCTTTACTACGTTCTTTATGAAAAGTCCTAAAAGAAATGTTGGTTCAATTTGTTAAGGCGAGAATAGTTTCGACATGATCAATTTTCCTTGCTTATAAGCTATGCTTCGAACCGTAAAATCAAATTGGAATAGAACCACTTTTCTTTGAATGGTTAAGACTCTTACGTTACAGCTAGTCCTAACTATATAACATAGTTCTAACTAAAACATAGTTATATACATTTTCCGCGTTGGCTGGTTTATTGTTTTCAAACGAAAAAACCTACAAGCTAACTTCGAATTAGATAAAAAGCTGGAAGCCCCACTGGAAAAAGGTGAAGTTGTGGGAACCCTTTATCTACAAGTAAAAGGTGAAGATATCGCACAATACCCGCTAGTCACATTGCAATCTGTAAACGAAGGCAGCTTTATGGATAAAGTCAGCGACTACATCAAAATGAAGCTTGGAATGGACGATTAGTAAACCAAATCCCCCTACAATTCGTAAGTAAAACAAACATTACTATACGTATAAGCTATACTGAATTCGAAGGGCTGTGCTAGATGCACAGCCCTTTCAGTTTTTGATATAATGCTTCACTATTAACAACTTTCAGGAAATATTAATGGATACGAGGTTCGACGAACTTTTAGATTTTCCATGTAATCAAACATTCAAAGTCATGGGCATTGCTGGCGAGCAACTACCCATTGATGTAATAAATTGTCTGCAAATTCATGCACCGGGTGATTACACCCCAACGATTAAACCTAGCGCCAAAGGCAACTACCACTCCGTATCGGTGAGCGTTAGAGTAACGAGTAAAGAGCATATGGAGCTGATTTATACCGAATTAGCCAAGCTCGATTTAGTCCGAGTCGTTTTATAATCAAGGCACCCCCATAACTATGATGATTGTTAAACAAATGGGACGTCAGGATTATGTCCCCATTTGGCAAAAAATGCAGGCCTTTACCGATAACCGTGATGCAGACACGGCTGATGAAATTTGGCTGGTAGAGCACAACGCGGTATTTACCCAAGGGCAAGCAGGTAAAGAAGAGCATATATTAGCTGCTGGTGATATCCCCATTGTGAAAGTGGATCGGGGTGGTCAGGTGACCTATCACGGACCTGGACAACAAATGATGTATGTATTGTTGGATATTCGTCGATTGAAAATTGGTGTACGAGAACTAGTAAGTGCACTAGAGCAATGTATCGTTGATGTTCTTAAGCAAGACAACATTGACGCTTACCCCAAATGCGATTGATGTCTTTCTTGATATGGCAGTTTGTGTTATTTGAGTATTTTCATTGGGAAACATTAATGTGACAGGAAAGTAATGCTCTAGTTATTTTGCGCATTAGTAGTGGTAATAAGAAGATATAGGTGCTGTGCTTGCCTATATTTTGTGTGTTATTATAGTAATGAGTTTTGCGAAATGGCAGTTTGTGCTATTTGTGTATTTTTATCATTAAGTATAAGATGTTACAGTAAAGTAATCCAATTATTTAGTCTTCGCATTAACGGTTGTAATGCGAAAGTATTGTTTCGGTGCATTTCTAAAAGTTGTTTGTTATTATAGTGATGTGTTTTTTGATATTGCAGTTTGTGTTATTTGAGTATTTTCATTGGGAATCATTAATGTGACAGGAAAGTAATCCCCTAGTTATTTTGCGCATTAGTAGTTGTAATAAGAAGA
Source organism: Alatinidae sp. Z8VKAUB7J3 (assembly GCA_010016025.2). NCBI lineage: Eukaryota > Metazoa > Cnidaria > Cubozoa > Carybdeida > Alatinidae > Alatinidae sp. Z8VKAUB7J3. The sequence goes on from JAAAKM020073195.1 coordinate 155,569,958, forward strand.
TATAGGTGCTGTGCTTGCCTATATTTTGGTTTGTTATTATAGTAATGAGTTTTTTGATATAGCAGTTTGTGTTATTTGAGTATTTTTATCAGGACGTATTAGATGTTGCAGTAATTTAATCCAATAATTTAGTCTGCGCGTTAATGGTTGTAATGCGAAGATATTGCTTCTGTGCTTTTCTAAGAGTTGTGTGTTGTTATAGTGTTGTGTTTTATGATATGGGAGTTTGTATTATTTGAGTATTTTCGTCGGGGAATATTAAATGTAACAGTAAAGTCATGCGCTCATTACTGGGTGCGTTACTGTTTGTAGTACGAAAGTATAGTTTTTATGCTTTTTTTTATTTTGTGTGTTGTTATAGTTATGTGTTTTTTGATTTGGCAGCTTGTGTTATTTGAGTAATTTCTTGGGGAAATATTAGATATGACAGTAAATAATACCTTGATTATTCTGCACATTAACGGTTGCAATATGAAGAGATTCTGTGCTTTCCTTAATGTTGTGTGTTATTATAGTGATGTGTCCTTTAATATGGCAGTTTGTGTTATTTGTGTATCTTTATCCAGGCCATTAACCCTTGCTATAATCGTATTCTCATTTTTAGCATATTACACAAATCTGAACATATATTCCCTATTGCATCCCCTGTCAGGCTTCGTCAAAATCTGAGCTTCTACCACACGCTGTGGCTGATTACTACCCAGGGTATGACAACCCAAGGGTATTCTTTTTAACTAGATCGTTTTGTTTGACCCTTGCACAAAAAGATATAACACGATACATCAGCTCATCTATTCAACAATAGGCTTAATTTTATAGGTTTGTCAGCTTAGGCAATAAACCTTTTAAAATTTATTGAAGGGTCCTCATTTTTTATGGTCTGGAGCTAAGATAGTAGTTTTGATTGTATTTTGATTCTATTTGCCTATTTTAAACCATTTAATTTTCCGAAAATAGAAATGGACACGGTTATCTGAGCGTCTTGTCTTGATTAGTGCCACTACACGTTTTCTTTTGTATCTGGAACATTGTAACTCTAATTCATGTTTTTATTTCTATGCTAACTCTAAACGTTTATGCTGGTTATGTGTTGATGCTAATGTTATGCTGATTAATGATTAGGTATTTAAAGTATAATGTTTCAAGTTCTTGTCTCTGACGTTCATCCTCTTGACGTTTTCTGACGTTCATTGTCTTGACGTTGTCTCTGACGTTCTTGTCTCTGACGTTCATCCGTGATAATGAAGGAAAAACAAATACAGTTTAGAAACAGTAGAGAAATTTCTTTGTTTGATACGGATAAGCAGTGTAGTCTTTGTCGTTATTTACTCAAGGACAAGAATCAAAGAACATATCTTCTTTTCTTTTGGTTCTAAAATTAACTCCCTAAAAGTTTTGACCGATTAAGCAGTGTTTTTTTTTTCTTTTTTCAGACATGTGTGTCTGGCCAAGCACCTGCATTGGCTAGGAAGTTTAGCTAGACATACATTAGGGCGCCACCGTTAAGCTTAGATAATAAAAATAGTAGTGAAAAAGTTTCTTGGTTTGTAGAAATTGAAGTTGCCCATGAAATCCCACGACAAACAAAGGGTCGAGTTCATATTCAGAAGCTATTTTTTCAAGAAAAATAAACAGCATCTTGGTTACTTGTGTGTATAATTTTCTACATGGAATATTACTAATTATCTTCAAATTCTTCAGAAACGCTAGGTCCTTGGCCCTAATTATCTGATAAATGTTCTTTCCAAATATTTAACACCACTCGCTCTTGAAATATATTGCTTTAATCCTGGCCTTAATATCAATTAAATATACATTTTGTCCCTTCTTTTAACTCTCTTTCTTATTTTTGTCTTGGCTAAGATTTACGACACGTCTTTAAAAAATTCACTAATTATCTAGCGGCTGTAAATTCCGACTAGATAGTGACTCTTCCAGTCAAATCAGATGGATACAAAGCCAAATGCTAGACAAGGATGACCTTAAATCAAAATATATTGATTCTTGAACTCTATCTGAAAATATGATATGTAATTAAAGAAACACGGAATTAAAGACCTTGGATTTGTCGGGGCCAATGATCATCACTCTCGAAGAGAACAAACCTCCAGCAAGATGTATTGTTTTTTTTTTATTTTTTGAAGTTAGTTAGTTCTGACATTTCTTGAGTTAATAGTATCTTTTATCCTTTTCAAATGCCTGCATTTTAATATTCTTGCCTTTGTTATAGGTTTGGTATAGGAAGTTATCTGAATGCTAGAGAGGCGCCATCTACAAAAAAATCTGATTATAGACAAGAGTATCGTTTGATGATAGTCAAAGGTTTTCTCCTCCACTCTAGCCTTTGAGCTTGGGGATTAGAAGTGGCGTGAAAAGACAATCGTTCAAGGAAGATTCCTAATTGAATTGAATTTATAAAATAAAAACATCCAAAGTGTTTTATAGACAACAAAATAAAAAACAACAAATACTTCAACTTAGGCTCCCTCGTAAGACTATGTGACCAAGACAAAACAGGGAAAAAACAAAACGAAAAATTAAACATATACATCCATCATTGCGATGACGTGTTTGCCGTGCTGGAGATCAATGGCGGGCTGGCGCGGCGCTATGGCATTGCCGCGGGCAGCCAGATGCAGCATCCGGTTTTTTCGCAAGAAACAGCGGTTTGGCCCTGTTAGGGGTTTTCAAATCAGATTCCCGGCGATAGGAAGGCGCACGGTCCGGGGCGTGGCGCAGTCTGGTAGCGCACCTGTTTTGGGTACAGGGGGTCGTGAGTTCGAATCTCGCCGCCCCGACCACTCCACATCATAACACCTCATCGAATCTTTCGCAGCAGCGCGGCCTGCCGGGAATCGTTTCGCGCGCATGGAGAGTCGTTAGGCGCTAGCGCAACCTAAGGCGTTAATACTTCCTTAATCCCTTGTTAAGGCTTCCTTAATCAATTGGCGCGAAGGCGCATCAGATTGTTAACTGCGGTGCGGGTGCCGTAAGGGGAAGGGCATTAAGTCACGATAAGGTCACCGTTAACTCACTTAGGCGGCTGCAGTCTCCTGTACTGGCCGAAGAATCCTCTGGCGGGCGTTCTTTCGGTGCTGGCGTCTTCAGCAGCCAAGGAGGCAAGTCACTCGCCTGACAATAGAAATTCGAGGTCACTGCCTAGTGTACTGAATGAGTTGAAACAGTGACCGCCTGTGGATGAATCAAATCGCACTGGCGGACCCTGCAAAGCGTAGAAAGCGTCAACAGCAAAGATCCTTTCCAAGACGTAAATTTAACGTTGACCCCTTGTGTCAGAATACGCCAAATTGTGTTCACCGGTTGCGGTGGCACTAGATCTGGTGGGTTTTGGAGCCGCAGCAACAACGCTGAAAGCAGCACACAGTCCTGGGAAGAACGGCCGGCGAGGGCCTCGGGTACGCCAAATGCGGCGTGCACAGGAATGTTCGTGTGTTCTGCAGCCGGGGCAGATTGGTGCGGGGGCACCGCGACACATGAACGATGAGTGCTTGAGAAGGGGCAAAGCATGAAGATCGAACGGAAATACACGAAACCCGACCGATTCTACTTTGGTCTGCTGGAGTGGCGCCGGCCATTTTCGCTGGTGGAGGCCGACCTTGATTTGGGGTTCGATGGCGAGCGGGCCAAAAAGGAAGTGTTAACCATTCGGCCTCAAATCGAATCGATTGAATCCGATGTGACCGCGGTGACGGAGCGGCTTTTTCAAAGCAAAGCAGAGTTCGAAACGGCCCGAACGGACGCGTTATTGGTCTCGGTTGGACTTGCGGACCAGACAGATTGCAGTGCTGAGCAGGCGGAGGCTGAATTGCAGCGACTGAACGGGAAACTGGATCCGGTCTGGGAGGCTCTCAAGCGTCGTGTCGCGTGTGGATTCCTAGCCCTTGGCACGGAGTCTGTGAAGGACTTCATGCGCAACGGAAAGAGCGCGGCTCGGCAGGTTTCGGAGTTGCTGGGTATTCTTCACGATTTGCAGGAAGCCTATCCGACCGTGGTTCGGCTTGGGACATGCCTCTCGGTGCTACAGCCTCTCTTGGAGGCCGAGGAAGCCGATACGAAGAGTTCTCGATCCAAGACACGGCAGATTCAAGCCATGGGGGATTGTCGCAAGACGCTGGGGGAACTTGAGGAACGGTTTGCCAAAATGCCTTACCTCTTCGGTTCGACTGAGAAATCGATCTCGTTCTGGCAGTATGCGTCGCGGGATCTCGCGCCGCTGGGCATTGGAAACATTCAAGCCGTGGCCACGATGGGTGAAGCCATCTACGCCGAAGCGATCGAGTATCACGATGCACTCGCAGCTGCCCTGGCGCTTCTGCTGGAACAGCTCGAAGTCTATCTGCAAGAAGCGGCATCATAAGGAGGCTCGGTCCCAGTATCCGTTGGTTCACCTGGTTCGGCTCGGCTCGGACGGGTTGTCGGACAGTTACCAACGGGAGCATTTTGAACTCTTTACGGTGCCGGAAGCGCGTACCGAGGTGGATCCGATTCCGATCCTGAGGGGGACCGTGGATGCTTCTGGAGCCGCGGTTGAGATTAACGTCTGTTTGCTATTCTCGTAACATATCTATCCAGCGCCCGCTCTGACAAAATTATTCTTTCTTCGAAAATAAACATAACCTTCTGCACAAAAGAAAGAGGAAAAATTCACAAGTGTATTTTAAAGCATTAAAAGACCACGATTCACAAAATCCTATTTTCTTTCTAGCACCTTTTTTCATAACACTTTCAAAATAATTTTGATTTGCAAATTCTTCAATAAAACTGCTTCTACTTTCCACTGTGGGAATAAAGAAAAACATCCAATATTTTGAAAAACCGGCTTTCTATATGTCTAATAGAGAAGAAAAAATATATTATTGAGTTTCTGACACTTGTAAATTATTGTTTGTGGCTTTACGAGCTGAAGATGTTGCCCTTAATTTCCCTAATGTCATTCCCAGAAGAGTCAATACAAGAAAGTCAACAAAATTATGACCCAAATGGGATTTGTCAATATATGAAAATAACTCACCGAAGTAGGTAGTGTTGTGGGACGAAATTAGCATCTTTAAAGGAAAAACAAGGGGTGAGAAACCTACACTGATGCAAAATAAAGCTGGTTAGGATACTTACCTAAGCAAGAATAGCTTCCAAAAATTTATCTAGTAATTAATTGTAAGTGTTTACTGGAATTATTTTGATAATTAATTTATCAATTGAAATTTACAGTAAATTACTCTGATTAAGAATGAAAGCCTGTTATTTTTTTTTGCGCAAAAAATAATAAAAATGATACGCACATGGTTAGTAAATCAATCGTATTACTTTGCAGTGAAAATAAACATAAGACACTCAGAAAAAAAGTTAACATATATGTACATACATAAGAACATGTCTGCATATAAACCCAATGCACATATATGCATGGGAAACACATTGGTTGCCAAAGTAAACCCGTGAAGACAAGATGTATAGGGGAAAAAATCCTACTTATTGTAATTTTTCCACTAGTTTACATTGATTGGTAAAGTCAAATTCTGGTTTAGGAACAGATTTGGCCTGGTTCTCAAGCCGCTGGAGCCGGCTTTTGCCCCGCTGGATATGTTTAACAGCCCTGGGAGTTGACGCTTTCCTGGCGTTGTCGATCTGGTCGCATCACTACCGGGAGACCAATTTTAATCCGGGAACAGGTTGGTTCATCGAATTAAACCTGAATTGGATTCCGCGCTTCGGCATCAATTTTCACCTCGCCCTGGATGGGTTGAGCCTGTTGTTAATTTTGTTGACGATATTTTTAGGAATCCTCTCCGTGCTGACTTCCTGGACGGAGATTCGGCGGCGGGTCGGATTTTTCCATTTTAACCTGATGTGGATTCTGGCCGGCATCATCGGCGTGTTCCTGGCGATAGATCTGTTCCTGTTCTATTTTTTCTGGGAAGTAATGCTGATACCGATGTATTTCCTGATCGGTATCTGGGGCCACGAAAACCGGGTATATGCTGCGTTTAAATTTTTTATTTTCACCCAGGCCAGCGGTTTGTTGATGCTGCTTTCCATCATTAGCCTTTACTTTATCCACAGCAACAATACCGGTATATATACCTTCGATTATATGGAGCTTCTCGGCGCTGCTCTCGATCCGGTTACAGCCAAATGGCTGATGGCCGGATTTTTGATTGCTTTCCTGGTAAAATTACCCGCCGTTCCGCTACACAACTGGCTGCCAGATGCCCATACCGAAGCGCCCACTGCCGGCAGCGTAATTTTAGCGGGTTTATTGCTCAAAACCGGCGCCTACGGGTTGCTGCGCTTTGTCTTGCCGCTGTTCCCCCGGGCAGCCAACGATTTTATGCCGCTGGCTATGATAATGGGCGTCATCGGTATCTTGTACGGCGCAAAGCTGGCCTTTGCCCAGACCGATCTTAAACGGATGATAGCCTATACCAGTGTCAGTCACATGGGATTTGTCTTGTTGGGGTTGTTGGCAACTACCGAAACTGGTCTAAGTGGAGCTGTCCTCCAAATGTTCTCACATGGCATTCTTGCAGGCCCAGCATTTTTTCGAGCACTACAAGGACCTGGAGCCCGGAAAGTGGGTCCGCATCGGCGACTGGCAGGACGCCGACACCGCCAAACGCTACATTTCCGAGGCGATCGACCGGGCGAAGGTCTGAAGGTCAGCCGAGCCGGGCGGCAAGTCGTGCGAGTTCGTCGACATCGCCAGTGAGCGATACTGTCTTTCGCCGAGCGATCAGCCCGCCGATGACGCGTACGGCGCTGCGCGGCACTCCGAACTCGGCGGCCAGCAGTTTCTCCAACGCCGCATTCGCTTTCCCTTTTTCCGGCACCGCACGAACGCGAATCGCAACCACATCGCTGCCGTCTGACAATGTCCTGATACCGTCAACGGTGTCCCGGTCGGCGCGCGGCGTCAGCCGCACGTACAAGTCGATGCCGTCCGTGTGCAGCCGGAAATATCCAGGCACGCCCGGTCAGATCAGCATCGGCGCAATTGTCGTGACGATGAACTGGCGCAGGAAGAAGATGACCAGCAAGAGGATGATCGGCGAGATGTCGATGCCGCCAAGGTCGGGCATGAAACGCCGGATCGGCCGCAGCGCCGGTTCGGTCGCCTTGTACAGGAATTCGGCAAGCATGCCGACAAACTGGTTGCTCGAATTGATCACGTTGAACGCGAACAGCCAGGAAAAGACCGCCGAGGCAATGATGATCCACCAGTAGATGTCGAGTGCCAGAAGGATCGTCTGAATAAGGGCAATCATGCCGGTCTCCTAGTGCCTCATCCGGGACGGAATAACCGGCGATCGGAAGAAGTCAAACGTCAATACGGTCCTGGCGAGCCGCAAGCGTTTGAACAGGTAGCAGCCGCACCAGCCCCGCCGAGATGTAGCGATTGCAGGCCCCGGCGACAAGGCCCGGTTCGAAGCACACTTGAAGCAATCGAGTTGGGCCTCATTTTGTGCGGAAGCGGTACGTCAGAACGAGCCTTGCGATGTGGGCATCGATGTCGGTCGTCAGCCCCATGGCGGGAACATCGTTTTCCCGTTTTCCCATCGTTAAGCATTAGAAGTAGGATGAAAAAAAAAATGCCTTATCTAAATGTGCCCCTCTAGATTCTACAAATACCTTTGGGGTATTTCAATTTTAAAATGCCTTTTTAATGTTTTCATTAAGAAAATGGGAAAAAAGATAAGGTTTCCTCCCCTAAACTTTTGTGCAATGACGTCATCAAACAGTTCGTGGTAACGAACTGTAAATAAGGACTGACAGAGTTCGATAGTAGCCAAAAGTAAAAAAAAAAACAAAACACAATTTAGATATAACGACATATATCAAAAGAATTGGCTGATTATGTAGATTTGAAATATATAAATCAAACAGTTCGTGGGAACAATCAGTAAGCGAGGAGCGATGCGGCTCAATAGTGACCGAAATTCCAAGAAGCAGAGTCTTGATAACAGTGGATACATCAAAACAATTAAATTTTGATGTTTATGCAAAATATATAAAATCGATCGAATTTAATGGTACCCAGCAAAAGCTACGAGCCAGATAAACTTTGCCCAATTTTTGAAAAAGAGGAAAAATCCCCCCCCCAAGAAAAAAAATATCAAGTGATCTTAATGAAAATCACTCCATCAGATTCAGTATACTAGAAAACACTACTGTAGAGGTTTCAAGCTTTTTTATAACAGAAATGTGGAAATTTGCATTCTTGCCAAAAGAAAGATAACAGATACATGTTTATTTGTTGTTTTCTTTACAGGGGTGATCATATCGAACCAGTGATCGTAAAAGATCGGAAGAGATCTCACTTGATCGAAATCAAAAGTTCTAATTCCCTTTTTGACTGACCAAAAACATTGGAAGGTAGCGAACCCCTTTCCCCTGCTCATTTCCCCCCAAAGTCACAGATCAAAATTTCGAGATAACCATTTTATTCAGCATAGTCGAAAAATCTGATAACTTTGTCTTTGAAGATGACATAACTCTCAAAGCTCCCGCTGGAAGGGCTGCAAGTTATTCTTATCTGGAAGTGCCCAAATTAGCAAAACCAGGGCCGACAGACCAGCCGACCGACAATGGCGCTTGGCCGACGGATAAGTATCATAGAAATTGATCAAAGACTAATTTTAAAGAGTTGTATATCAATACACAAGACAATTTAGTCGAGGTTTAGTGCCTTTTCACGAAATGACGTCCTTAGTTTTTTCTGTATTATCCCCAGTTTCATAATTATCCTCGAGATGAGTTTCTTTTTGCACCCTTACATAGAAACGACGAAATAAGATGTTGTAATCTTAACAAAGAAGGCGCCAACTTCCCGCCACCTGATGTACATTTCAGAATACCACGTGTGCCGAACAGTTCTGCCATGCTAGGCATACTTCAGCCGAGTCTGGCTCGCGTCATCTTTTGGAAGTGATTTTTGAAGGTAAGCGTCTCCTCGAAGCTTGGTTGAAAAGGAATCCTTTTTAGGTCGAATGTAAGGATTATTCACAAGTAATTATGCCTTCTATAATCAAAAACGCAGCGCTAGGAATCGGACGGGAGAGGGAACAGTGAGCCAAGTAAGTTAGGGCTGTTTGTTTGGACGGGATTTACGAAACGTTTCCCGCACTTAGAAAGTGTTAAAATTCATACTGTTTAAACACAATTTTGTTTAAAGCAAAATATTTATTTATTCAGTGTATTTTGGCACTATTTTATTGAATTAAGTTCTAATTTTCTCTGCTTTTAGGGATAATTAGTTAAGAATGATTGTCGAGTTATACTACAATATAATTTATGAAATTGGACTTAGCTTTAAAAATCTTTTAGGGGAAATCCGTATATTAGGTATTGTCTTCATACATAACAGCCAAGGCCATACCCAGGAGCTGGGGAGGGGGGTAGAAGCTTTGACCCCCAATATTTGTTAGACTCTAAAAACGTAGCAAAAATGGATATAAATAAATTATACAACTTAGGTTTTTTGTACCGCCCCCCCGAACAAACAAATCCCCACCCACACCCCTAGATACTTTCGACATCGGCATAGAACTTCTGGAACGTGTCCGGGCTGGCGAGGTCGCCGCCGAAGAACACCGACGCGTCGATGTTGCGCAGTTCGGTCTCGACACCGATCTCGGCCCACCACTGCTTGATCAGCGCCTGGAAGTCCTGGCGCACGGCATTGGTCGAGGTCTGGTAGAGGATCGACAGGCGCACGCCGTCCTTGGCGCGGATGCCGTCTCCGCCCGGAGCCCAGCCGGCCTCGTCGAGCAGTTTCTTGGCGCCTTCGATGTCCTGTTTGAGACAGGCATCGTTAGCGCTCGACTTGTAGATTTCAGGCGCCGGCAGCACGTTGCAGGTCGGACGTCCGGCATCGCCGTAACCGATCTCGACCAGCAGGTTGCGGTCGATCGCCATCGAGAGCGCCTTGCGCACGTTCATGTCGGTCAGGAACGGGTGCGGACGCTTAGCTGTCGCGCGTTCGTCGCCAAGCGCCGGATCCGGGTTGGTGAGATTGATCATGATGCGCTCGACAAGCGTGCCGAACGACGACACGACCGTACCCTTGCCGGCCGTCTGCATGTTGGCCAGAACATCCGGCGCGAGCTGCAGGTTCCAGGCATAGTCGAACTCACCGGTCTCGAGCACCGAGCGGCCGGCCGCCGTGGCGTCGCCGCCGCCCTTGAACGTCACGGTCGCGAAAGCCGGTTTCGCGGGGTCGCGGTAGTTCGTGTTGGCTTCCTGGGAGATCACGTCATTCGTGCGGAATTCGGTGACCTTGAACGGGCCGGTGCCGATCGGGTTGAAGTTCGCCTCGGTGCACTCGGGCGCCTTGGCGCCGAGGCAGTCGGCGAACTGGGCCGCCTGGATGATCGGCGCCTGGGCGCCGACGAACGGGCCATAGGGGAACGGCTTCGATACGCCGAACGTGACTTTGACAGTGCGGTCGTCGAGCGCTTCGGCGCTGACAACATCATTGTATTTCTCGCTCTGGGCGCAGCCGCCTTCCGGGTGCGTGCAATATTGCTTGACATTGGCACCAGATTTTAGGAGGAGAGAGAGGATATCTGCTTTATCGCCCCCTTTCTTGGCGCAAGCAGCTAGGTGGAGTGGCGTATTGTGATCTTTATCGAGGTAGCGAACGTATTCTAGTCCTTTTTCTTTGAGTCCTTGCCGAACGACTTCGGTGTCTCCATTAAGCGCTGCCCGTTGGAACTCGTTGGGAGTGACACCCCAACATAGGGTGCAAAGTAAAAGAAAAAAAGCCGACGCCTTAACTTTCAGAAACTTCATCAATCAATGCATTTTGCTCTCTTAAATACTTCATACACCTTTTCTCTTCTTCTCGCATTATCTTTTCTTCATTTGGAGACAGGTCATCATAGCCGAGAAGGTGCAAAAGGCCATGGATAATATACATAGAAACTTCGTCATAGGGTGAGAGGTCATGAGCTTTTGCGTATTCAATCGCGACGTGTGGGCAGACAAAAACCTCTCCGAGTACGTGGTGTCCTCTCGGATCTTCATCCGGGGCGTCCACTGGAAAAGTGATGCAATCGGTCGGAGTGGGATCTTGAAAGAATTCCTGGTGGAGATCAGAGATGGTCTTTTTATCCACGAAGTGAATCGAGATCTCATCTGTTTTAACCTTCTTGAAAGCTAGCATACTCTCAGCAAGGTGCTGAACGCTTGCTGGAGAAATTTTTAGGGAATCCTGTAAATTGTAGCAATTAACCTTCACAGCTATGCTATTTAACAGGGGTCTTCGGAAGACCTGTGACCTTTTTGCTTTCTCCATCTTTCCAGCGACCCAATTTGCGAAGCATATCTATACGCTGGAAACGTTTTAGTACGTTTTGCTTTTTTGCCGCTTTATTCGATTTTCCGTAACTTGGATGTCTCGACATCTTTTGCTATTGCCTCAATTATTTAATCTTTGGAATGAAGGTTCCATGAGCAACCTCGCCACTAAAAACGTTGGCATGCTCTTTAAAACCCTTAGGTAAATTGTCTTTTTTTGAGCCCAACATAGAAAGTCGTGAGATTCCTGGTGTTCCGGGAGAGCTAACAGTAGGAAAACAACCTGTCTGGAACAAAAGCAAACAGTGGTATGATACCATTGAAGAATTTCATAGTGGTGAAATAACAGAACCTATAGTTGCCGGAAATCATTTCACCTCAAAAATGAGCTTTGATGCAACATTTAAAGATCAAGGCAGACAACAAATGGAAGAAATTTGTGTATTTGAAGTAAAAGATGGCAAAATTATCAAAGAACAATTCTTTTACACCATGTAATCTCACTTTAAAACAATTCCATCAGAAACTCCATTGAAGTCAAATTCAATTGGAGTTTTTTTATTACCAATGCCAAGTTTATATTCCTCTAAAATCTTATATTTAGGAGATTATTAAAACCAACCATTATGAATATCAGACTATTTTTCACTCTCCTCCTTTGTTTTTCTATAAGCTTGAGCTTTGCTCAAAGAAAGAAGAAGAAGAAGAAGATAAGTAAATACAAGACGGCTGTAATTGCCTCTGTTGAAAAGCACAAAGAAAATCTAATAAAAATAAGTGATGAGATTTGGGCACTCGCTGAAACTGCTTTTGAAGAACATAAATCTGCTGAAATTCTGGCAAGTTACGCCGAACAACAAGGTATGACAGTAGAACGAGGTGTTGCTGGCATGCCAACCGCTTTTGTAGCCAGTTACGGATCTGGTAAACCTATCATTAGTGTTTTAGGAGAGTTCGATGCGCTTCCGGGATTGTCACAAAAAGCGACTCCAGACAAAAATCCATTGCATGAAGGTGCAGCAGGACATGGATGCGGACACAACATGTTTGGCGCAGCCAGTTTGGGAGCTGCTATAGCCATAAAAGAACAAATTGAAGCAGGTAACATAAAAGGGACTGTAAAGTTTATGGGGACTCCAAGTGAAGAAAAATACTTTGGTAAGATCTGGATGGTTCGTGCAGGCCTATGGGACGATGTAGACGTTAACATCAGTTGGCATCCTTGATGGAAATAAAACTAATTTATTGGGAAGATAACAAGAGGAAAAGTTTGTGTAAAACGAAAAACTCAATGCATACCTCGAGCCGAACCAAGGCCCGCGCATAAACCCGATACTTGGCGCCAACCCCTCCGTGTTTGAAGGGTGGATATTCGTTCACCAGGTAGCAAAGGTGCTTGTTGTTCGCGTCCAATGATTGATATCCCCTTCCCGTTTACCTCGATCCAACCCAAGGCCTCTGGGTCACACCTGGGCCAGGATCAGATTTCGGCGGCGTTTTTGGAAGCTGCTCTAAAAGGAACAGGGCCGTCACCAAACCAAAGACAAAAGAAGGCATGAACAACCTCATCCCCGAGACCATGAAAAACATCAAGCACCAGCCGTGTAAGCCGAGTGTCAGCATTCGATCAAAGACATCGCCGGTCCGTTGCCAATTCAAGAAGATCATCCACAGCAATATGAGCAAGGCCAATAATCCCAGCAATCCATGCTCGGCCAGTAAGCGTGTGATTTCCGTGTGATTGGCCTTCTCCGTATCGAAGCGCCGCTCAAATCGGGATTGGCCAACGCCGGTACCAAACCATGGATTTTCAGAAAAAATGCGAAGGTCTTCCAACGCCAATTCATATCGGCTCGAGGAATCAGTATCCTGATAACGCTTATTGAGCCAGCCCCCTGTAAAGCCGTTGAGAATCCGACTGAAAATCAATATAACCAGGCTAAAACCGACCAGCAAGCTGACGGCGGCCTTTCGGTGGGCTTTTGAATTAATCATCATGATCATGGAAGACAAAACCAGCGTTCCGACAATTAAGTACAACCCGGTCCGGGAAAAAGTCATAATGCTCTGGACCGTGAACAGCACGAGCAAGCTGAATAAAATAAGGCGGACAATCCGGGTGTGCCGCTTGATCGCCAAAAGGAAAAAGCACAATACAGCCGCAATAGAAAGGGCGGCTGAAACCTGGTTGGGACCAAAACCACCGCTGGTCACAAAGTTTCCTACGCGCTTGCAGCGCTCCGCTTTGTTCGCCGCCAAGCCCGGGAGTATCGCGAAACGGGTCGGCCGTTTTTTGGTCTCTTGGCCGTGCAGGTGCCCCATGCGCCGTTTGCTGAAGTGAGTCGACTTCCGGAGTGGGATGCGGCGTATCGGGAGGATCCTCAATTCTCGACGCTGCCGGATCAAGCTCGGCAATGGGCTGCTATGGTCACACGCCTGGATGCGCACTTTGGTAATCTACTGCAGGCGTTGGAAGACCCCAACGGAGATGGGGACACGGCCGATTCCATTGCCAACGATACCTTGGTGATCTTTCAATCTGATAATGGAGGCCCTCAACATGCCGCCCGGAAGGCGTTTGCCGCCAACGGCGGGCTGCGAGGGGCTAAGGGGCAGATCTACGAGGGCGGGATTCGAGTGCCGACGTTGGTGCGGTGGCCGGGAACGATAACCGCGGATTCCCGGCTGCGTGCCGGGACGAGTGTGGATCGCGTCCTTGATGTGTCCGATTGGTTGCCGACGTTCTGTGAGTTGGCCGGGGTGGCGGCTCCTTTGGGTATTGACGGCGTTTCGGTTGCGCCTCTGCTGCGCGGGGACGGGGTGCCGCGTCAGCGGGATTATCTGATTCATGAGGCTGGGCGGGGACAATCAATCATTCGCGGAACGGACAAGCTCGTGCGGACGCGGTCCGGCTGGGAGCTGTATGACTTGTCCACGGATCCGGGGGAATCGATCAATCGGATTGAAGCCGCTCCCGAGTTAGCTGCGGAACTAAAGGCGTCGTTGCTCGGAGAACACGTGGCCGAACCGAAGGGGTTTGCGAACACCTATCATCATTGGATTGGTGAAAGCGGAGGCGATCTCGCCGACGAGGGGAATTGGTCGGACTACATCTACGCAAACGAGGGGATCGCTCAAGTGCTTTTCTTAGAGGCGAACCAAGTTTGCGAAACGTCTTATGCAGACCGGAAGGGTAAGTACATGAAGCAAGAGGGGATCACCAGAATTAAAATCCTTTATGTGAACTGTTTATTCTCCTTATAACTTAAATGGATTGAATGGTCTACAAGTTTGATTATAATTATCTAAAATAGTGCAGCTCTTATGCACCATTAAGGTGTCCCATTTTTTCACTATTGACTCTCGTACTAATGGTTTCGAACGAACAAATATCTAGGAAAAAATCTTAGGCTCCCTAAGGAAGCGTTAGAGGAATTGAAGCTCTGGGCTTTCTTCAAGCCAAGCCCTTGTGCATTCCTATTGGAATATATCAGGGATGTACCGTGACTACTGAACTATTGAATTATGTATTTTAATACATGATGATCAAGACCGCTATTCAACAGAACATTGGCTTGATTTTTTGACAGAATTTAAGCGATGCTGAAATAACTGAAGACCTGGCACTCAAGAAAAACACCCTTAAAGAACTTTGAACAGTGCTGTCAGTTATGAAAGAAGAAGCTTGCAAGGTTGGACTCAACATTAACATGAGCAAAACAAGAAGCAGTCACGAAGAATTTCAATTTCATCCTTCCCGTCAGTCGTCCTATAAAGATGTGGATCTTTAATGAATCTTTCGGCCAGTCTTGCTCTATGGCAGAGAAATATAGCCTGCAACTACCAAAACTTTGAGCATGCTAGATTTAATTCAAAGCAAACAACTGAAAAAACACATTGAAACCTAAAACGATAAGCCACTATTTCAATCAGGAGGGATACTGCCACTTCCTAAGTGCCACTAAAGTTTTTTGTTCTTTCAAAAGAGCTAATTATTCTAATTAAACGGCCTTTGTGATTAAGGGGTCAGTCTCAAAGAATTAGAACAAAATTCGAAATTTAGCGTAAAGACCTACGCATTGAAGAGGGGGAAAATCCCCTTTTCTACGTAATAATTTCTGTTCGTTTTAAGTTTTAATGTTGCTCCTTACTTTTAGTTGGAAAAACTCGTTTTTTTCTTTAATTCATATTAGATGTCGATGTGACTCAATTGTTTATCTCATAGGACCCGGGGCCGACGGGATTCCTTTCACGAATTGTGGAACCCGTTTGTGGTTTGCTACTCATACCTGTTGATTGGCGCGCAAAAGGCTATGATTGGTTCATGACCAGCCCATGGAAGGCGACCCTACGTTACACCGCCCGCACCCTCGCCCTGATCGGCGTCGGCGCCCTCCTTAGCTTCGGCGCTGCGGCCTCCGAGGCGCCTCGGGAGGCTTTTGCCGACCTGGATGCACAGATCGAAAAGGCCCTGCGCGCCGAACGCGTGGTCGGCGCCGCGGCGGTGATTGTCGATCGCAACGGCATCGTTTGGCGTGAGACCTGGGGCCACGCTAACCGCCAACAACGTCGACCCGTTACCACCAAGACCCGATTTCCGCTTGCCAATCTCACCAAAGTGGTCACCGCCATTGCCGTCATGCAACAGGTGGAGGCGGGCCATTTTACGCTGGATGATCGCATCGACCTGGTTCTCAAGGGAGTGAACGTCGACAACCGCTTTGCGGGGAAACCCATGCCAACCGTGCGCCAGCTCCTCAGCCATCACGGCGGGTTGCCCACCAACGTGATTGCTGGCGCGTACCAGAATGAACCGGCCACCCGCCTGGCGCCGATCAAAACGACTTACCTCGCCCAGCCGCCGGGTCAGATCTATGCCTATTCCAACCTTGCCTACAACTTGCTCGGGCAACTGGTCGAGCAATCCAGCGGCGAGAGCTTCGACAGCTATGTGGGCAGCAAAATCCTGACACCACTCGGTATGGCAACAGCCGGCTTCGACGCCCATGACGACGATGCCCGCGGGCATTCCAAAAAACGTAGAGTTGAACCGTTAATCTACTCTCGTGACCTGTCGGCGAACGGCCTTATGGGATCGGTGGAGGATTTGGCGGGACTGCTGCAGTTCGCTCTCGGGAGCGTCGACACCAAGGTGCTGCCAGCGGCCCTACGCGAAGAGATGGCCAGGCCACAAAACGCTGACGTGGCCCTGGACTTTTTTTTTTTTTTTTTTTTTTTTTTTTTTTTTTTTTTTTTTTTTTTTTTTTTTTTTTTTTTTTTTTTTTTTTAATGTGTTTGTGCTGTTGCATTGGTGATTTCTCTTTTCATTATATCTTTTTTCTAACAAATTAATATTAATTTTTTCAAGATTTCAAAATTAATACAATAAATACTCAAATTTCTTAACTATTAAAACATAAGCGTAACACAAACTATTTTAGAATACAATCAATCACATAAATTTTGAAACGCCTCTTAAATTATTTCACGATAAGGATCACCAGGATTCCTTGCAGAACCGGTCGTTGACAATTGAATAATAAAGATTCATTTTATCTGAATACAAAAAAGGCCACTTGCCGTCATTCTCTGCCATGTTTACACCTTCAAAGATAAGATTATATGCCCTGAACATACCCAACACCATATGACTTCACGTCAGTAATGGAATTTAAATCGGCACTGGATGTGAACACACGATGACATGCCCCAACTAAGAACCTCAGACGTCCAGAAGCGTTAAAACTTAGTTTACAAATCAATAGCATTGCGCGATTATGCATGTAAATGTTTTACTTACAAATTATCAATAAAATATGCATTTATACTTTACGGTTGTTTATTTACTTTATTTTTTTAGGACTATGTTTGCGGTGAAAAAGGAGTTGTGTGCAATTGGGGACGTGCTATAGCTGTTTCTACTCGCTACATTTACGTAACGCAGCCAAAGAAAGACAGGGCTCTTGTCATCAGCAAGGAACAGATGGTGGTTGTTGATGTAAGTATTCAAGTATTATATACAAGCATTTAAACAGAGAGTAACTGATGTCTTAATCCCTCACTTTACTGCTTTAATTTCTCATAATTTCTTTCGATTTTCATTCAATTCGCAGGATTTTGATGATTAGACAAATTCTATGCCTCCCTCCAAATTTGTGCTGCCCATGCATGCCATAACAAATTTCATCAAAATCGGTATGATTTTGCCAATAAGAACCTAATGAACTTTCTAGTTTGACATGTGCATTGATGATAATAAAAAAAACAACAAAGAGTCTCTTGGCGGGTTTTATGATAAAAAACCGAACATAAGTTGTACTCCAAAATTGGGGATGGAAAGAAAAAGTGTACCTTGCCATTCATATTCCAAGTGCCAACTAAAATAGATATTCTTCTATTAGACCCTTTCTTCCTAATTTTTTCCGACACGTCAAAACATAACAAAATGCTTATAAACAAATTTTTGGACGTGTTTTCTAAGTTTATTGTACCCCCTCCTACTGTAAAAAATACTTTCTTACTTTAATTGGTTTAACCTTATTGAATTCGTTAACTTAAAAGTAACCATAGTAAAGTTTTGTAAAATTGCTTATCTGTTACTCACAAAAGAGCATGTCGGAGGACAGGCATAAAAAAGGAAAAAGAAAACATATCTTTTAGTAAGCACCAAAACAAAATAAAAAAAATATCCTCTTTTCCTTAGAATAAAATTTAGTCTATCTTCCTCCTCCTCACTCCCCTCAAAAACGTATTTGTTCAATCCTTTACCCATGAGACAAAACGTTTCACTTATAAAATTTGTAAGCTTTTTATGAAACATATGGACTGTATGCCATGTCTATCGTACGAAACAGTCACTTGCCTTCTAGCACTGAAAGAGAAGAAAAGCGCGTACTCTCTTGTGATTATCAGAAACCAACTGACTGATTAAGTCGCCCATCTTAAGCGTTTTTAATTTTTCACTTTTGCTGATAAAATTTGAAAGTGTCGACTTGCTAAATCAGAACATGCCTTAAATAATGCCTCCGGCCGCAATGCCTTAAATAAGTCATCGTAGGTAAAAAGAAAAATAAGTTTGATAAAAGAAAGAAAATAACAAAGATAAACAATAGGCCTTAGAAAAACAAATTGTTTTTCTGAAATTAATTTGAAAAAGCTTTCCATAAAAGAAGTTTTTGGGGAAAAGTAAAGAGTCATATTAAACTTAAGACATTTACAATTCCATAAATTCAAACTTTGAACTTGGCGAAAACTAGACGATTTACTTTCCTACAGATCACTCCGATTTTTCTGCTTTGCGCTTGACACAGCTAGCATTGTCATCGATTAAATAGCTCTTATTGAATAACATGTTGACTCAGTGATTTGCTACCATTTGAGAACCGGGTAGTCAAAATATGATTTCCTGCCGTGTTGAAATGATATTGAATGTGTTAGTGAATCATTAACTAGAACGACACTTGGCGGATAAACTGGGAGTTTGCGAAAGGAAACGGATGTAGATAATGCATGTATGAGATATTCAAATAGGCCACTACTTTAAGGGCTCGATTTTATCTTTTCGGACACATTTTTAGTTTAATAACTATTGGTTGTATCAAGTGCTGAATATCCTTTGGCATAAGAAAAATGAAATGTCTAAAAGTAGAAGGGGAGGCACTTCCAGCTCAAAGAAAGAGCTCTTTTTTGTTTTCTTGTGATATTCCTCCACCTTTCTTAACTGAAAATTATTTTCTGATCTAGGTCCTGTCCTCTAGCGATTATCTGAAGATATTTAGCAGTAACTTATATGCAGAGACAAATCAATACATCACAATTACTTTAGTTCTTTTACGAGAAAACATTCTTTTCAATGTGGGGTGCTTTAATATATGCAAAAGGAACGATTTTGGCCTTCAATTAACGCTCTCACGTCTTGCTGCACAAAAAATATATTTTTCATTTATAACTGTTCATGCTAATACATTAAAAAAAACACCTAGTAGCAATAGACCAAAAATACCTTCTTTTTTCTTTAATTCAAGACAATATAATGTTTTTTCTCGTTTTAAAGTATATTAACTTGTCTCGGTTTAGCAAATTCGTTTTAGCACTTCCTTCTCTCTCTCTTTTTTTTAACTGCATTATTTAATTCATTTACTTTTTATTGTCCTGCTCATGTTAGCTTAAATTGATTGCAGGGAATAAAGGTACTGTTCTTCTTTTTGTGATCTAGAGGTGGGAGGGGAGCAGTTGGATAAATATGCGTTGGGAAAGCTCTACAATGCCATGTTTGTACTACATGTATTTTTATTATTCCATTTTGGAATCTCTTCTCCTCTTTTCTGTAATTGAAAAAAAAGTTAGGGTCCAATTTTACCGGTATGCTAAGTATTTTATTGGTTTCCTCTGTGGTTTTGGAATTCATACATTTGTTGAAAAAATACCATCTTTTTGATATTTGATCTATAAGAGAAGATTGAGGAATTGTCTGTTTGACCTGAAAACTAGTGTAAGAATTTGTCAAACTTTCTGCTTAGCCATCTGTTATGTATAGTGGGGTACACTGATAGTTTCTGTGTCTTAATAAAGGTTTTAGCTTCTAGTTGTTGTTATTTTTCGCTAGATATGTTTGTTTCTTTACCATATTGGGTGAACTTGGGTAAATCCATTCCATTACCGAGTTTTTTCAGCTTAACTTGGTCCCAAAGTTGTTTTGGAATAGCTGGTACATTAAAAACTATTTAGCATCACACTTGGTCATACTAGTAATATTCTTCACAGTTCAGAAAGTTCGCAAATTTTGTTGTTTCCATGAGTTACTGCACCGAAGTAATCCATCGTAGGAAGGTCAAACTTACCCCCTAGTCTGGGGTAGATCTGATACCCTAGGTGAATTCTATGCTTGCTGAGATAAAAAGTATGTCACCCCCAGACATGATAGAGGGTACCTCTATGCACAGAAATACCATGCAAAACAAAAACTCTCGTTAATAGTTTTCATATACCACAGTGGAACACAGGTTTTCTGCTTACCATGGCGTGATTCCAACATGGTAGAGTGAAGGGACCAGCTCCAACAGTACAGCAAAGATGGATTCTTTAACTTCGTCAGTTTCATATTTTTGGTGCCAGTGATATGAAAAGTTGGCTAGGCTCAGGCAGCAACGATATTTTTTGCAAACATGATTTTCGTCAGAAAAATCAAGCACCCTTCTTATATTCCAGAACCCATGCCCATTGCACGGCTTTCCCTCGGGCACAAAGTAGGTTATAGATCTCTGGGTAAAACGCTTGATCCGGACGGAGGGGAAAGATGGATAAGATGCGTGCAGGACGCCTGGTCGAAGCGGGCAAAATGGTGTGCGAGGCGGTGCCGCTGTTTGAACCCGAAGAGGGGCAGGTTGTCGTCAAGAATCATATGGCTGCGATCTGCGGATCGGACTTACACCAGGTCTTTATGGAGCCCCTGGGTAAGCCGACCTATCCCGCAGAACCTGGCTGGCCGGGCCACGAGGGGGTGGGCGAGGTGATCG
>JAAAKM020073195.1:155599932-155806632 GCA_010016025.2 Alatinidae sp. Z8VKAUB7J3
TACTCTCTGGCAAACTGAGATAATTTCCAAAGATTGAATTGTGTCATTATCCCCTTGTGGAACAAGAAAATTCCTAGAAGTGACTGCATCAACTACTATGGAATAAATCACTTTCAGTTCCCATAAAAATTTGCTCAATGATCCTGGTGGATTGACATCATGAAGATCAATCTAAAGATTTTCCTTGAGTAGTTCCAGAGTGTGGACCT
The DNA here is from genome assembly GCA_010016025.2 of Alatinidae sp. Z8VKAUB7J3. NCBI lineage: Eukaryota > Metazoa > Cnidaria > Cubozoa > Carybdeida > Alatinidae > Alatinidae sp. Z8VKAUB7J3. The sequence continues at coordinate 155,600,142 of JAAAKM020073195.1, forward strand.
TAATTTTGCTCCAAAGTGCTAATTAAGGTAAAGATAATAGGCTAAGTGGACCTACTTCTTTTACAGTTTCTATAAGAATTTCACTTTAATATACCTTCCCTCCCCATAGTAGTCAAATATATACCAAAACTTAGACATTCTCCATTAATTTCCTTGTTGCTTTTGCCAAAAAGCAAATTGTTCTTAAATTTTATTCAAAGAGACAAGCCTAATATCAAAAATTTATTTGACCCTTAGAGAGTGATCGGGATAAAGTGAAGTTGGCGGCTTTTAGGGATGATATAAGTCTAAATTTAATAATGACTCTTCCGAATTTTAGAAGCCAGCTTTGCCTCTCACAGAGACTATTTGTCTTGTCTCTACTCTTATCACCCGTGGCCATTCTTTTCAAAATTGTATAAACATGATTCATTTTACTTGTTGATAGATAGCCTATCATCCATTCTAATTTGGTTATTTCGAGAAGGGAATCAAAAAGAAGGGAAGAAGGAGCCCGATGAGCATGACTGCATCCAACCAGGGTTGCCAACTTTCTGTTCCATGAATATGTACTCTGAGCATCCAAAAATGTGTCATTTTTAACCAAATTATGTCCATAATCTATAATATGTCCATCTTGAAATCTCAAAAACTTGTCATTTCTTTAAGGCTTGTGTTATTGACCAAAAGCCGCTTTGTAAGCTTCTTTCAAAGCGGCCAGTTAACATCAAATATAATGAAAAAACCCATTTAATTCATCTATAGAGAATGAATTAGTGTGAAAGCATTAAACTCATAAAAACATGTAAACAGTAAAAAAAAAAAAAAATAATTGCTCTTGACAGGTATGGTCGGCATGAGGGTCAGCATTTTCACTTCCTTTGATAGCGTTTTGCCTATCAGAGCACTTCTTGCGTATGTCATAAGGTACAATCCAGGAGCCAAGTGACGTTTCAGAATACCAGATATTAATTACTTTTGACTCTTAAAAAGATCACTCAAACTATCAATTTACAATCGAATTAGCACCTTTCGAACTTCCTGCGATAACTCCTTCTATGCGAACTTCTTTGGTTAGGAAAAAAAAGGAAAAAAATTAATTAATAGTACATCGTGCCCATACCACTCTTTACTTCAGCTGTGCTATTGCGCTGCCTATGATTTCTGATCGTTTTGAGTTTTAATCAAACAATTCGTGGTAACAAACTGTAATTAAGGAGTGACCCTGCTCGATAGTAAACGAAACTCTTAAAAAAATGGAATTTTGATACCAATAGATAAATCCAAAGAACGAAATTTATATGCTGATTTAGAACATAAAAATTTCATCAAGTTTAGGTTGGGGGGACGTTGGAGATTGCGGTGGGGCGGGGGCGGCGGTTGCGGATGGGGGATCGGTTCTTGGGGTTGTTCACTGTTGGGGATCAGTTGCTTTGGGGGGCGGCGGAGCCTTTGCGGCGGGTGTTGGGGATGCTCCGGGTGGCGGGCTGAGTCGTTTCTTTGAGCGTTTTCGGGTCGTGTGTTTCTTTGTCGATGGAGGGGTCGTGGGCGCGTGCGTGGTGGCTCCTTGGTGCGAGGGGCGGCGCCCGGCGGCTCGGGCCGTGGACCGGGCCGCTGGTCGGGCACCCGTCGCCTGCAGGGCTCCCGCTTCGGCTTCGATCGGGCCTTTGGAGGTTTGCCTTCGCTCTTTCGCTCGCTCCGGAGGGAGTTGGCCTGCGGTCGATCCTGTGGTCCGCTCGCTTCAGAGTCGCCCTACCGGCGACGGGTCCCTCCTGGTCGCGGCCCTCGCAAAGCTTGGACGAGGTGGAGCGTCACCGATGTGGTCGTCGAGGTGGTGCATACGGTGCTCTTTGCCCTGGCTTCGGTGGTGGGCTCGATCCTGCTGCTGGGCACCGTCGATGCGCGGATCGCCCTTGGGCTCCTGCTGTGGATCGCCGGCTACCTGCTGATGATCCGCTATTTCATGCCGCGGATACGCCTGCGCTCCAAGGCGCGGGCCTCGGCGCGGGCAATGGTGACCGGCCAGGTCGTCGATACGGTGACCAACATCAAGACGGTCAAGCTGTTTGCCCATGCCGACCACGAGGAACGCACCGCCCAGGACGCCATGGTGCGATTCCGCGACAAGTCGCTGCATTTCGGCTACCTCTCCGCGAGTTTCCGCTTCTGCCTCATGTGCCTCGCAGGCGTTCTGCCGGTGCTGCTGATCGGCGCGACGCTGATCTTCCTGTTCGTGGCCGGGCTGTTTGCCTGGGCCTGGTGCCGTCCGGCCGGCCCCGCCAATGTGCGCCGCTACGTGATCGGGCTGGGTCTGGCCTTTCCGCTGACGGTGCTGGTGGAAAAAAGAGAGCGCGAGGGCGGGGTTGTAATGGTGCTCCAATCAATTTTGACTCTTAAAAAAACTAGAACTTTTGATTTCCAATCAAATGAGTTTCTTCCATTGTTTACATATCCAACTCTTCCATAGAAACGTTATATCCCCCGGAGCATAACATAAAATCCTTGCCTCCAGGTTCTGGAGGGTTGTGTAAACCCTGGAGGCATTATTCGATGATTTTAGGGCTATTTTGAACAAAATGGCTCCTCCGAACACCCGCCTCTTAAAAAGACCATTAGAAGTTTCTATTTCTAATCGACTGAGCCTCCACCGAAGTTTACTCGACAACCTCTTACATATGAAGTGTCTTTGGCAAAAACACAACCAAATAATAATTAATAATAAAACATTGAAGCCTTATGGCCTTTACTATGGGCAACGCTATAGCGTTGCCTCTTATCAATCTCCTCTAAGGCAAGACATCCTTTCGTAGTTTGTTTGGGGGGTAAGGGGCTTAAATTTTAAAACAAAATTTTCAGGTTATAGTTTTGTAAATCTTAGAGGTAGCAGTGTTTTCAGGCCAAATCTTTCTCTTAGGGGATACCCCTCTTTCTGCGTAGGAAAATATACGAAAAAGAATAAATTAATTATAAACTTCCCAACTATTCTGAAATATGAGAGGATCTGCCACTATCTCAACATTAATATATCTCACTATATCAACATCCAAATACATTATTTCAAATAATGAGAGATAATGAGAAAAATGTGCAGGTCCACTATATGGATCAGAATGACTATGGATAAGACAGACAGTTTGAAAATTAAAACAAATTTTTGGGGGGAAAACAAAAAAAAAGGAGAAAAGAGAAACAGGAATGTTTTTTGTGGCATTTCGAAACTTGTAAATTGATTGTTCTACTTCCAAAAATGGATGAAAAGAGCACTTAATGGTGGCAGAATTGTTTGCTTAAATGGACAAAGTTTCAGATGAACCCTCTTCCAATATTCCCTCACTAGGATTTGGGTTCGTTATCCGACAAGAATCATATTCTTCTTTAGATACCTAGAAAAAGAAAAAGAAAAAAAAATTGTAAAATGGGATAATTTTGACAAGATTTGCTGTCAATAAATATGCATGTTAATTGCAGCTAGATATGACTTTTATGTCACTGCTTGATACTGATTAAGGAGCATAAATAAAATGTAAAGGACCTTAAAATTGGCACAAGGCGTATCCAGGATTTTGTTCGGGTGCGTGTGTGTTATTTTTGTTCGGGTGAGGTTTCAAGAAATCTTATAAAAAGGAAAAAAAAAAAAACATTGGTTTTTCACGAGTCGGATCAAAATTTCGGGAGATGGGGGGCAAAAATGGTAACTCTCGTATGGACGGCCTTGGGCGCAGAACCCATAAAAAATGCATATTAAGACCATGGAAGTAGTAAGCACTTGGCTCCTTCTGTGTACCTGAATTTTTTCTTCTTCTGATTGCCAGAATGAAGGGCGATAGGTACTAAACATGTTCTGCAGGATATATTTTGGAAATATCATGTTAGGCATGTCCGCTGACTTTTTTTGCCTGGAGGAAGGATATTCAAAACAGCAAAATGGTTGAAGCAGAAACATTGCAAATAATCGAAAAATATAATATTGTGAGATATTGGGGGATAGGCTTGGAGACTCCAAAGGACATATGGCTGCGCCCAATGGACTAGAGCCCAAAGAGAGGAATAGATCTGAATAAAAAAAATGTATCTTTGACATTCGCAAATTTGAGAACCTTAAACTGGATTGACAATTTTAAGAAAAATACCCCCTCCATTTCTCCCACTATACATTTGAAGTGACGTTTCCCATTTCGGGATTAAGAACAGTAGCAAAGATAGCTACATTCAGGAAGGGAAAGTAGGCGAAATTTTCAAAGTTCTTACAAATCAATGTTCTACAACCTTTTCATCAGGTCGCAACACATTTTGTTCGAAAATCTATCCCTGGCGAAGGCCTAGTTTAGACAGTTTGCCAGATGTTTTTCAGAGAAACTGCTTACGGGTTGTTCTGGGTACCCGGCTGACTGATCTTATTTCAAACAGTAGGCTGTGCGAAAAGTGTGGCCCAATCTCGCATTCTAGAGATATAATGAGAGAAAGGATGACATGGCTACGGCAGGTTTTGCGGATGTAGGATGACAGATTTGCCAAAGATTGTCCTTTTCGACCAACCGTCTAGGGATGAACGGTGAGATGGAGGAGGTGAGATGGAAGAGGAGCGTGCGTAGCTGTGTTGGCCTCAGGTGGCTTGGTGCTGTGTTGAGTTGCTAGTAGTGGTAGTAGTAGTAGTAAAAGGAATGAAAATTTTTTAGTCACAAGAGTTTCTACAATTAACTCGGTTTCTCTCTGCTTCGATCAGGTCGTTTTCATAAATGCTAGTAACAACTACCACTTGTCCATAAAAGTCCTCACTTCTTGACCTTAAAGAAAATGTCAAATAGAATAAATCACTACTTTTACCATGATTGGGAATCCCTAGTAGATTATTTTAATAACTATTTAGCACGTTAATCAAATTTCTGTTTAATGTTGTTTAGCGCGTTGACTGCTAACTACGAAATAACTCGTAGATTACTTTCTTTACTAGGACAACGACTACACTTTATCTCGTACTGTGTTGTGCAGCTACAATTAAACTCGTAGTATAGCAGCGCTAATATAGATGGCCAGCTTCTAGGAAGGGAAGAAAAAATCAATGCTGAATTACATGAACACAAAATTTATTAATAAAGAAATAACTATGATAACTAATATAATCAGGGTTTTTGATAATTTACTATGATTGGCTTTTTAGAGCGGAATTCTGAAAATTGCCCTGACATTCAACGTGTTAATGATAAATCCCTTGCAATAAAAGTCTGGCTAAACTATCATAGAATGGGGATTGAACAACCTATTGGTTGATTTATACATATACATTCAGGACTCCGGAATCGTGAATATCACCTTAATGCTAATTCCATCTTCCGGATTCCATCACGTTGGCCTTCTCCATCGAGCAGACCTTCTTGTTGCGGCGCATTGCCAGCTCGAACGCGGAACGGGCGGCGCGTTCGATCTCGGACTCAGTATAGCGCTGGGTGTTGATGCCAACGCGCTCGTTGCCCTCTTCGAAGATTCCGCGCGGCTCGCCGAAGTAGACGCCGGAGGTCAGCTCGCGCACGATCATGATGTCGAGGCCCGCGACGATATCCTTCTTCAGCGAGGAGAAATCGGCAAGCGCATCAAAGCACTGCGCCGGGCGCAGGTTGGAATAGAGGTCCATCTCCTTGCGCAGGCGCAGCAGGCCGCGCTCGGGCTTCACGGAGAAGTCCAGGTCGTCATAGGCCGGGCCGCCAACAGCGCCGAGCAGCACCGCGTCGACGTCCTGCGCCTTGGCCATGGTCTCATCTGCCAGCGGTTTGCCGTGCTTGTCATAGGCCGCGCCGCCGACCAGATCCTCGCTTACATCGAACTGCAGGCCGCGCTTGTCGCCGAACCAGGTGATGATCTTGCGCACCTCGGTCATGACTTCGGGGCCGATCCCGTCGCCGGGCAGAATCAGAATCGATGGGTTGGGCATGGGGATCCTCCAAAAAAACAGCTGGCATGGGCGTAGCGGGACAGCCGGGCAGGGTCAATAACGGCCCTTGGAAATAAAGGGGTCTGATGAGGATTTGCCCGCGCAATGAAGGGAAGGCCGGCCGGGTCAGTCCAGCAACAAATCCACCCACACCAGGCGGTGGCGGCTGGCGATGGCTGACGCATCCTCCGGGCTGTCCGGCCAGGCAACGCCGCTGCCGGTGACAGCCAGCCCGGCCGAGGGCAGCAAGTAGTCGACCCGCATCTGTCCGACGCCCTGCCAATCCACCGTGGCGGTTCCGCCCTTGGCGCTTTGCGGCTGCGGATCCTGCAGGCGCGGGTCTGCTAGAAGGCGGCGGATAGCCTGTTTGCGGCCCTCGCCTTGCTCAGGGTCAAGATTGGCAAAATTTGTTCCTGTCATTTTTTTCTCTTTGTATTAAGTGAAAATATGATTAGTTTGATGGAGAATTACACGTTTCAAGTTTTCATCGAGGACAGTTAAAATAAGTGTCAAAAGGAACATCCGAGGCCCCTCAAATACTTTATTTTGGTGTTAAAAAAATTCATATTTAGACCAGCTTACAGGTCTCCCAATGATATCGCATTGGGACAGGGATACACTCTCCCATGATATCGCAGTTTGCGTTACAAAACATCATCAATTCGAAATATTTTGTAAATTGTTCAAGGGATGTATAAACTATTAACTGAGGCTACCATTAAAAAAAAAAGAAAACAACAAAGAAACAACCCCTTATTCAATTTCAGTCACCACAGAATTTAGCAGAGTTTTTTGCTTGATCCTTTCATGGGTAGCAGCTAGTCACTATACTTACTCGGTATTTTTAACTCTAAATCGAATAAATAAACCTCATTAAGTGCCCTTAATCTTTAATAAAATACGTGTCAGGTTCCTTTCAGGAAAGCACTAAAAAAAATCGAAAATCTGCTCGATTGCGTCACAAAAGTCAGCACAAAAATTTTTTGTTGTTAACTAGCAAACCAAAAACTTGGTATTCCAAAACAAGAAGGATCTTTGGCTGGAGCCTTGAGCGGCTTAATTCAACTCAACTGACACACCTGAAGCTATAAGCAATAGTATTGACAAGTTTCCGCTGTCCAGAGCCTATTGGAACTTTCTTATCACTTACCGGCTGATATTTCCTTTTCTTTCTCCATTGGAAAAAAAAATTGGAAACAGAAAATCAACCGCCTGCCTCTTTTTTTACTGAATTTATCAAAATACGGTTTTACTTTATTATCAATAAATGAATACTCACTCTGTAATATTATGCCCAAATTTATTCTTTAGTATATCTTTCTGATTTTCTGTTCTAAAACACCTACAGTTTATGATGTCAATTTCCCTTTTCTCAATTTACTGGCCTTATTTTGTGTGTGCGCTCATGGGATGCATTGCCCAAATCTCCGCCGCTCAAGACCACGGAGTCGATTGTAAGCTCTACGGTTTTGGCGCAAACTTCAACGTCTTGCCCCATCATTTTGATCTGATCGAGACAGCGTTTGCGTAGTGGTTCGCCTTCCTGCGAGTACCAGCCCGGCCGAGGTCGACTGGTTTCAGTATCTGTCGTTTTGCCAAGCGTGTAGCCTTGGTAAACCTTCAAAGCGCGAGACCACGCTTCTTGGAAAACATCGATTGAATCGGAATAGAAGAAGTTAAAAGCTTCGCGATATTCTAGCTTGTCGCGTTGATCCCACAGGTCAAAGTGACGGAAGTAAGGACCAATCGAATCGACGTAGTCGCAAAACAGTTGGTACTTTTCTTCCAGGATGCGATCGAGAGCCGCCCGGTTTTTTCCTGCCTTCTTCCATTCCTTCGACCAAGGATGCGAGAGTGTCCATTTTCCTGGATCCCCGATCGCTGGGGAGTCAATTTGGTTGTTTGCATCCTCCGATATCTCGTCCTCGGCACACCGTTGGATGCTCTTGACCGCTAGAAATGAACGGCAACAAAACAAAAAGAAACTATTCAGTGTTGCTTGATCGTCGTTGGCACACGAGACCGGATGGGTGCCGTATCGAACAACCGCGTAGATGGCACATGAATTCCAGTCCCCGCCGAATACAAAGAAATACGTCATCAGTTCCGCAAACAGTTCAGCACGCGTTTCTCGACGTTCCGATCGTCCTTCATCGAATAATTCTTTGGAGACGCCTACCGATGGAGGCGTGGTGGGCGGGGGGAGCATCCGGTCCCATTCTCTCAGGATCAGGTGCCCCGCCTCGTGCAACGAATCGACGTATTCGCCCGGATTCATGATGTGCCCCACCGAAATATCCAACACACCAAGCACGGTGTTTTGTCCGGGGCTCAATCGGTCAATGGCTTGTAGTTGCCATCGTTGATGCAACGAAAGGCGGGTGACTACACCTACCGGCGGGCGGCGCACTTTCGTTCAGCACAAGAACACCGACGCCACGGACGCGTCGTGCCTGCTCATGCCGCTGACGAAGTTCATCGGGCCGACCGACCCGCGGTGGCTGTCGACGATGCAGGCGATCCGCGACGACCTCGTCGAGGACTCGCTGGTATTTCGCTACCGCACCGACCAGGGCGCGAGCGACGGGCTATCCGGCGAGGAGGGCACCTTCTCGATCTGCTCGTTCTGGTATGTCGAGGCGCTGGCGCGCAGCGGCGACGTCGACAAGGCGCGCTTCTTCTTCGAGAAGATGCTCGGCTACGGCAATCACCTCGGCCTGTACGCCGAGGAGCTCGGCCCGCGCGGCGAGCACTTGGGCAACTTCCCGCAGGCGTTCACGCACCTCGCGCTGATCAGCGCCGCGTTCGACTTGGACCGCCGCCTCAGCGACCGCGGCGCCTGAGGGATCGGGCACCGACGGTCAGGACCGCGCCGCCTCGGCGTCGTCGGTCTGCACGAAGTGCTTGCTCAGCTTGAGCCCCTGGCCCTGGTAGTGGCTGCCGAGGCGATGGTCGCCGTAGACCACCTCGGGCGTTTCGACGGCGCGGAAGAACTGCAGCTTGAAGAACACCTGCCCGTCCTCGACCAAGAACGGCACGTCGTGCGGTCGAACCTCGAGCACGGCGCGGGTGCCCTCGGGCTCACCGAAGCCGCTGTCGAAGAACCCCGCGTAGTTGGTGCGCAGCTCACCGATGCCGACGTCGTAGCAGGTCATCTCGGCAGCCAGGTGCGCCGGCACGCGGATCCGCTCCTTGCTCGCGAACACGTAGAACTCCTCGGGCTCGACGATGTAGCGCCCCGAGGTCGGCTCGGCGATCTCCTCGAAGTAGTCCTCGACCTGGTAGGCACCGACCTCGCTCAGATCGATGACCGAGGTGTAGCGCCGCGCCACGTAGCCCACCGGACCGCGCAGATCGGCGTCGCCGCGGATCGCCACCCCCATGCACAGCCCGCGGAATTTCTTTCAAAATTATGGCTGTACATGTGAGATTATTTTGTAATATCACTGTTAAAATTAAAATGATAGTAATTATTGAAGCGACAGTTACAAGAGATTTATTGAGTGTATGATACTTTTACTTAAATCCTAGCCATGAAGTTTAGTCTCCCAAATTGTTTATGTTAAGGAAGAACAGCTGTCTCAAAGTGGGAAAACTTCCTGATTCTGATAAAACCACAAGATTCCGAGACCACTGAAAATTTCAAGGTTGAATCAAAGGGCAGTTTTCTCCTCTGGAATAGCTCAATGTGAGATTGAAAGTGAAAGATCACATGTTCAACGTACATCTATTAGAACTGTGACTCGTTCGCTCTTTACTGATCTTCTGGCCCGTATTCGGTTGATTCTGCTAAATATTTTGTTGGTTAATAAAAATAATGCAGTTCTCTCTGATTGTAAAAGAGAGCGATCGATTGCCACTTCCCTCAGGATGTGTGATGCTAGGTCTCTCCAGACGTTAGAGGACGCAAACGACAGAAATGGGTAGTCAGGTTACGTCTCAAGAAGGATACTGATCTATACAGGTCGTCTGTAGAAGATGTTTCATCTACGGTGCGGTACTTCTCTTGGAGAAGTAACGGTATGACGAGAAGATTTGGATCAATGCTTGGCCACGTAATTTACTTAGGAGTTTTAGTTCTATTTTTTCTTGTAGTTTTCTCAATAATCCGGATAATCCCTCTAAAAAGGGTTTTCAGAAAAACTACGGTCAATTCTTGAGTTTCTTATGACGAACCACCCTGTCCCTGGTATTTTACTTTATGAAACGGTTTACAATTGGAAGAGGGGGATTGTAGAAGAAGGCAAATATTGCCTCCTTTTATGATTTTGAAAATTATATATTCACTTGAGAACAAAAAGAAATTTACTACCTCCCCTTACATTTAAAAAAAAAAATTCTTTTTATTACTCTTAGGTGCCTTAAGTGTATTTACACGTTACCGATTCCCCGCGTCGGGCAAAATAGGTCTAGTTTTTCATTTCAAATTATGTTTTTTTTTTTTACATTAACGATAAGTTATCTTCCCAAGAGCCTCAAATAAGATACGCATGCCTTATCTTCACTTTAATTAGCTTACAATTTCTAAAACACGTAAAAATCAACGGTGCACTCAGCCAAGTCAAATATATTATCCAAGAAGACAAATAATAAGTGCTCGTTTCAAGATTTTGAACCATCTGACCTTTATCAGACAGAAAGTCACAGGTAATTTACCAAAAACAAATGGAAATTCAGGAGGAAAGCGCTACATTCTTTCACTGCATCCATAAGATTGGCGTATTCACCTCTATTAAATATTTTTTGGATTAAAAGCTAAGGATTTTGAAGCACTTCCAAAGAGTTCTTTCTAATCATTCTGAAATCGTTACATATGCTTAACTACAATTTTGACAAATAATTGTTATTTTGGAATAATAATTATAGCTTGCACTATTTGTGTCAGCAGTCTATTTGTTGAGCATAGTTGTGATAGTGAATTTTATCGTCCTAATATTCAAAATGACTGCTGAGTTTCTTTTAATTTGGGGGGAAGAGAAATGGTAGACATTACTCTCGTTGTTTTTAAAGACGGGATAAATAACAAACAATAAGTTTACTTACCTATAAAGGCATCTTTATTCACACTGGCTATCCTGTTGTTTTTTAAAATTAGCTTTCTAATGCTTTCGCTCCTCAGCTCCAATGTCTTTTTATCAATATGGGAAATGAAATTATAGCTCAAGTACAAATTCGTTAGCTTAGGAAGGTCATGAAAATAACTCCTACCAATTTTCTTAATTTTTGATGTATCTAATATTAAAGTCTCTAGTTTAGGTAGGTGAGGCAGCGCCTGAATCCGGTAAAGAAAATGGTTATTCCTAATGTTTATGAAATACAGTTCGGGTAAGGTAGGTAGTCCAACAAAAGTCCGAATACCAGTGAAGCCAAACTCAAGTTTCTGTAACCGGTTATCCATTACTGAAAATATTTCTTACAGTTACAATTTTTTTAATTGATTTCCTAAAAATATTTTCAAAAGATAGACTAGCTTAATAGCCTACGCTGAATTTTTTCACAAGATTGCATTTTTTTTTAATTCACCCAGTCCCCCCCCTCACCAAATAATACGTTTTTTAAAAGTTTTTAGAAAACACTTTGATTTCCAGAGATTACAGACAAAATGTCAGGCAAATGGACGGCAAAACAAGACCATTAAAAAATGTCGAATGGATAGCCTGCTTTGAAAACACTCGGACGATTATCGAAAAAAAAAGAGAAAAATCATAGAAGGCAAGGTAACCTGAGATATATCTGCAAAAAAAAACTGAAACTGAAAAATTGGAGATTCACTGAATAACATATGGTAGCTACAATATAAAACCGAAAATCTCTGTTCTGATTTCCCGTATCTTTTGACAGTCGCGGTGACCAATCAACTGCCTTAGTCCAATTAACAGTCCAAATGTTTGTCTCCGTGATCCCCCAAGACACTGGAGTCCCTGGTGTCATATAGAAAATGTATCCTGTCCTTCAGGGACACCAGACACCGAAATCAAACGTCAAGCTTAAAGCAAGAACATAAACTTCCACATGATTTTAAGCTTTTTTCACTAAGAGAGCTGGGACTCGACCTTGTCCTGCACTAAAAAATTTCAGAGACTTATGTTAACCTAGTTATTGAAATTAGTTAGAACAATCATCAAAGCCCTTTGGTGTCAGAAAAGGCAAAATAAGGTGTAATGAATTCTGGCAAGTTTGGCTGTATCATCTAGTAAATCTATGCAAGAAGGCTTTTTTTAATTTTGTCATTTTTTCCCCATTAGCGGGCTCTGGAGCTATGATTTCATCTTTTCTGGCGCCAGAGGTATTTTTGGTGGTCGATAAAGTACCAAAACCCTTTGGTGTCAGAAAATCAAGTCCCATAATTTCTGCGCAATTAGTTTTCTTTTTCTTTCTAACTGAATGTTCGGTCGGCACCACCGAGATTCGAACCAGCGACCCTTCGCTCGTGAGTTCGGCGCGTTAACCACTCGGCCACGGACGGAAATAAATTTAAAGCTCCTTAATTTAACGGAACAGGTCTGTCATTTCGAAATAAATTGACGGACAGGTTTTTTTCCCAAGTATTTTCTTTTCCCAAAAGTTTTTGGGATCCCAAGTTTTTTTTCTAGACGTTGAAATAGAGGCATCTACGAAAGACCTACTTTTTTCTTCCGTTATTTGTTCTCTGACTGTAAATTTTCAGCTCAACGTTTTTTGATTAGCTGAATTTTTGCACTAGCTGAATTCAACTTTATATTTTTGATTGGCTGAATTCAGCTTTCAGACTAGCTGAATTCAGCTTTCAGACGAGCTGAATTCAGCTCTACGTTTGATTATCTGAATTTTCCGCTAGCTGAATTCAACTTTTTATTTTTGATTAGCTGATTTCAGCTCAGAATTTTTTCAATCAGTTTAGTTTAGCACCACATTTTCAATTATCTGAGCTCAACTTTCTGTTTTGAATTAGCTTAATTTAGCTCTACATGTTTTGATTAGCTGAATTTACTCCATATTTTTTTAAACAGCTGAATTCAGCTTCACATTTTAGATTTGCTAAATTCAACTATAGTTTTGACTAGCTGAAAAATTGCATTTTGATTAGCTGAATCATGCTCAACATTTTTCGGTTAATTGAATTTGGCTGAATTTACTGATGTTAATTGAGGTTGGCTGAATTTACTTCAATATTTTTCGGTTAGCTGAATTTTTAAATAATTTCTGCAATGACACCGGCTAATCGTGATAGAACATAAAATAGCGAAGAATAGAGAAAACGAGGCCAAAAAACAGCCCTTATTTTATAGCTGAATTCAGCTCAAATTATTATCTTATTATTGAGTCTTTAAACATCAATCTACGATGATATGGAAGCCTGCTAGTGTTTCAGTAGCTTGCTGATGAGCAGAGAATTTATGAAACTTACTTGTGCAATAGGTAATATCACTATGGAATTTCAAATCGAAAAAACAGTTATGCTTTGCAGCAAAAGTGAATATTATGTATCTACAAAGATTACAAGATGGATTAAATGCATTAGTGAAATATATTAAAGACAACGATCTGAATCAATCTATATAAAAGGAACAAGTTTTAAACTAACGAGAAAGAATCCTTGTTAGTCTATAAATGATAGTGAGAAAGTCAGGATTAAAAATAACTGGATCTGAGAACCAAGAAATCATACGAAATCTAGTGATTTGGAAAACCATTTGATTCCAGATGATAATTTTCTAGTTATCTTTTCAAAGGAAAATATTTTCTTAAAAAATGCTTAGCGATATCAAACGAAATGAGTCTCCATTTTTGGACTATTGCATGTATCTTTTACGTCGTAGCCCAAATGCATTTACTCAATATATTGGCGGGCACCTGTTCTTCTAGTACCCTCAAGACTTCACTAGATGACATTTGTTCTAACAGATTTTCTAAAAATTCCATATCAAGGCTGAGATCCCTCTCGAAACTATCTAGATCAAAGTTGGGGGAAGGCGTAATAATAGGGCTCACCCCCAATCTATAATCTATAACCCCCCTCAAGGTACTTTTCCACTTGGGTCATACATGAATTGCCATCGAATTGGACTGACGGGGAAAATATGTTCTCGGTTGAGGCCCCTGGTGTAGGTGGTAATGCTAGTATGTTAAACTAGAAAATAATAAGAGTTTATTAGCTCATTGAAGCACTTTTGATTATATTCTGAAAAATAATTTACATTAGGCTGAAAGATTATACCATATTATTATGAAAACTTTTTGACATGGTAATGTGACCCTTCAGATGTATTGATACAACACTACCAACTAAAGGTTTAATGACGCGAAGTTACTCCGCAGATGGCTCCAAAGTGACGCTTCGGACGTGTTAAGACCAAACTACCACCTATATCAGAAAGTAAATCATTCATGAACCCCCAAAGTGCCCGGATTTATTACAAGACAATTATTGAATGCAAAAAGTCTCAGACCTGAGTCACGTTGACAGGGTAGGCACGAGGGATATCTGGCAACACTGCTGATAAGGTTAACCCATCACCCTTGATAATTCAACCGAAATTCTTTTTCTTTTTGAGCATCTCCCGAGAACTGGCGGGGATGTAGCTGCCCCTTTGACCAAATAGCAAGTTTTTATCAGCAGTAGGCCAAAAATCAAACAGCAACACTGAAGTTTTATAAATGAATTAGTTTCCTCTAAAGAGATTCTACAATATACTCTAACGGATTTGAAATTTAACTGATCGTATGTTTTTTTTTTATCTGCCATAAGGACAACAACGAAAATTCCGGATTTTATACCAATGAGCTTTTGATCTTTGAAACAAGTTATAGATTGTTTCCATGATTGTACCATGAAAAGAAGTTGTTAGCCAATTGGAATCGGTTGTCACCGGAAAATGTATCGTCTGGATTACTTAAAAACTGAAATATAAAACGTCATACGTCGTAGCATCATTCAACATCAAATATCATAACGCCATTCAGTTCAAACATCTTAAAACATCATAACATCAATCAGTTGCTCTGACAAGGATAGACTGAGTATAAAAGGTTGAAGTTATTCGGGTGGTGTTAGGTGGTTTGTGGTCTCCCCTCCATCATAAGTTCCTTTCTTCGTCCCTATCCCGGACAGGGAAGTCCTTGCTTGCGTGACCTCATAGTAGCATCAGGGTTGATCGATCGCTAGTTTTCTTAACCAAAACTGTATCTGCTAATAGCGCTGCAGGGTAACTCTGAGGAGTAGCGCCCTTCAAAGAAATTGTAGCTTAGTAAACGACAGCATTTGCACTGGATTCTTAATAGAGGTTTAGTCTATTTTTGTGAGCTTTTTACGGCTGAAAAACCTCTTCCTATCAAATTAGTCTTTTATGAGTAGCATAACTTTTATAGGCATGAATATATAATGAGTTGGAGGTAATAGGCTTGCATGTAACTCAAGCCCTGTTTGACTCAACTGAAGGCAGTATCCAAGAATAAGTTCAAATTAGTGCTAGCTAGAAGCTCAAAATTTGTCTCATATTGCTTGCAGTTTCTGTTTATTACCCATTAACCCCAGAACTTTTTCAAATTGAAAGAAAACTTTCAGGAATCAGTGCATTGCCAAAATCATGGCCCAATAAAGAATATTCTTGGTTTTATTGCAAACTATGAGTATTCACGGTAGATCTATCTTTCCCTTCGCTTTTGAAAAGATTTATTGGCTAGGTCAGTTTATCTTCACTTACCACAGTTTACCACATTAATTGCTTTTTGGTTCTTTAATTCTTAAACAAGATCCTTGTCAACATCTTAGTTTCAAACCTTGTATGTATTTGGATGAGGGTTTTCTATTTTGTCTTCTTTCATGTCTTGATAATTGCGTAAAATTTACTACTGCTAATAACCACTCACTTCAGCAACAAGCCGCATGTGGCAAACACTATTATGCACGCTCCTCTTCCACTCCAGTTTATTCAAAGCTTTGCTCTTTACTGCCTCCCATGAAGTTCCATTTTCCTTTAAATCCTTTCTTATGACCTCTTCCCATCTCCTTTGGGGATGTCCTGCTTTTCGTTTGGCCCCAGATGAATGGCCACTAAGGATGGTCTTTGGCAATCTGTCATCCCTCATCTTTAAAACGTAACCTAGCCATCTTAAGAAGGGTTGGATGGCATAAATGGTAAAAAATTAAAAGATTTTTAGTTTTTAATATCATATTATTCTGCTGTTTGTCCTATTTCATTTCTCACCTCATTCATGAATATCTGACCATTATTTTTTTCTAAAATACCTAGACTTCATTCCAAAGACAATAATAAAAAATGAATTTAAACAAAATAAATAAAAACAAAGTATAATCAGGTTTAAAAAAAACCTAGACCATTCTTTTTTATAACCTAGACTTCATTTTCAATTTTCCGAAATTCCTGTTATGTATTCTTTAGCTACGCTCAATTGCACTATTGAAATGCCCAAATTCCAGCGTGCAGAACGCATTCCCAATATGGGTTGACACACCAACAAATTCCATCATCGCATTGCAGCTGTTCGTAATTGCCAAATGGATCACAATGTAGTGTCACATCGTTTCGGTTTGCATTTTTCTGAAGCTCTGCTACTTTTCTAGAGCATGCTGAAAATTCAGGACACGAAAGAAAATTAGAAGAATTTAGAAAACCGAGCACAGAGAAAAATTATAGACAAAAAAACCTTTTGAAACAAAGGCACACTTGAAGAAAACCGGCATTATCTCCATATTAAACAGTTCTTAGAGAATTTTCGGAGGATGGATGTGAGTGCATTTTTAATATTGCCAGCAACTGAAACCTTACATATTGATAAGTTTAAATAATTTGACTCTTGGAAACTCTAGAAAATTGACGGCAAGCGTATCCCGTAGAATACTTCGCATAGTGTATAGCCTACAGTGAAGTGGCTATTGTAAATGACACGCGCCAACTTATCGCTTATTGGGAACACACCTAAAAAGTGAAGTTGGGTTAATCCTAATGAAAAATAACAAAACATGATGATAAAATAATACTTTAGAAACAAAATTATGGAAACCTAACCCAACCCCCACCCCTAATGTGCAAATATATAGCTCAAATTATAAAAGTACAATGCATTCTGTCGAAGTCCGATGCATTATATCATACATCACTTGTTTTTATAGCTATGAAACCGGTTTTCTGAGATGTAACCTAAGCGTAATTCTTGAATGTGTTTCCAATAACCGACAAGTACAAACAAAAAACTTTTTTTGTGCAGGAATAACCGCGATGTCGCGTCCTTTTTGAGAGTTTATTTATCTACAAAACTATGAAATTGAAATCTGTGTTGAGTTTTAAGGAAGGAGAGGGGGTGGTCTTATTGTGAGAGCGGAAGTAACACCTGCACATGAGATATTCCACTCTCCAATTGTGTTCCTCCATGCCCTCCGCGCCTGCTGTTTGCTCAGGCGGCAAAGCAGGGTGTCGTCAGTGCCGACTTGGTGGACGAGGTGGAATCCTGGCCGGGTTTTGAAAACATTCTTGCCGAAGCGGATGCGAGCGCGCCGGACGCCGATTCAACGTCTGTAGAAGATGGCTCAGAGACGAGCCTGGACGAAGCAAAGACGCCAAAGACAGTGTAAAAAGCGGAGCGGACTACACATCCGACCAGTAAAGCCGCATCGGGTTGTCCACAAGCAGAGCGGTTCGGAGCGCATCAGTCGGTGCAATACGCGGGATGATATCTACCAGTTTGCCATCGTCGGGCATGTGAGACTTCATGTTTGGGTGTGGCCAATCCGTGCCCCACAACACACGATCTGGAAACCGTTCTACCAGACACCTGGCAAAGGGAACAACGTCGTCATAACGGTCCGGGCCATGAACTGAGAGGCGTTCAGGGCAGCTCACTTTGGTCCAGAAGTTAGGGTGGTTGTCCATCAATTGCACGAACTGCTGAAACTCTGGTCCATCAACGTCCCTGGTGACGTCCGGACGCCCCATGTGGTCAACCACGACGATGGTGGGCAAGCTGGTCACCAGGTCATAGATCTCTGGCAGCTCGGCCGCCTCGAAATAAATGACGACATGCCATCCGTGATGTTTTATCCGATCAGCAATGATCCTGAGATCTTCGTGAGGCAGCTTACCCCGTAAACTGCAGCTTGGAGCTAAGAAAAAGGAAAATAACGAATCAATACCTTAAGACTTGAAGATCAATTTAAATCTATTACAATAAGATATATCATCCTTTGTAAAAATAAAAATTTCTAAGTATTTTAAGAATAAAAGAATATTCCAAATAACTAGATAGCTAGTTAGAATAATCGAACCGAAGAGTTAGGAAAGTCAAGTAGTTGAACCAAACTAGTAAGTTAAGTGACCTGAATGGGGCAAGCTGTAGATAAGGAAAACAATCTCGAGTCATCTTTGAATTACTGTAAATGTATTGAGTTGTATGTGTACTATGTCACCAACGAAATATTGCTATGCGAAAATCTTAAGAGTTTTTCTTGAACCTTACTGTAAATAGAATCAACAAATAAATTCTTTAAAAAAGTAAAATAACCATAGTATGATATCTATTATAGGTGCGTGGACCGGAAGGTACCAAATATTTCTCTTGCCTCGGGTGCTGACAAGTCTAGATCCGTCCCTCCATCAAATGGCCTGAATTTTTGCGAAATTTCACTTTTTTAAGATCCTTAAAATTAGGCATAATACTGGTCTTAAACTGGAGAACTCTTCCAATATGTAGCAAAAAGGCGAAACAATCTAAATAAAACACCTTGGCGAAACAAGGACAACGAATCCAAATCCTCCAATATTTTGAGGTTTTGCATGTTTTTTTTTTTCGGTACATGTTTTCGTTACGTTACGTTTTATGCTAGTTACGAGTAGAGAGTTCGTTACAAAGTTGGAAAGTTAGTTACGCTGCCGAAGCTTAACACGTTTTTCTTCCCTTACATACTCCAGATTTTAATATGTCTTCATGTCTGACACAAAAATTAAATTGCTTGTTATTTAATACTTTTTAATTCTTAAAATATTTCACCTTTAGGCTACAAGCCAGTAAATAAAGGAAAATAGTTGTAAAATTTACACATATTTCAAAAACCAACGCAAAGGAAACTTATACAAAACTTTATGAAGTACATGAATTTCAAATAAACGAAAGTAGTTGTAAAATTTTACACATATTTCAAAAGCCAACACAAAGGAAACTTCTACAAAACTTCACTGATTTATGTAGCACGTGATGTTTTTCAAACCAACGGTTGATGCGGGTTTGTCAGCCACTATCCTTTTCGTTTGTCCAACGCTTCTCACGTTATATTTATACAATGGTATATCTATATTCAAATATTTATATTTGAACATTACATATTAATACTATGTTAATATTAATCGAAGCATGCTTCTTTGAGACTATGATTTCTCTTCTATATTTTGAAGGACCCAAGTCAGCTCTTAAGTGTTAGAAATGTTCCACACCAACGTCTGAAGCTTCGAAACTAGTCACCCTGCTTTACTGCGTGATCAGGTTTTGAATATTGCGCCTCAAATTCTCTAAAAATATTCTCTAAAAACAACTTGATTTATCCTAGAACGGTGGGAAGGTGACTTATTTTATTCAGTAAAATGAAGCTTATGCCTTCAGGATTAACAGTCTATTGGTGGCTAGATTTTAACTATGAATATTTTCAGACGGAAGCAGCAGAAATGAAAGAGAAGCTTGAAGCAGCTAGAAAGTCCAAAGAAACAGTTATTCTGACTCGTACGGATGTAAGAGGCATGACCAGACCACTTGAAAAACCACAGGATAGCAAGGTATTATATATGACTCTATAAAAGATTTTTTTAATTTTTTCATCGCATAAAATGCCGTGGAAATTATAATAGCCAAAATCACGGTAATTAGGCATAAGGGTTAAAAAAATGACTTTGGAATTTGGAGTTTAGCTTTAGTTTCGAATAGCAATTCTCTTAATGCAAATTCTGAAACAGTAAAATTTCATACAGTTTTTGTCAGTTTATGTCTCTATTTCCATAAAGTGCCCTTTAAGGGCCAATTTATAATGATATGTTACTGATATCGAGAATTAGCCAGCACTAATTCGAGCCAACCGATTTTTTTGTAGAATTTTTTAATTGAATAAAAATTATGTGAAAATCTCATTGGTTTGTTAGTGCTTGCTAATTCTCGATATTTGAAAATATCGTTCTTAATGGGCCTTAAAACTTTTTCGTAGCTTTTTGTTGTTGTTTTTTTATTAAAAAAAATAGGAAATGGATAACCAAAGGAGAGTGATATTGGCACTTCAGAGTGATATATGACAGTACAAATATATATTTTTACGTAGTAAGAATATCAAAAATCTCCTAATAGCATGAATTTTGGCACAATTTATTTACAAACTAGGAACTCAAAGGAAAATTGGAATATTGCTAAAGAAAGGAATCACATTCACGTATTTGATGAGGGGTTTCTAAGAAAGGTTGAGCACAACCGTGAATGTAGCATCATTCCCGGTTTTGCCTTGAGAAAGCATGGCAAAACCTTGAACGTTCTATTATTTCAGCATCGAAGTTAAGAACCAATTGATATGTAAAATGAAGATTATAATGTGAAATCTACTTCAAGTAAAACGGCCGAAAAAGTAGAAAAAATCACTAGTACGCCAAGCTTTCATTGGACCATCGTTGAATCCAGTTCATTGTCATAACTTGTGATCCTGGTGGCTAAGACCATTGACAATTAAAGTAGGGACTGTGAAAATAGTCCAGTTCTTCCTGTGCAGTTCAGTCAGCCCATAGCTAAAATGTTTCACACCCAGGAAGTTTTTAATGACCTTGACAAATGCGCTTGCTACGTTGTCAGCGTCACGTAACATCTTCGTGTCAAACGACTCAAACAGTTTTAGATTCACAAGGCAAAATGTTTCGGTAAAGACAGCGAGTTGAATTCTGAAAAAGCACTCCTTTATCTGTGGCAGTGTGGGCAGGAGCCTAACTCTCTGAGTGTTGACGCAAAAAATCTGTTCTTTATCCTTTTTTCATACATTTTCACTGCAGAAAACTTTAGCCCATCTTGATTTTTATTTGCGCCTGTCCCAGATTAAGGTTTCAATATCTGTAACATCACCATTCAATACTCTGTTGTCGTGGTCCAAGCAGTACCCTGAAAAGTGATTTTCAAAAATAGGTTTGTTTTAATATCTGTTGTCAAAATATACAATGTGTTACATGCTCTTTTGCATGAAGATCAAGTTTTTTGTTAAAACCGCATCAAATGTTAAATATTATGTTGTGTTAATTAAAAAACAAAAACAAGAAAAAAAAACTGATATAGCAATCTTATTGAAACGAGCCTTTATGCAGCTCTGTTCTAGTATCCCCTAGCGGGGCTAAGTGTGTATATGTTTATTATATAATCTCTGGTAGGCCGCTGCACGGGAACTGGAAGCGGTGAAGGGGCGTCTGCGGGACATTGACCGCAAGGAATTTCGCCTCGAAGCATTGCAGCGCGAGGCGGACAAGAACCGAGAGATTTACGAGCAGTTTCTGACTCAGTACAAATCCACCTCTGCCGCGGGCGAGATCACCACCAGTAACGCGCGTATGGTCGAACGTGCTCGTGCGCCGGGATGGCCGGTGCGACCCAACAAAAAGCGCAGCTTGATGCTGGCTTTCTTTGTGGCGCTGATGGCGAGTGTGGCGCTGGCCTTCCTGCTGGAGCACTTGGATAACACGTTGAAGAACGCTGATGACGTGGAAAACAAGATCAACCTACCCGTGCTCGGTGTACTGCCGCGTTTGAAGACCGGCGGGAAGAAAGACCTCGGGCCATTCCAGACCTTCAACGAGGACCGGCAGAGTCTGTTCTCGGAGGCGATACGGACCATTCGCACGGCTGTCCTCCTGTCAGACCTGGATGCCGATCAACGTATCCTCCTGGTGACCTCTTCGGTGCCAGGAGAGGGCAAAACCACCCTATCGATGAACCTCGCGCGAGCGATGGGTGAGATGAAGTCGGTGCTTCTGATCGACGCTGATATGCGCCGGCCCATGGTGGCGACGGCGATGAACAAGACCTGTGAAACGCCCGGTCTTTCGCAGTTCATCGCCGAAGAGGCCGAGCTGAAAACCTGCGTACACCTGCTCGACCCTGAGGTGAATGATCGTTTGTTTGTTATGTCGGCCGGGACACCGCCGCCCAATCCACTGGAGATGTTGTCCTCACAGCGTTTTGCGGTGGCCTTGGATCGGCTGTCCGAGAGTTTCGATTACATCGTGATTGACTGCGCGCCTTCGCTTGCCGTGAGTGACGCGATGGTCCTGTCCAAGCTGGCTACCTCAGTGGTCTATGTCATTCGCAGCGATTCCACCCCGGTGCAGGCGGCCCAGTCAGGCGTCAAACGCCTGCGTCGTGTGGGTGCCCGCCAAGCTATTGTACTAATGCAAAAACTAAAAGAAAAAGAAATACTTAGCTGAATATAAGAAAAATGTTGCGTATATCTTTCAAAAATATTTAGCATGGAAGAATGATAGAGGATCTTGAAAGAATCGATCTTCACCCTTGCACAAACCTATATATTATATTTATGGCTGTTATTAAATAATTTCTGAGAAAATACTGGCTAAGCCTGACAAAACGGGAAAACGTAACAAAAAAAAAGAGAAAATCACAGTCTGATTTGTGATTTGATAATTGACTTTCTCAAGCACAAGTGCTTGAGAAAGCGCTTCTTTTATTTTAATGTTTGTCCTTTTATATTACCCTGTGGACTTTCATTTATACATCCTTTTAAATCCTAATTACTTACTGAGATTGCAGAAGTCTTGGAGATCTTGACATTTATCTCTATTTCTTACAATTATTTTTGGTTGTAGAGTTCTTGACCGGTTGAGCGGAGGTCTTGACCGATAAATTTGACGTCTATTTATATTTCTTTTTTTTCCAAAAAATTCTTTTCTAATTCTATATTTTTCTTTTAATTTTTTCACTTATTACTATGATCTGTCATTCTTTTTTGGTTACAGAGGTATTGACCGGTTGAGCGTAGGTCTTGACAGATAAATCAACAATCTCTATTTTTATTTTAAATCCTATATTTCTTTTTAATCCCTTTTTAATAACTTTTATAGATACGTTAATTCTTTGTAATCCTAATTGCGCACTGAGGTTGCGGAGGTCTTGAGTCTATTGACCGGTTGAGCGGAGGTCTGAACCGATAAATTTGAATTGTTCTTTCTTCTTCTTTTTTTACTGGCAGGAATTTTCCTCGTTCTTCTTCGTCGTGTCTTCTCGTTTATAATTTAAAACTTCTTTAATCTATATATATAAAAATTAGTTGTTTGTTTGTGTGTTGAGTGACGTCACGTTTGTGTGTCGACTGACGTCATGTTTGTCGACTGACGTCATTATAAGGATTGAGTCCACATGCATTGTAGCTAAATTTACATTCAAATGAACAGAAATAAGAAAGGAAATACTCAGGTGCAGACTCATCTTCCGTTGCAAAGATTCGCGTATGTGTTTGTTTATGGGAATCATTCTGAATTATTATTTTCCACTTTTAAAGGGATTTTTAACTCCCACCCTTTGGGTGTCTTTTTGATTTATTTCTTTTTTTTTTGAGGGACTAAACGCCAAATTTTTTCCGATGAAAAAAGGAAACGAAAGAAGTCAACAAGGAAAGATTCAAGGGAGGGCTTAGGAAACTTGCCCTCCACTAAAATGTTGGCCCAGCTCGTAAAAGCGTACAAAAACACACAAAATTCCTTCGTGATGTGTTTTTTAAAGCTCTTTTTGTAAATCCGTCCCCCCCCAAAAAAAAAATATTCTGGATACGACCCTGGAAGTCAAGAAATATCAGCCTCTGCGGCATACATAAAGAGTATTGAACATCATATGGGAGGTGGGGGATTCCATAACTAGCTTCTTGACATGCTCAAGCTAAATATAAGGTTTCCTGGAATCATATCTGAGCCAATAAATTTCCTTCGTAGCTTAAAAATAAAATTTCGGTTACAATACCTGAATTTAAACAAAATTTGGAAAAAAATTCAGCCTAAATTCTTTATCATCCTTGAGACGGGTAAACAAAGATTATGACTGAGCTGTACTAAGAATAGCTTTACATCCTTTGTAACGCACTGGTTCCTCCACTAATATCATTTTTTTATTAATTAAATTACTTGTGAATTACTTCCTTTTGTAATTATACCTTTGAACATATCCTTTCTTTAATTTCACCATGAGAAAAATTCACCTTGAACCTGTCACTGTACCATATATCAATGGCTAGAATTATAATTTGATCAACCCAAGTTTTATTTATTGCTCTTCGTGAGCAGAAGTGGGAAAGCCTAAGAGCTTTAACTACATAGGAGAGGAAAAGGCTTTCGGCCGAGTCACTTAAGATATCCAGATGGAGGTTCACGGTCCCACGCGTGGCTGACGATCATCGCCAATGCTCTGAACATAGACGTCGACATTCCCGCCGACGGCGATTTTGGGGCGGCTCTTGGAGCTGCGCGTTTGGGCATTTGCGCGGCAACAGGCGCTGAACCGACGGAAATTTGTGCACCACCGCCGATGGCAAAGACAATCTCGCCAACGGCTGACCTAACGGCGGCCTACCAGGAGTCTTACGAAAAATATACCAAACTCGGGCGCTCCGTAATTGGTGCCATGGCCTGGTAGCCGGTCAAAATCTGTCAAGACCCATCGTATGTCCAGCGGTAGCGAGGCGGTGTAGGCCCCTTGTTGCGACCGCCTTGTCCAACCTGTTCCCAGGCGTGAGCCAAGATGCCCACGGACCGCGAAAGGCAGAATAGCCCGCGCGCCAAGGGTGCCGGGCAACCAAGTTCCGCAAAGATGACAGCGGTAGCTCCATCGATGTTCATCGGAATGGGTTTGGCCTTTTCGGCGCTCAATACACGCTCTATGGTTTGACCGATTGCAGCGAACCGGCCGGAAACAGCGTTTGTGTTTGCCGCGTCGTCGACCAACCGCATCAGGCGTGGCGCACGCGGGTCCACGGGCTTGTGAAACCGATGGCCGAAACCGGGAACGAAGCGTCCGTGCTCCTTCCGCCAGGCGTCCAGCGTCGTTTGAACCGCATTCTCCAGCGGCAAACCCATTTGTACTCGATTATCGACCGCGACATACAAATCGACCGCCTGTTCGCCGGCGCCACCATGCACATCGCCCAGAACATTCACGGCACTGGCCATGGCATTGTTGAGGCTGACACCGCACGTTGTTGCCATTCTTGCGATGGCGATCGACGGCGCTTGCGGTCCGTGATCGACGGCGGCGACAAGGGCTGCGTCCAGCAACTTTGCGCGCTCGCCTTCCAACCGTTCGCCAATAACCATGAACCATATCATCTGCGCAAAACTCAATTCGCCGATCAGGTCCTGAACTTTTGGATTTTTTATTTATAAGGAATCTTCTTTTGGAATTTTGACAAGTCACTACAGACAGAGCATCATATTAGATATGATCTAAATCATATTTGAAACTCATAAATTTGAGGCTTCATCTAACAAATCAAATGACCAATCTCATGCAACTATATATAAAAATTTAACCAGATAAAATATATCTTAAACAAAACTTATAGGGAATGAACCAAACCAGTAGTCTTAATGAATCTACCTAAATATGGCTTTTTATTGCTATAGAAAATCATGTTTAAAGCACTCCTTCTCCTAGCCCAAATTCTCATATTTCTGGTGTATTTTACGGTATACCAACGAAACATACAAAATGAATAAAAAAAAATTAGTCGTAAAACTTTTAAGTTCATCCTTATAACTTAGGTATTTTTTCAAATTTTCCGGTATATCCAAAATATTATCGCAAATTTGGGGGTATGGATTTCAACGTGTAAGGATGAAAAACTGCGTTATTTTCTGAAAGATATTTAGCCACCCTTACCTTTGAGGTGCAAGAGGAAGAAGCAAGCATTAAAGGTGTCTCATTATTTGAATTTAAAGAATTCATGCCAGCACCCTTTGACACTAGCAACCTACACACATTCAAGTGACCGTTCTGTGCGGCAAGATGTAAAGGAGTTGAGTCACTAGAATTTGAAGCATCTATTGTGGCCCCATTTGAAATCAATAGCTTACAGGCTTTAAGATCTCCAGACGAAGCAGCATAATGTAGAGGTGTTTCATTCATAAAATCTTTGGCATCTATAGTAGCACCGTTTGAAATCAATAGCAGAGAAATGTCCAGATCTTCAGTGTCAACAGCTATGTGTAAAGGCGTTTGATTGCAAGAATTTATTGCATCTGCTCTAGCACCCTTTGAAATTAATAGTTAACAAATATATATGTTTTTGGTCTTAACAGCCCTATGTAAAGATGTTTCACCCAAAGAATCTACGTTAGCTATTGTAGCACCCTTTTAAATTTGAGACATCTACTAAATTTAAACCAGACTTGTTTTTTCCAGGGGCGGTGGTAAAGTATAGCGGGTCTGCATGCAAGATGTGTTACGTATAATTATTCTTCATATTATGAAGTTAGAACCGTTTTCCGACTTCAAACTGTCCAAATACTTTACCCTCCCCCTGATGTGCAAATATTGGCAGAATTAAATATTTCCATGTATTTTGACACTTGTCTTTGTTTTGTCTCGTGCTAAGCTGAAAGAAACTAACGAAGAAGCTGGTTTTTTCTCTAGTTTTACCCAATGTAAACATGAGTGACTGGCCCATATAACACAAGTACCAAAACTCCTTCCCCCTACGGATTACGGATATTAAAACAAGCAAAACTCAAATAAAACTCAAATTTGGAAAGCCTTATTTTCCACGGGAGGTAATTTCCGGGGTGTATATTCTGCGGGGGGCATTTTCCGCGGGGACATTTTCCCTAAAGGTATTTTCCAGGGGGGGGGGGTAAACGTCTAGAACCGATTTGATTATTTTGAGTGAGAAAACTGCGATGTATGGATATCTTTATCAAGTATTTAATATATAGAGGTGGTTAGGGGTTAGGTTATGTCAGGTTAAGCATTTAATATAGTGCGTTCTACGCGGCCGGCTTTCCATATTTCTTTGTTGCAGTTTCCATATGTTTTTCGAAGAGTATTATATTATCTTCATATTTTGGTATATGTCATTACATTGTCATAACATGATTAGGAAGGATTAACCTAACTTCACTCATTGAGTGCGTTCCTTAAACAGACAAGTATTAATAATAATAATAATTCTATTGTTTTAAAAACCCTAGGATAAATAAATGGCAAAATAAAATAAAAATTTCATGTTCTAACTTATATCTGATAAAAAAAAATTGTGTTTGTTTTCAACTGAAAATAAGGAGCAACATTAAAACTTAAAACAAATATAAAATATTATGTATATAAGAGGGACTGCCCCTTCCTCAACCCTCACTCATTACGTAGCAGGGCCATATACAGAATTTTTTTGGAGAGGTTGGGGGCTGCAAGAAATTGTTTTTTAAAAGCATCAAAACTTTCCTTATATTCACTTTGTTTCGTTTTTACGAGTCGGACAAACATTTCTGGGGGGAGAGGTTCAAAACTCTCTAAGCCTCCCCCCTCCCTAGATACAGCCTTGATATATAGTGACTTTATGTAAGCAAAGTTTGACTTGAAAAAGCGCTGAATTTATTCACTGACTAGAATGGATCAATCACTAAATACGAAAATCAAAATCGCTTTATCAAACCTTTTGTCTTTGCCGACAAAGACAACCCCGATCATTCACGGCTCTTACTTTTCGCTAGTTGTTCTTGTTTAACATGGATCTAATATCTGGAATGCGAAGAAATTTATCTTTGTAAAGATCCTCATCTGCGGATGACTTTCAAATCTTCCTGTGGATTTTTGTCGGGCCAGTTCCTTAACAACTACTATTTAGATATTCAATGGCTAGGAAATTTATTACTGATTAATTTTTTTCTTAGTTCTTTCCATGAAAATTTTATGATTTTTGTTTTTAATGGAATTAATAATTCTTCTTTTTTTAAACTAAATAAATGTGAAGACTTTCTTAAAAGAATAATCGATAATTTTCGTAACACGGATTAAAATTTGAAATGAAAACGACTTTTTTTTATACAGGAAGTTCGTTTTCCGATCGCTCGTAATCTGTCTCCAGGCCGTTGTGAACTGACGAATTTGAGTGGGTGATCGACTGAAATTTAAAGTTTCTTAAATTAAAAGAACTAAATTCATTTCCTTGACTTACATTAATTTATACGTTAACTTTTTCTCCCTCTTCTTACATGTTTGAATCTCTTTTAAGAATTTAAAACTTTATAAACTAGAAGACTTTTGTTCATTTTCTAGGCTTTAATTCCTCATTATTTAATCAGATTAAATTTTTAATTAAATTAACTATAATAATTAATTAATTTCAATTTCATCTTAAAACGAGTTGGAGCCAATTTTCCCAAATAAAGTGAAAAAGACAATAAAAACTAAAAACAAGCAATTTGGTACCACAAAGGTACTATTTAGTACAATAGAGGTACTTTATAGTACTATACAGGTAATACGCACTAAAAAAAACCGATCTGTTTCTTTGGATGCTTGAATGATGCACGTTTATTTTAGTTTGGATAAAATTTTGGAAGAAACTAAATTCCACCTAGGGGGGGGAACTGGGGTCTAGGGGTGGGCAATTGAGGTCTGGGAGGAGAAGTTGCCCCCCTACCTCATAGAAAATTACGCTCACGTTTGATAGACTTCCTTTAAGAAATAGATTTTTGCCTGACTATAGTAACGAGAGAGAAAAATGGCCAGCCTAACTATTCCCTACTAGAAAAAAAAGTAAAGGCTAAAGCAGCCATTTTCATAGGTACTGAGATCTTTTTCCAGTGCATCTGAACTTACCACTAAAGCTTGGATTGTTCAGGTAAAACAACAACCTCTAGTAACATTAACTTGGTTTAGGTTATTTCAAATTAATTTATTAAAACACTCATAGCTTATGCCAATTTGTACATTTTTCTTTTCCTGATATTTAGAATACGTTTTTCTGGCCTTAGCACTTTATACTTTCCGTCGAAAAAGAATAAAAAATCTTTTCTACAACTGAGTTTGATATGGAGTGGCCATTGTACTTATATTTATTTGATAGTTTTATTTGTATTTTTCTTCGATTTTTAGATATTTTTGATGTTTCTGTGTCATGTTATATAATCTTTATGTTTTTAATTATTTCTGTCTCAACCCAAAAGACGCCTAGTTTGATACAGGTGAAATATTCAAGGAAATCTTTCTTTTCTTTTTCTTTCTACTGTCTATAGAATTTTCGTTTTCTCAAGATTTCTATTTTGGTATTGTTGAAAAGGAGTTCTTCACATGAATTCAAAAAGTTTCAAATATTAAATGGATTTAGTTTGACTTTATTTTTTAAAGTCATTTTACCATTGAATTGAAATGCCAGTTCATATTCCTAAATCGAATCCAAATGGCAATCATTCTCTCCCAAAATATAGGTTGTTAGGCTAGAGTATGGTCTTTGCTTGGTTGTATCTAACGCTGCAGCCATGACGATGCAGGAGGCTTGAGATGCTGTACAAGAGGTCATGGTTAAAATTCAGAGGAGCCAAAATGTATGAACATAATGGAACAAGAATTGCTTTACAAATGTGTATTTATTATTCAAAGATTTAGGCTCTTGGAAATTATCCAATTTGTGTTTTTGTGATCCTGTAGCCATTAGGGTTGAAAATATATTTAATTTTGAGCGTCAGGTGTTTATCTTAGTATAAATACCTTGCGATTAAATCGCCAGTGAAAAGAACAGAAATGGTGGAATGCCAAAGAAAAAAGAAACCCCTGTAATTTTATAATGTTATGCCAATAAGCTTCAAACACTGTGCAGAAGTCCTAACATAAATATGGGACGTGAGTTTTTCTCACTTTCATAACAAGAATTAAAAAAGAGGTCTCACATTTAACAACAATTTCTTCCTGGCATAAAAGATTGACTGGAGTGAGGCGTGTGAAGGATATCCCATCTTCCTTAGACTGTCAAATTATAAGACTTAACGTCAGTGTATCCAGAGTTGGATCCACGTGGAGAACACGGGGGAAAGGGCCCCTTTCCTCCTAACGTAGTTGTGGAAATAGGGATAATATCATTTTGTCATATTAAATATCACATTTTTGTAGGGGATGAACAGCTTTTTATTTTTTTTATGGCGGGGCGGCTTTTATAACTTACTATTTCTTGTATCAATAGAACTCCATCATTTTAATTTAAACACACTTATTAGAGCTTAAACCCTAAACAGAGTTTAGATTAAATTTTCGACCATTTCCACAACCTGCCTACTGCGCATAATTGTCGAGGTTCCCTTTAAAGTGCTGGCACTTCCTTGCTCGCAAGATTATCGGAGTAAAATAATTTGCGCAGTAAAAGCCATTGGTTTGATCAAGTTCGGGCGAACCCATGATGAAGTTCACGGCAAGAATTCTGAAACCGGCGTCAAGCGAATGTACAAAAAGCTGAAAGATTTTTTCCTTACCGATTATTCCTAATCCAAGCCGCTGCGGTCGCGATCTTTCCGTGAACCTGGATTTCAAGGGTTGGTCGAGGTGAGCCGGCATTCAGTGGAACCACAGCTTTATGCGATCATTCCGGGTTATTAAAAAAAAGAAAATAATTTACAATCATTAGCGACGCTTCCCATCGAGATCCCTTCATCGGGTCAGGTTTTTTTTTTGGAATGCCCAACGGCGCTTCCTTTTCCATTCGTCTCTGTTCTGGAAATCATCTAGACGCCTGGAATGAAAGAAGCTCGCCGTGGATGGCAACCAGGTGGCCTGTTTGAGTTGGGGGAACCCTGGGTTTTGACGTTGACTGAAAATGACAATTGAGAAAAATCACAACACATATTATTGGGTGAAATTAAGTTTTTAGCACAATATATTGTGATACAATGTGCGCTTAAAGAATGTCTTTTTATGCAGTTATGGCCGATAGGATTCGCTAATTAACTCTTTTCAATGGGGTTTAGGAGTTGAACATGATCCAGTTTGGGGATGACAATTCGAAATTGAATCTTCAATTCGAAGATGAAATAGATCCCATCCCCGGTGCCAGTATTAAGGTGATTGGCATTGGCGGCGGCGGTGGCAATGCAGTTGACCGCATGATCGAGGCGGGAATTTCGGGGGTCGATTTTATTGTCGTCAATACCGATGCGCAAGCCTTGCGCCGATCACAGGCGCCCGTCAAAGTTCAAATAGGCTCCAAAATTACCAAAGGCTTGGGTGCTGGCGCGAAACCCGAAATCGGTCGTGAATCTGCCCTGGAAGATACCACCTGCATTTTAGAGCACCTTGAAGGTGCGGACATGATTTTCGTCACCGCCGGTCTCGGCGGTGGTACGGGAACCGGTGCCGCACCCATCATCCCCTTTTACATTTGAATCATGCAAACGAAAAGGAACCAAGGGACAAACACAAAAACAACGAGGTTAAACTTCAGGCAGTAAAGAAACATGAAAACACAGAAATATAAAAATGCTGGTATCTCAGCAATGATCTCATCTAAGCCATCTTCAATGTAAAAAAAAAGCGTATAGTTGAAAAAATAACTTTTTGAAGTACTCAATCAATAAAAAATTATCTTGGAAAAAAGTATAAAAAAGGAGCTGCTTTATGAGACGTTAGAAAGGAGGAAAAATCTAATTTGCGTAAAAATTATCCTGTGACGATTTCACGTTCGAAGTTCCCACAGCAACGTGCAATATTGCGGTCATATTTTATCTTTCAATATTGTTTAGCGCATTTAAAGGAAGAAGATCAGTGGTGAGTGTTGATAATGGTAGCAGGTATTTGCTATTGCTGTTATGTTTCTGTCTATTGTCTATCTCTTCTAAGGCAGAATGACATTTTTTTAGTGATTGAAACAATGTTTTTCTTATCGTCTAAAACAAAGGAAATTGCTTTTGTTGACACCAGTATTTACATACCATCGCGGGCATACCTAATTTAAATTGTTCAATAGCAAAGAAAAATAATTTTCTCTCGTTCTTTGGTTTTACTGGACCGAGGTACTAATTTTGTGCATATTTAAAAACTAGCAACAAAGCTTGTCGATTGACTGGAACTTGTCGATTGACTGGAACCTCTGTTGCGCAGCCTCTGGAACTGTTGCGCACACCCCTTTGTGAGTATCGAAAACTTCCTGGCTGTACATCGAAAAATGCTCCTTGTTAGGATAGCTGTGAGTATCCGTTGCAAAATGTCAAACGGTTGGTTTAAAGCTGAGTTGAGGGAATTAGCCAATTATCATTATCATTATTGAATATTATTTATTGAAAAACCTTCTCATGAAAGAAGAAAATGACGGGGCACTACAAAGAGGAGAAAAAACAAAAGTAAAATATCACTTTACAACTATGATGACTTTATTCAACCCCACTTGACGCATCGACCATGCAACTCAACTTCCAATCGGTTCCCTCCCCATTCCACTCAACTTCAGCTCACTTCAACCCTTGCAACAGGTTTGATTGAACGGGGTTGGGTTTTATGTGGATTGAGTTAAGCAGGGGTGATACTGCATGGGATTGAATTGAATGCCGTGTGGTGGGATACATTGGGGTTGGGTCACAAAGAGGTTGATTTGAATAGACAGTTAGTTTAAATGGGTTAAGTAAGACGCACGCTTGATTTGCTTTATTTAAGCTATTGCTTGAAGAAGGTTGTACTTACTACCATTCTCTACCAGTTTGCGTGTGACGCCGCAACCACGATTATTCTCAACACGATTGTGACCACTCCTCCAGGAAGAAAAAGTGCTAATTAATATATTAAATAAAGTACTTGAGCTAAATGAATGAAACTACAAGAAATCAGCTCAGATTCCAATTTCTGAGCATTGGTTTAGATTGATATGCTACGGTCTCATTACTCTAAAATGAACTGGCTATATTAGTTTGTCAAATCCATGATCTTCTATCTTGTTTGGTTATCTTCTCTTCTATCTTATCTTCTCTTCTCTTCTTATCTTCTATTATTATCTTTTATTATCAATCTCTTCTTATCTTCTATCTTATTTGGTTCTCAAGGTACTTAGCAACATTTGTTTTCCCCTTCCCCATACAAATTACATGTTATTTTTTGTAGAAAGAATCGAAAATTGAATTTTTCTTGTCATAATTGTTTTTTTTCTGTATCTTGATGCTTGAAAACAGATTCCATGCGCAAAGAACTAATGTTCAACATTCCAAGTAATATTTTCTAGTTTTACAGTTCCCTGTTGTGTAGAAACAGAGGCACCCATTGACATACCCTAGATTTTGAAAAAAAAGAATTTTGTATTTCTATTGAAAGAAATTAAACATAACTAAGTTGTCGCCCCCCCTAAGAGATATGAAAAACAACTCATTTTGTGGCTTCATTGATATTTTTAAATGCTCACCAGAAATTTTGTAAAGTATTTGATTAAAGTTTTTCATAATTTTTTTTTTTTTAAGTCAGTGTCCGAAGTGTTTGAGCTCTTTTACCTCAGAAGAATTATTTCAGAAAAAAGCTATGTGGCGTTCCCTCATCTGGCGTAAAATCGATAAGATATTTAATAAAAAATTTTGTTGGTGCACAAGACATACTAAAATTTAAAAAGTGATTATCGAAAATCGCGAAAACGTTCAAACAATATTCATTCTAGAACATGTTATTTTTTTCACACAAATAGTGCCTTTGATGTAGTCCAGACCTAATTCTTTCTCTCTCTCTTTCTTCGTTAAACTCTTGTGGTACTCTTCGTATCCACAGTAGGAATTGTATGAATAGACAGCTCATATATTTTCAATAGAAAGCTCATGCATATATGGAAGCTCATAAAAGCCCAGGATATGTTGCCGTCCACAGCTTAATGGAAAAATCCTGTTTTGGGATGGAAAGGACTTTCGTACAACAACTCATTTAACTGAGGTCATTTATTAAACTTTGACTGAAAGATTGTCTGTTAAAAATCGCTGAACACATATAATTATGTCCAGTCCACAATATATGTAACTTACAATATTTTCATGTGTGTACAAAGCCAAAGTATGGTGGTGTATCATAGTTTTCTGGTTGTGAACTTAAAAAAAAAACTAGGGTTTTATTCAAATTCAAGCTACACCTTGAGAGATCTTTTAAGCTGACTTGGGAGCGGGGGGAATTTCCTCTGTATGCTGCTACCTGCTTTTGATAGCTTATTGGTCCACATCTGTGTGGAATATGGCTCAGATTTTTTTAGAACACTGCCTTCAATTGGAAAGGGGGACTGGAACATGTGCCTCCCTTGATGTTGAAAAATACTTTTTTGGGGGTAGTTTCATTAAAAAATGCCTTTTGGTATTTTCTTTTTAAATTTGTATTTAAGAAGTGACAAGTCCTCCCCCGCTCCTGGACTCACGCGATGTTGGCAAATACCTTCGCAGGGTGCCCAAATCCCATTTGCCGAAAATGCCACTGGTATAGTCGGCCGTCTTCAGCATCCGAGGCAGCAGCACTTCTCGCAAATCCATGCCTCCAATGCGCTCGAACGTGACTTCGTATTCAGCGGGCGTGTACTTGTGACCATAGTCGGGCGCTTCGTTACGAATCATGTCGTAGATACCATTGCGCTGTGGATAACGCCCGGTCAAAAAAGCGCCTCGCGACGGAGTGCAAGCCGGCCACGCCACATAAAAACTGGTCAACCGTGTACCTTCGGCCGCCAATCGATCCAGTGTCGGCGTGATGATCCCATTGCCCAACAGTCCCAAGTCGTTGTAACCCTGGTCATCCGAAACGATCAACAGAATGTTCGGCGGATCGGCGCCCCGGGCGGAATACGCCATGGCGACAACGAACAATGTGAAAACTGAAAGTGCTGTTACAGCGAATCGGTACATGGTCGTTCCAGGTCTCTGGCAAACGATGTGGTGATGCGGGTGGAGTGCAACGCATTTATAATCGCTTGCCATCGAACAATCAAAAGCCAGGCGATCACCCGCAAGTGGCCGGCGCGCGATCGTGCCGCTTCGCCGTTGTCGGCAAGGACACTCATCGAAAAATCAGATTTTCCCGTCCAGTCCCATTTGATAGTACTTGTGAGTGATCTTGTCCTGGTTTTCTAGCAACCAGTCGATCGAAGGTTCGCACGCCATGGCCTTGTGGATCGCTTGAGCCATGGCCTTTCGGTGAATGTCAAACAACGCCTTGTGATCCAAATTGTCCTCGGTGATCACACCAGGATTCAGCCAGACGCTGCAAATGATTCCCAAATCGTTTGCTTTTTCCTTTGGCAAATCACCGGCACGCACCGCATCCAAAACACCGTTGGCGATCGCCGCTTGAACCGTTCCCATCAAAATGTTGGTGTAACGACTGTTTTTGACCGTCACTTTGCTGACACAAAGCGTCACGGCTGCTTCAGGTCCTGCTGCATTGACACCAGCGTCTTGCCGATTTTGCCGATCTCATCGCTGCGGCTTGCCTCGGCAACGGTAATGTCGAGATCACCGGAGGACACCGCCTCCATGTTGTCGCAGATCCGGTCGATCGGCTTGGTGATGGAGCGGGCGAACAGCCAGCCGAGGAACGACATGGCGGCTGCGCAGGCGACCGAGGCCAGAAGCAGCATGTTACGCTTCTTTTCCGCCGGAGCCATCAGCTCGGCCAAGTCCTGCTCGGCGATGATCGCCCAATCTGCAAAGGCCAGCGGAAGCGGTTCCGAATAGGCCAGCACGGGATGCCCGTCGAGGCCGGGGACATTTTTCTGCACGTGCGACTTTCCATCAAAGGCTTCCACCACCTGCTTGGTCGGGGGGAGTTGCGAGAGCACTTTGAAACCCTCTTCGAATCGCGAATTCGTGCGGGCCTGCATATCGGAGCCAACCAAGTAGACTTGGGTGGTTTCGCCCATTCCTTGCTCATTGTTGATGATCGACCCGATCAAGCTGACCGGAATCTGCACTGCCAGCACACCCACGGTGAGATTGGCGTCGTTCACAACCGGCGTCGCGGCAAAGCCTGCTGCCTTGCCTTAAATGAAGAAGCCAGCTATAGAAATCTTAGCTGGCTTTTTTCTTAATTAATTTCCAGTAAGGGAATGTGTTTCTGCATCTTCCCCTCGGGCATTCTATCCATGGTTTGCCTAGCAATGCTGCTGCGTATCTCTTTCAACCTGCTGGCTTCTCTGTACAGCAAGTTATAACTCTCAAACGGTATCATCTTTCCATCTGGCAGGGCGAAGTGGATGCAGGATTTTTTCAATGCGCGCACGTCGAGTGAATAAGCATCCATGAACTGCACGATCAATATACGAAAGACATTGTCATACCTGAGATTTTGCGGTGCAGAGATCAATGGCAGGCAGCACATCAGTTCTGACAGACAATTAGCCTGTGACTCTGGCGAATGATTCTGTGGATCGATCACCAAATACAGCGGCTCGATTGGTTGATGCAGGGAACTGAAATTAAAATTTTCGATCACACCAACGATGCGGCTTTCCTTTGGCGTTCCCCCAATCAACGGTTTTCCCAGGGCGTCTGCCGGAGAACTCCAGCCGCAGTATTTAACCGCGGCTTCGTTGATGATGACCGCTTCTGAGGCATCGTCGGCAAAATCGGGCGAAAACGCTCTTCCCGCTGCCAAACCGACGCCGTAATTTTCAATGAAATCGTAATCCACCGCATAACGCCCCCAAATTCCGCCCAGAGTATCGCCATTATGCACAACGGAAATCGACGTAGAAGTGACGCCGCCGCCCGGTGTTCGATCCGATGTCGAAACGTCCATCACCGCCGGATGATTGCGAAACTCCTGTTTGATCGCCTCATATTGCTGTTGAACTGCATCGTTGCGGCGAAAATCGACAACCAGCATTTGCTCCCGGTCAAACCCCAGGTTTTGGTTGTGAATATGGTCAAGTTGCCGGAAGACGACCATCGTAGCGATCATCAAAACGATGGATATAACAAACTGAAACGTAACCAACCCTTTTCGCAACACCAGCCCGCTGGCGGTCGATTTAAAAGCGCCTTTGAGGACAAAAACCGGTAAAAATTTCGCCAGATTAAACGCCGGGTAACTACCGGCAATATATCCCACGAATAAAACAAACGCCCCGGCAATCAAAAATACGATGGGGCCGCCGAGTTGGGCAATTGCAAGCTCTTTCCCGGATAATTCGTTAAACACCGGCAAAAATGCATTTACCAATAAAAATGCCAGCGGCAGGGAAATAAGACTGATCAACATCGACTCGCCCAAAAACTGGTTTACCAATTGCAAACGGAAAGCACCGAGCACTTTTCGCAAACCGACCTCTTTTGCCCGCCGGGCGGAGCGCGCGGTGGCGAGGTTCATAAAATTGATGCAGGCAATCAGCAAAATAAAAATCGCGATGGCGGAAAACGGATCGATCCCAAATTGGTACGGATCGGCCTTGCGTTTACACGGGATCGCTTGGGATCGATCCGCTATCCGTGCTAGTTTGGGATCGATTGCCAGAGCGATCCAGTTTGGGATCGATCCCGTCAGAGCCTCGTGTAAACGGCTGGATCGATCCCAAACTGGCACGGATGCAAAACAAGGCAAGACGAAAATGGAAATCGAGGCGTTTTCATAATGACACCTTTTGTTCACCCTGACAACAAATGGCGCGAAGTCTTTACGCATGCCCAAATCTTTATAAGGAGTCTGGGAATTAGTGCCAAGCTGCCTGGATCGATCCCGTGTAAACGCAACAAAATTGGAGATCGATCCCGTGTAAACACCTGCAAAATTTTGGGATCGATCCCGAACTGGATCGATCCCGTTCTGGATCGATCCAGTTTTCTCTCGTGTAAACGGGGTCTAAAGGTGCTCCAGAGAACCCCTGAAGGTACTTTAGAGTACCCCTAAAGGTACTTCAAAATGCTTCTAAAGGTACTGCACCCTAATCTGAACGGGGGAGGGGTGTTTTTCATCCCAGTTATTCTTTGCAGAGCATTCTTTAACGACAAAAGCTATGACCCTCAAACTCTCTGACAATTACTAATTATCTATTAGCTACATTTTGACAATTAAAGTTTTGAAGAATAGGTGTCACGTGACAGGTGACACTACCATATTTGGAGCAAGGTATTGGAAAAATTAATGATTTTGATATTTTTACTCCCAGAATTAGTTCCAAATGTTGACTATTGTACTTTAAAAGAATCAGCAAACAATTAGCTTTCTATTGTTGTCAATAACAATGAAATTTGCTGACGTCAGCACGTCACTCGGGCCGCCATTTTGGTTTATTTTTGCAAATTTTGAAGTTTTTTCCAACAGATTTTGTTAAAAATGCATAGAACTGCATTATGCAATGCTTTAGAAGCATTTTGAGCCAATTATTATAAATTTTTGGCAGAAAAACACAGTTTTTAGTGTGCCTAGTTTGGGTGCCCTATATATCGAAGCTGATCTTGGAGAAATTACTAACTGCGAACGAGATTTCGAGTTCTCAGGAGATGTTGAATCTCGGGTTTCTGGGCACGGTTGCTTTGCTTTGTTTACTCGTAGGGCACGGCTTGGAATGGGGCAAGACTTGCTGGGAGGGGCGACTTGTTTGCGATTCCGTAAGGAGCATGAGGTTGTCGCTCTATCAAACAGCGTTGTATCAACGATCGATGAGCGTCGTGGGCCCGAAAGCTGGGAGCTTTGCATTTACGCTTAGCCAGGATGTTGAACAGGTTGGACATTTCATCTGTTCTGGTCTGATTACTCCTTTGCTTCATTTTATTAGGGTGAGTGCTACGTTTTCCGTGATCTATTGGATTAACAGTACATTGGCCCTGGTAGTTGCGTTCATAGCGGTGCCGCTCGTTGTATTGTCGAATCTATGGTTTCGAAGGAGCCAGCCACTCTTTGATTCCATTGGACACTTGAAGTCGCGAATCGAAGGACGGGTGTCTGAGGTCATTCGTGGACTGAAGTCGGTGATATCGTGTTCCGGACAGAACTATTTTCTGGATGAATTCAAAGGTCAACAGAACGAACTCAGGCGAGAGGAAATCCTGGCAAAGGAACTCAATGCTGGACTCAGTCTACTTTGGACGCTAGTGCTCCCGTTGGCCCAGCTCTTGAGCTTGCTCTTGGGTGTGCTCATGAGCCGACTAGGAGTCGAGATTTCGATCTCTGAGATTGTTGCTGTCCAGCTCTATCTTGCCCTCTTGCTCAACCCGGTTTGGCAAATCGTTGAGGCCATATTTCAGACGCAACGCTATCGTGTGTCCATTCGTCGGGTTTTTAGTGAGTGGGACGGAGCGGAACCAAGCGACCGAGCTTCTTCGGATCGGAATAATGACGCCAGATTTCGGGAACTGGAGTTGAAAGAAATTTCGTTCAGATTTGGTAGCCGGCCGGTACTCTCTGGCGTTGATCTTGGTCCTTACTTGCCGTCGGCCTCAATCACACCACTGCGCCAGTAGACCTGCGCGAAGTGGTGGCTATTGCACCCGATGCTACAGCCAGCGCCCTGCGCGATCTGTTGGCAGGTTCGGACGTGGAAGAAGCGGCCATCCTAAGCACCTGCAACCGGACCGAAGTCTATTGCTCCCTGGCCTCGGGCGATCCGACGGTGCCCGCTAGCTGGCTGCATCAATTTCATCGCTTGGACTCCGGCCGGCTCGATCCGTTCCTTTACCACCACACTGAGGAACAAGCCGTTCGTCACCTGCTGCGCGTGGCGGCCGGGCTGGACTCGATGGTTCTGGGTGAACCCGAGGTGCTGGGTCAGCTAAAAAATGCCTATCAGATTGCGCAAAACGCGAGTGCGCTTTCGGCGCCGCTGGATCGCCTCTTTCAGCATTCGTTTGCGGTGGCGAAGAAAATTCGCACCGAAACCGACATCGGCCGCAGCACCGTGTCGGTGGCCTACACCGGGGTCAAACTCGCCCAACGTGTATTTAACGACCTCTCCTCGTTGACCGTGCTCCTGGTGGGCGCCGGGGAAACCATGGAGCTCACCGCGCGTCACCTGGCGGACCGGCGCGTGCGCCATCTTATGGTGGCGAATCGAACCGTGGCGCGCGCCGCGGCCCTGGCCAACCGTTTCCGCGGCAGTGCCATTCCGCTTGGCGAAATCGACGAGCATTTGAATAAGTGTGACCTCATCATCACGTCCACCGGCGCACCCGACCCCGTGATTCGGCTGCCGGGCGTGCGCGCCGCACTTAAGGCAAGAAAACGCAAACCCATCTTTATGATCGACCTGGCGGTTCCGCGCGATGTGGAAACGGCCGTAGGCCAGCTGCAGGACGTCTACCTCTACACCCTGGATGACCTGCAGAAAATTGCCGATGAAAACCAAAGCACCCGGCGCAGCGCCGCCACCGTCGCCGAGGCCATGGTTGACGCCCAGGTCGACGGCTACATGAGCTGGCAACTTCAGTGCTACCTCCTTTCAATAGGCGGTTCTATAGTACTGCCCTAGGCATCTACCAAAAAGTTTCAAAATATGCGAAAGGTAGCGGTCAATATCATTAATGTTTATTCTACTTACACAAAAAAGGTGCGTTCATATTCTTTTTTCTCATATATTTTGCCTAGAAGTTTTTGAGTTTTGGGAATTTATCTCCAGAATTAACTAGCCTATTGCCTATACACTGGCTGCTCTTTATTTCTTACTAGCATTTAGGTTAAAATTTGTGGCCATCTTATTTTTGTCCACTCATAAGGACACCACCCAAATTCGTTCCTGACGCATGCATAATCACCAGTGAT
This sequence comes from Alatinidae sp. Z8VKAUB7J3, assembly GCA_010016025.2. Taxonomy (NCBI): domain Eukaryota; kingdom Metazoa; phylum Cnidaria; class Cubozoa; order Carybdeida; family Alatinidae; species Alatinidae sp. Z8VKAUB7J3. The sequence goes on from JAAAKM020073195.1 coordinate 155,640,721, forward strand.
TACGACTGAGGACAGAGCCCTACTAATAGTAATACATCTGGAGAGGTACCTAATCGTGGAAGCTGATATTATCACTCTGGTTTAGCTAGATGGTGATCCTTTTCATTACATCCGCTTTTGAGTTTTGTGCCCGTTTGTTGTCTACCGTAAAAAAAATAATAAAAAAATAATAAGAATAAAGTAATTTTTTTGCAGACGCGAAGTAAGTTGAATGACGAAGAAGGCTTAAGACTATTGTTCAAGGTCTTTGCAACTACCACTTGTAGCTGACTAAATATATAGCAAGCGTTTCCAAACGATCCATTAATATCTGTATTTTAAAATCCAGGAACTAAGCAACAGAGACAAGTATAATAAGATAAGGCCTTTCTTCGAGCTTCTTCTCGGCTTACACAAAGCCACCTTGTCTGATGAAGAATATAATTTGGTTGATGAAATAATGACACCTTTCAAAGGCAGGAGTAACCTAAAACAATATATGGTGCCAAAACCCGACAAAACGGAGCTTTAAGACTTGGGTGTAGTCTTGTGTGCCAGGATAAGTTTACGACTTCAAACTCTACCAGGGAAGAAGTGTTCGCATTCACGCCTACGAACATGGCTTATGTGGTGAAATTGTTGTTCGTTTTTGTCGCGGTATTGAAAAGTAGAATGCGAAGTTATCTTTCTACTGACAAAAAAAAAACGAACAAAATTCCACATTCTTGCAGATGGGAGTTTGAAACCTTTACAGTAAGGTTCTCAGATAAGTCGAATCTGATGGTTTGATTGTCATCAAGATTTTATAGATAGGGGCTTTTCTCTTCTTTTCTAAGATCAGGCAAATTTTCTCGGGCTTGTAGCCTTTTATGTGTAACACTAAGCATAATGAATCTTATATATTTGGAATCAGCATAATAAGCTAATTCTTTTGATATATCTATTCATATCAAAATTTCGTTTTTTAGAGTTACGATTACTATTGTTAATCCTTACTTACGGTTCGCTACTGCAAACTATTTGATTTTTGTAATTCGTTTGTGTGCGTCTCATCTCTAGAATGTTATTCCTTAAGGAACATGGCGAGAGTTACTTTTGACCAAAATCATTAGTCAATTTCATTATGTTTGAAATTGCAGCCGTACTTTCCATCCGTTTGCACATAATTTAAGGATTTGTTTTTTTTTAGTACGGGATAGGCCCACCATGTAAATAAATTTCGATTTGGTAACGTATTAACCATATATAGGTTTAAGTAATTATGCGTAACGCTCTTTTTTGTAAGTCTATCTCTGAAAGCTTATGCGGGTTAAATATTTTACAGCCTAGATCAGGCTGTCCTGGGAGAAAACAGATGCTAAAACCATGACTGTTGACAGTCATGGTGCACTTTTTAGTGCAGTTGACAAAGTGACCTCAAAATCGATTATCAATTAGCAATAATTTTAGCAATAATGTTTTCAAACTTTAAATAATGGGTCCTTCAGATGAATATACAGGGGGGAGGATATCCTATAGCACCTCTTCATTTTTATGGCACTTGGTATCTATCATGTGACATATAGCGATCGCAAATTCTGTCGGTTTGTTGGTCTGTCTGTCTGTCTGTCCCGGTTTTGCTACTCTAGGCGTTTCCAGGTAAGCTAGGACGATGAAATTTGGCAGGCGTATCAGGAAAAAATGCACCCTATTCCGACCTTCTAGAACCCTTATTTCGATACAATCACCCCTGGAAAAAAACAACAACAAATAAACACGCATCCGATATCAGTCTTCTGGCAAAAATAGCGAAATTTCAAATTTTTGTAGATAGGAGCTTGAAACTTCTACAGTAGCGTTTTCTGATACGCTGAAACTGATGGTGTGGTTTTCATTAAGACTCCTTTAATTTTAGGATGTTTTCCCCCCTATTTCAAAAATCAGGCAAAATTTTCTCAGGCTCGTAACTTTTGATGGGTAAAATTAAAATTGATCAATCTTGTATATTTCGAATCAACATAATAAGCAGACTCTTTTGATGTACCTTTTGATATTAAAATTCTGTTTCATAGAGTTTCGGTTACTATCGATCCAAGTCGCTCCTCGCTTGATCCTAGTATTTGGCAAATATTGTCCGAAACCAACTGAAATTTTTTCTGACAAATGTTAACCTTCGTTGTTGTTCCGAGTTTACACATTTTAGGAGAGATAAATCTTTTCCTCGCTGTGTGCAGGTATGTCCCAGAGAATATCTTATGGTTATCCTTGTATTTGGCAAATACTGTCAGAAATTAAGTGAAATATAAGGTTTGCATTGTTCCTTCCCAATTTTTTCATCTTGATTTTTATTTTAATTATTTTATTTTTTTTTTAAATAAATTCCATTCATTTCCCTGAAAACGAAGTTTCGTCATCCGTTAAAGTTAAAAGTGGAAACACTATTTCTAACAGAGCCAACACCACTCTCTTTATCGTCTGCCAAAAAGGGGCTACAGGTGTCAACCCAATTGACCCATTCTTTTAGAATGTATAGGGAACAGACAATTAAACCAACAAAGCAATTTATCGTACAAAGAGGTCGAACAAAGATAAAATTTTCTTAGTTGTTCTTTACTAATCCAAAGTAATATGCAATCTTAAGCCCCGTTCACATGTGCGCTTGACCAGACGTTTATTTCCAGCCATCATCACTACAGACCGGGGCCGGGGCGATCACCCTTACCCAAATCTTATACGAGCAGCGTTTTGAGAATCAAGATGAGGCGAGTATCGACGGCTATACCCCCTGCTCTTCGGCGGCGGGCGACGATTTGCTAATCGACTGCCGCGACCGGCTGCGCAAAAGCGACGGCACCGGGATCATTACTGCCGGCGATACGCCGGACTTTAATCTGGACGGCAACGGCGATCATCTCAAAGTAGTGTACGAGGCCCTGGAGGCGGCCGATCTGGATAATACGCTTTGTTTTGAGAATAAACCCATCGACATATCGGGCATGACGGCCGTAGAATTTTCGCTGCTGATGCAAGATATTACCTTTACAAGCGGAAATGTTGCAGATTCAGGCCTTGAATCAGACGACGGTTTTGATATAAGCTACAGCGTAGACGGCGGAGCGAGCTTCTCGCCGATTATCGCTTCTCAGCGCGGGGGCTTTTTGCCAAGAACGATCGGGCAAGGCGGTCTGACGGGATCGAGTCTGGTGATTCGGGTGTGCATGCATTCCACGGGCGGCGGCGATAAGCTAACGCTAGACGACGTGTTGGTCAAAGGCACGACCACCCTAAGTTCGGATCTGGCCTACGAGCACGATCTGATCAGCACCCTGGACGAGTGCGGTACCACGGGAACCTATGTGTATCGCTTCACGGCTATCGACGGCTGCGGCAATACTTCTTCCCGGGAAGCTACTTTCACCGTTGTTGATGAAAAAGCGCCGGTATTGGACGAGCGGGAAAAACACAATTTGACGGCGACTTGCGACGGTACGGGCAATGAAGATGAGATCATCGCCTGGTTGAACAATCACGCCGGGGTTAAGGCAAGCGATAATTGCGGGCAGGTGAATTGGAGTCATAATTTCAGGGGAATCGAGAATACCTGCGCGGCTACGGGCGGAGCGGAAGTAGAATGTACGGCTAGGGACGATTGCGGACGCTCTTCCAGTTTCACAGCCTTTATCACCATTAACGAAGGGGTAACCTCCGGACTTTAACGGTCGACGGTAAAATGAGTACGATTGAAACTATCGCTGCTACGTGGAAAGAGCAAACAGGAAAGTTTTTTTTTGTCCTGGATTTGAAGAAGGTTAGGATTAAGTATGTTGCTTTCATGTCTCTCCATGCAGCATCCAACGTGATTGTCAAAGGAATCAAACACATCCTTCTAAACCCAGGTCATACACACCAGGTAGGAGATTCAGAGATCTGACATAAATTTGACAAGTTTTCTGAGACATTTGACACGCTGTTATTATGTTATAATAAAACAAAAAGAATAAAACATTAGAGACAAAATTTAAACACCTCAAAATATATCACAACTTCAACAGATGAATGTAACAGTCCCTGTGCTCAAAGTTTCCATTGCAGTAATGGTGTTAAGAAACGGAGCTGAAAAGTGTTGAAAGAAGATGACCGTTGAAGCATATTTGAAGCGCCTTGTTCTTTTCACCACCGTTAAGCCCTGTGGTTTGGTGACCGACGGTAAGTGGGTAGGAAAAATAATCTTAAAAACCAGAAGGAAACTGAACCTTTGATTGACTATATTGTTTATTGTGCGACCCAAAATTTTATACTACAACGTAGGGGCACATGTTTTACTACTGCATAATGAAGAGGCGCTTATTTGTTTTAAGGGCTATTTTGCCGACCATAGACATGAATTTTAAATTTTTACTCATTCTTAATTTTGCTGCCACTTGTCTTCTAATAGCCCAATTCTTTGTTTTCCACTCCATTTTTTACACGTTCTGACAATCGCTTTATCGTGATTGCTTGTAATTCACACTGCTGCTTATATTTTAACCGCATATTTCCTTGTTCTCGCAGTGGTGTTTCTGTTAGCTGCATATTTCTTTACGTTTTGATGCACATGGCATGCTTCTATGTATGGATTCTCATTGTCACTTGTCATCTAACCGCAGCCTCTTTTGATGTCATGGTGTCACCAAAGGTTCGATAAAACAACCCCCGTAAAATTACTCAAGGATACTCCTTTTAAGCGGGTTTTTAATGTTTTTCAAGCAGGTAGACTATAGTATTTTTAAGGACTGCCATTTTCTGAACTTTAAAAAGGTAATTCTGCTCAATTCAACATTCCAACACAAAATTCTTTCTTATTATGTAAATTCCATGAAGTCAGAATATCTTTATTTCGGGCAAAAAATGGAAGAAGTTAAATGGTTTTTCTAAGGTTTCCGTGAAAGTCTGTGTCGGCTTTTAGGGCTCTGCCCGTTATCCAGACCTCTTACTAAAGCTTTACAAATTATGGAAAGACCAACCAACCAATTCTAAATAATTTGGCAACACAAGCTAAACATGTTTATAATGGACGATATTGGGTGATTCTTTATGAGATGGAATTGTCCTATACTTACGATATGCCCTGCTATGTGGCCGGACTTATCATACGATACGGCCGGACTTATGATACGGCCTCCTGACTTATCTTAATCGCTGAATCTTTTTAGACGATTCCTAAACACATGGAAGACATTGAAGTCGATATTTTCTTTTAAGGCTTAAAACAGAACTTGAGTTTCTGACATTGACAGATGACAATTGAGAGTTACATTGAAGCCTTAAATACAGATTTTGCTACAGCAAAAAATTATAATTTAGGATTGTGTATTACGAAATCTACGAGTATTTAAAATGTGTACTAGGTGCGTCTGACCAATTTGTTCAATTTCTTAGAAATTTGGTGAAAAATGTGTTCAATTTAATGAATAGTTAAGGCAAGAACTAGCGAAATCATCGATGACGTATCTCCGTCGTATGAATTTGATCCAATTTACGAGATGTATTTAACTATTTAGTTTAGCTGCATGAAATCCTGAATCCTATTCATAATTTATTTTCGTCGAAGTGAGCCTAGGCAAGCATTGTGAATGGCTATCACTAAAATCGTGTCTTCAAGACCCAGACCTAAATCAGGTCTTCAATACCCTGAATCTGAAATTGGGATAGTCGGACACGGCTACGGCACTCCCCTCGTCGCGGAGGGCCGGATCTATCAACACGCTCGAGTGGGCAACGATGAGGTTCTTTGGTGCCTGGAACAAAACACCGGCAAAGTCCTTTGGCGCCAAGCGACGCCCATGCCTTTCAAGATGGGTGGCGGCGGCGAAGCCCATGGCAAGGGACCCAAGTCCAATGCGCTATTCGCCGATGGCCGCATCTTTACCCTCAGCATCACGGGTGTGCTCAACGCCCGTACGGCGAGTACGGGCGAGCTCCTTTGGAGCAAAGACTACAGCGAGCAGTTTGAGAAAAGCCACCCGTATTGGGGTGCCAGCACCTCGCCGCTCGTGGATCGGGATCGTGTCTTCGTTCACTTCGGCGGGGACGATGTCGGCACCCTCGTCGCCATGGATGTCCAAACCGGTGAGGTCGTCTGGACCTACGGAAATGATGGCGCAGCCTACGCCTCCCCCCACATCGCCGAGTTTCAAGGAATCCGACAGGTCGTGGAATGGAACCACAATGATCTCTGTGGCGTCGAAAGCCGAACCGGCCATCTGCTGTGGCGCTACCACTTGCCTCACGTAGGCACCAACCAAAACATGCCGACACCAGCCATCTACGGCGGACGCGTGCTCGTAGGCGGGGAGAATCGAGGCGTTCGCAGTATTGAGCCCAAGCTCGAAAACGGGCTGTGGACCGTCACCGAGAACTGGCACCAAAAAACGGTATCCCTGGACATGAGTTCAGCGATCGTCAACGGGAATCACCTCTACGGATTTTCGCACTACAAGATGGGGCAGCTCTTCTGTCTCGATGCCCGCACCGGCAAGGTCCTCTGGACCGGGGACGGCCGCAGCGGAGACAACGCCACGTTTCTCGCCATTCCCGACCACGTGATCGCGTTGCTCGACGACGGTGAACTCCAAGTCTTACGGGCCGACGGTGACAAGACAGAAATCGTTGTCAGCTACCAAGTCGGCGACTCGCCCACTTGGTCCGCGTGCCCTTTTAAGTAACCAGCGATCTTTTTCCCCAAAGTCAACAGATCAAAATTTTGAGATAGTCTTTTTGTTCAGCATAGTCGAAAAATCTAATAACTATGTCTTTGAGAATGAAATAATCCCCCAAAGTCCCCAGGGAAAGGGCTGCAAGCTATGAACTTTGCCCGTTGCTTACATATAGTATTGGTTATTGGGAAGTATACAGACGTTTTCAGAGGGTTTTTTCTGGTGGGAGAGGGTTACGTGGGAAAATATTTCCGTGGGGGAAGAGACTTTTCCATGAAAGGGGTACCGGATTTCCCACCATTATTTAAAGAACGATCAGAGATTAAATAAAAAACAAGTTTTTCAACTGAAAGTAAGAAGCAACATTAAAACTGAAAACGAACACAAGGTATAACGTATATGTGGGGGATTGACTCCCTCGTCAATACCTCGCTGTTTACGCTAAAGTTGTTTTTGGTACTTTCAAAAGAGCTATTTATTCTAATTAAACGGCCTTTGTGGTTCAGGGGCCATTCTTAAAGAATTGGAACGAAATTCAAGCTTTTGCGTAAAGAGCAAGGTATTGACAAAGGGGTGAACCTCTTCATATACGTAACAATTTCTGTTCGTTTTCAGTTTTAAGGCTATTCCTTACTTTCAGTTGAAAAAAAACTTTTACCAGAGATAACTGCACCAGCGATAACCAAGCTTGTTATTTTGTCTTGCGATTTCGCTCTCTTTACATGGTGATCAAGACCATGTCCAGGGGGGAGGGGATCGAATAATTTCTCTCCAACATGTTTTCCGACTCATAAAAATGTAGCAAAAATGAATATAAACAAATTTTTGATGCAGTTTTTAAAGTTTTTGGTAAATTCTCCCCCCCCCCCTAAGAAAATATCCTTCATATGACCATAAGAGAAGCTATTCAGAGATGATCCTTATTAATAAACACAATTATAACTCTTTATTTTATACATCTACTGCACTGATGGAAAAACATACGTTTTTTAAATTAATTAATTTGTTGCAAGTCCTTAATTAAAGTAAGTACTCCGCATGTGGAAAGAAAGTGTTTTCTGATCGTAAGTCCTTAATAAATTAATTAATAAATTAATAAATAAATTAATTAATTAGTGGTAAGTTCTTAATTAAAGTGTGTCCTCCGCATGCAGAAAGGAAGTGTCTCCAATCGCTCCTGCGTGCCAACCCCTTGGTCAGTACGGCTAAAATTTATTTACTCCAACCTTTATTCTGCTGTCAAGAATATGGTTTATTTTAGCTAGCGTGTTCTGAATTCGTATCAACTGATAGGCTTTACAGGTACGCTGGTAGGTTTAATGCATGTGCATTCCTGTGTCTAACACGTCTTTCAAACAGTAGACTGTACAAAAAGTATGATTCAATCCTTCTTTTTGGGCTATATCGAAGGACAGGTTGAGATGGCTAGGGCATGTTCTGTGGATGAAGGGTGGCAAATTACAAAATATTGTCCTTTTGGAACAGTCTAAGGCCAAACGAAAAGCACATCGTCCCTGTTACAGGTGGGAAGATGGCATAAGAAAAGATTTAAGGGAAACGGGAACTTCCTGATAAGGTGTAAAGAGGGAGGGGTTGAATAGATCGGGATGGAGGAGGACTGTGTGGAGCTGTGTTGGCCTCAGGTGGCTTGGTGCTGATGTTCATTGTCAATAATAGCAGTATCAACTCGTGTGGGTAAATGCTTCAGGTCACGATAAAATTTATCGACACTATATGTTTGTAATACTAGATATATGACGTTCAGTCTTCAAAAATTTTTTTAACTTTTTCAAAAAAATTTTTTCAAAATTTTTCTGGTTATTTTACACCCCTCTCATAGACTGGTTGTCCCGTACTGTCATCTATCCTTGACCATCAAATAATGTTGCTTTTTGATAAATAGCGTGTTGGGATGCTCCAACGAGTACGAGTAACCAATTTTGTTTTACATTGCCTTAATTGTATTGGTTTTTCTTTAAGGGTCCTTTGCCTTAGCGCCCCGCTCGCCCTCCTGTCCCCCCTGGCCCCCAACGAGATCGCGCCGCCCGTCTGTGACCCCGGCGGTCCCTACGACGTCGAGTGCCAGGGCGCCCAGACCATCGTCCAACTGGACGGCAGCAACTCCTTCGACCCCGACGGCACGCCCGTCACCTTCAAGTGGGTCTCGGAGTGCGGCTTCGTCACGATCCAGAACCCGACGAGCGCGACCCCCACGGCGATCTTCTCGCACGGCGGCGGCGCCTCGGCATGCAAGGCGGCTTGCATCGGCAACATCGGGCTCGAGGTCACCTCGACCGGTGAGATGTCCGCCTGCACGGTCGACATCACCGTCTCGGACACGACGGCCCCGATGATCACCTGTCCGCCCGACCTGACCGCGGTCTGGGGCATCAGCGAGGATCCGTCGAACACCGGCTCCGCCACGGCGCTGGACGTCTGCGATCCCGCACCCGGCGTGTCCTACGTCGACACGCGTGTGGCGGCGCCGGTCTGCTCCGGAATCGAGGAGTGGATCTACCGCGACTGGACAGCCACCGACGCTTGCGGCAACCAGTCCACCTGCACGCAGGTGATCACGCTGCTCTCGCCCGCGGGTGGCTGCAGCGGTGCCGGCATCGCGAACCTCGAGATCGATCCGACGCAGTGCATCAACAAGCTCGACCCCGAGAACCTCGCGGGTCTCTTCCGCGTCTCCGTCATGAGCCGAGGCCCGTTCGACGTTTCCCAGATCGACAAGTCGACGATCCGCCTGATCCGCACCGACGAGGCCAAGCCCAACATCCGCGCCCTGCGCCCGTGGAAGGCGCCGCGCGGCGATTGGATTCGCGCGATGTCCTACCAGCCCGCCCAGTGCAGCCCGCTCGGCAAGGACGGTCGTGACGAGATGGCGTTCATCTTCCGTCGTCGCTCGGTCGTGAAGCAGTTCGGCCTCGACGACCTGAAGCCCGGCACCAAGGTCCCGGTCGCTGTGACCGGCTACCTGACGGTCCTCGTAGGAAAGCAATTCGCCGGGCTCAGGGTCGCTGTCAAAACTTGGCCTTTGTCGGGACATTTGGGCTCCTGAAATTGCGGCGATGGGCCGTGTCGCGGTTAAGACCGTAGAGCTTGCCCGCCGACGGCACCACCGGCAAGGGTATGCCGCGCCGATGCATTTCGCCAACCTTTGACTGGCTCCCTGGACCGCAAAATCCCGCCGTGGCAGCGCGGTTGTCCGGATTGTTCCCAGCGGCGAATTTCACCCTGTTTTGCCAAGGCAAATGGCTTTGGGATTCCCAAGCCATTCCGCGCGCTTGGCAAACCGCCCGACCTGGAAATCAGGTGCCTGTGATCCCGGTGGAAAGGCATTGTCGCGAAGGCCCTGGGGCAGCGTTTCCCGATAGACGGCATTTGAGATTTCCGGCTCGATGGGCCGGCGCGAAATTCACCGCTCCCCATGCATCAATGTCGCCGCCTCCGACGCCCGTGCTTCCTTCACCACCCAGTCGCTGAAGGCTCTGATTTTTGGCTCATTCTCGCGATTGGGAAGGCAAACCAGATAGTATCCCCAGCTTCCGACAAGCGCCAATTCAAAGGGGCGCACAAGCTGGCCCGACGCCAGGTGGTTTGCGACCAAGGGCGATCGGCCGAGCACGACGCCGTCGCCGGCGAGCGCCGCATCAATCGTCAATGCGGAATGGCTAAAGACGGGACCTGCGGACGCATCGACTTCAGAAACATCGCTGGCTCTTAACCAATCCGACCACGTCACATCCGCCATCACGTCGTGCAGCAACGTGTGCTGGCGAAGCTGCGAGACCTCATCGAGCGGATTGACCCCTGCGGCCAACATCGGGCTACAGACAGGAAAGACCTGTTCGGCGAAGAGAAGAACAGCATGGAACTGGCGCTCGACTTTCTGGCTGTATTGCAGCGCGACATCCACGTCATCGCGGGCAAAATCGACAATCTCGTCGGTCGAATCCACCTTGATCCTGAGATGGGGGTGGGCTCCGTCCCTGTTTATGGTTTTAATTTCTTCTCAAAATATTCTTTCCATAGGGCTAGTTTTATTTTCGCATCATTAACATCGTTCCCCTGTTTGTCCAAGATGATTTACTTTTTAGGATCTCTCCAAGAGGTTAATTCTTGAAAGATTTTAAAGAATTTGTGATTGTTGCCTTTCTTGAACTGGGGTTTCAGTATCCTTACACTTTTTGGTGATGTGGTTTCGGATCGCCTTTCGAACTTCTTGTTCGACTTTTCTCTTGAGATTTTTGTAGGTGTCTCGGCTACTCTGGTCAAATTTGTTGCCGTAGAGGTGTTTCTGGTCAAAAGGTTTTTCATCTTTAGTCTTTCTACCAAGCATGTCATTCACGGTCTCTACTATTGCGCAGATAGCATGTTCGGCTAAGCGGTTAATCTCTTCAGCAGTTGTGAGGGTTGTGTATATACTCATGATGTCCCCTAGTTTTGTAAACAGGCTAGCAGTATCAGGGGCTCTTTTGGTAGGGTGGTGGAGAGGCTCTGTTTGGAATCTGGGAACCTTTGTCATCATGGCAAATCATTTTATGGCTAGCTTGAGTTTTGACATCAGCAGCGTGTGATCCGAGTCAAAGATTCCTGCAATAGTGAAACAGTGTCTGTTGCTGAAGACTTCCATAGTCTGCATATTAGAATATAGTCAATAATGTTTTCAATCATTCTACTGGTCTTGACTTGTATTCAAGTTAAGTTAAAAATTGTCCCGATTCCTCTCTAACCTATAACCAAGCTTGCACAATCTTAAAATAGGACTGATCCCGTTGTGGAATACTGAAATGTCGTTCATTTCATGCAAGCTGTCGATAGAGAATAGAACTTGTGTGTTTAGTTCATTTTTTGTCTACTGTACATGACTCAATTTATTCTCTGCTAACCTCAATATAGTCTTTTGACAACATAAATAATCACAGACTCTCTTCCCTGCCTCATGTTTTCTATGTAGGCATCGTAGTTGACAAAAACGTGCGTTCCTTTTTCTGAAAACTAAACCACAAGTTTCTTAACTGCTAATATTTTTCAGATAAAATAAGATGTATTCTGGCCGTGTGTGTTCCTTTTCATGAAAAGTAAAACCCAAGTTTCTCAAATGATTAAACATTATTCATGAAAATCAGAAGTATTTTATCCGTGTGTATTCTTATTTCTGAAAACTAAAACCAAAGTTTCTTAAATGATCAAATATTTTTAATAAAATCAGATGTTTTTAACCGTTTGCATACCTTTTTGTTAAAACTAAAATCTTAGTTTCGTAAACGATCAAATATTTTAAGTAAAATCAGATGTATTTTAACCGTGTATTTTATTTCTAAAACTTAAAACCCAAGTTTCTTAAATGCTCAAATATTTTAATAAAATAAGATGTATTTTAACCGTGTGCGTCCTTTTTATGAAACCTAATACCCAAGCTTCTTACATGATCAAATATTATTCATAAAATCAGATGTATTTTAACCGTGTGTTGTTTTATTTCTGAAATCTAAAACACAAGTTTCTCGAACGATCAAATATTATTAATAAATTTAGTTGATTTTAATCGTATGGGTTCCTTTTCATGAAAAGTAAATATATTTTATCAGTCTGTATTCTTATTTCTGAGAACTAAAGCCTACGTTTGTTAAATGCTCGAATATTCAATAAAATAATATGTATATTAACATTGTGCACTCTTTTTATGAAAACTATACCCAAGTTTCTAAAGTGATCAAATAGTATTAACAAAATCAGATGTATTTTTTAACTTGTGGGTTTATATTTATGAAAAACTCAACCCCAAGTTACTACTTTAAAGTAAATAACTACTTTAAACTTAAGTTCGCTTTGGTTCAGGTAGCGTGGCCTCTATGCCAACTGAACCCAGACGAACCTAACTTTAAAGGAGCTTAAAGAAGAAAATTTCTCTCATAGGATTCTTGTTTCATCACTTAGAATATATACAACTTTATTAAAATCAACTTTATGCACTGGCACAAGGGGAGGGGGGTATAGATACTCCTCCCCCTACAAAATCCCACCAAATCCACCTGGCATGCGGTATATTTAATATTGCCTATCATTTTTAAGAAAGAACCCCGGCGAATTATTTGTTATCGTATTGTAGTTAAGTTTATAAATTCATTCATCTATTCTTTACGTTAAAATTCTGGTTCTTAATATTCACAAATATCTCTAATATCTTCGAGTCAAGCAAAAGTCTTTAAAGAGAAGACAGTTGTCTTTAAAACAGTTATCTATTACCAAAGAAACAATACAAACTCTTTATTTTTCAAATTCGCTGCCATCTTTTTTGGTATAATATTTGATACTGTTCGAGGAGTTATTTTTTTTTTTTTTTTTTTTGCAGCATTTAAGCTATTCTTCAAGGAGTTTTAACATATTTTATTCTAGGGATTACTGCGAGAAAAACAAGGTTCTTATGCCACTATTTTTCATTGTTTTCAGGGGAAGGGGTGGTTTGTCATAACGATTCAATAGGAAATCCCCCGCCCTCAGTGAGCAGGAGTACAGGCTATCCAAAAATGGAACAGATTACAGTTTTGAGGTTGAAGAGGGATAAGAAAGAAAAAGAGGCATTCATTTTAGTCAGAGAACGATGGAAGTGGTATACGGCTATGGGTGGCTGTCAGGGGATAGCTTTTTTGTCCAAAAATCACGTAATGATATTTAATTAGCTGGGCTGTTTTTATTTTTAGCAACCTTTGGTCATGACAGCAGCACAGAAGCAACTCCATGAGCAGCTGCAACAAAAGCATGCGCAGTTACAAAGACAGTTGTTGCAACAGCAAGAAGAACTCCGAAAAATTTCTGAACAACTCCTGTTCTCTCAATTTGGAAGTTGGGGTTCTCCCGTTATCAAGGTAAGATTTGAAAATCTATCATTGGTATGTATAGTATTGTTAGCATTGAATCATGTTAGCATTGAATAGGCTAATGTTATGTAAGTTGCAATTAACGTTGCGAAGGAAGCTATGATGGTAAAAGTCAGGTTAGATTATGTTAGTTTAGGGGCAATTTGCTAATTAATATTAGAAATGGGTAAGAAATCAAAGCTAAGCCAACCTAACCTAACCGAATATAATCTAACCTGTCATTGTCAAGCGTTGATTAGATTGATGTAGTTCGCTGGCAACACTAACTAAATACAAGGAGAAGGAAAAAAGATTTTTCGGACATTCACCGGTGAATGTCGAAATTCACGTACAAAACATAAAAAATGTTTTTAAAAGTCATTAAATAGATAGAATAAAGCTAAAATGGAAGTGATTTTGTGACATAAGAAGAATTAGTAGCCCTTCCTTCCCTGTGCAGGTGCATTTCTCTACAATACAAAAATGTTTTTTCAAGGGTTCGCTTAATTTAGGCAATATTTAAGCGATAACACAAATTCTTCTGTCTCTTCCAGTTAGATAATATAGTATATCGTCATATAGTATGTCTCTTCGTCCAATATAGTATATCATCACGCTTATAGTAATGTGAATAAAATATTAATTCATTCTAAATACAATGCAATTTCGTATGGCTTATATACATTTTTATAAAACATGAAAATTATTTTTAAGTCATATTTTATCGACAAAAATAAATAAAAATCGATTTCGTTCATATGGAGGGTGAATAGCCCTTCTATTCCCTGTGTAGGTTCCTTTTTCCGCTATACATAAAAGTTTTTTGAAGTTTTATTTCGAATTTTTTTTATTCAATTATTTACTTTAAAATGGGTCACGTAAAGCAAAGAAAAGTGAGAAAATAAAAAAAAGAAAAACAGAAAAGAAAATATAAAGAACGTAAAGAAGAGTCAAAATCACAGCAAATACTTTAATAAAATTCCGGGTTAGTATCAGGACCCAGGGTACTTCAATAATCGAATAAAATCAAATGATTACGAAACACATACTTAGTTAAATAAGTGGCTCAGTACAGAAGGCCCAGGGTACTCCAGGTTGTTGATCGAATTTAGATCTGGCCCTGGGTTTGCGGGTGATATGGGGCACCGCAGACTTGATCCATCTGCCGGTCTTCCAGCCAATCGGCCAACTCGCCCGAGATGTAACTCGACCCGATGTCACTGAGCAGGCGGGGCATGTGCAGACGCGCCTGCCTAGTGTATCGGTTGGGCGCTGTTGCACAAATCCGGGGCTGACCGCAGGGCCCTTTCCCCGGACGGATTTACTCTACGGGCACTGTGACAGGTATACCGAGAGCAGTGTAGCAGTTCAGAACGGCGATACGAACTTGCAGTTCGGCGGCCTGGCGTTCGAAGTCTTTTGCCATCAGGGATTGGCCGAGCGGCTTGATGCAGTTCATCTTCAACTCGACCCGGCTACGGCTGTGATATCCGCTCAACCGCCGCCAGATGGCGCGGCCGAGATACTTTGATGCGCGCAGGACTTCGTTTCGTGCCACTGCGCCCGGGCTCGTTGGCTTCCAGGGCGTGGCATTCTTGCGGGGCGGGATAACAGCGGCGGCACCACGGGCGGCGATCGCCTCGTAGCATTTGCAAGTGTCGTAAGCCCCGTCGGCGGTCACGGAACTGATCTCTTCGCCTGCCGGGATTTGATCAAGGAGATCAGGCAGAATGGGCGTATCCACTGCCCGGCAGGCGATTTGCATGGCAAGTCCGCCGGGAGGGGCCGATGTTGCTTCCGGTGACTTCGACGGCCCGAACCTCCAGCGTTTCCTCATCGATGCCGATGTGTATCCTGCGCCAGATGCGCCGCTTGGGGCCACTTGCTGCCCGGCAGCACATGCATAGCATGTGCGAGAGGGGGCTTACGGGCGTTCCACTCGCCCTCCCCCTCGGCCTTGATCCCGGTGCTGTCCGCTGCCCGGCAGGGCATTGCGTCGCAATGTCCCGTGTATGGACGCCCCCGGGGCTGCAAGCGATTTTTTGACTTTGGCAACAGCATTGCGGTCGAGTTCCTTCGTGTATCCGGCCTCTGGTTGCGACCTTCAATTTTTATTCTTTATATTTCACATTAGTTGTATTCAACTGACACCATACAAAAGCGCTTAAGCTATCTAGTTAACACAGTCAGGTTCAAAAGTTTACTATTAATGTCAAAATGACCGTTCCCTAACTTGCGTATACAGAGTAGTTAATTACAGTTAGTTTTTTCTTTAATGTGAAAGGCAAGTTACACCATGAGTTACCTAGCTAACAAGACAAGTTACCTATGGGTTAGTAAAGAAAACCCCTTAAAATAATACAAAATACTAACTCAAAACCAAAAATAAAACCACAGTAATCTGATTCATCTTCACCACTTTCTAAAATTTAGGTAAGTCTTAACTTTAAAAGTTTAACCAAGTTCTATCTTTTAAATCAGTACATGCTAGTCCTTTTCTAGGAGTAGTGAACAAAGCTTGCTCTAAATTCGAGTCAATCTTGTATCGGTATGAGCGCTAAACCCACCTTAGGTCTATTCATACCTAAAAACGACAACTAAAAGAGTTTTTGTTTAGCTGTTTTAAAATTACAAAGTTTTTAGAGCAGTAATTTTGTCAGTGTTGCCAGCTGAACCATGAAAATAAATAAACAGAACCATTATATATGACAATGCTTCTGTAAAAGCCTTGTAAAAAAGTGGCAATACAGTAGAAATTGAAACATAGCCTAAATAACATGTTGATTCTCAAAAGATAACTGCACATTCAAAAGAAAACTACCCCTTCTTAAGCTGTTTGGTGCCATAAGTTTTTAGTATATTTTTGGCTGATTTTCTCTCATGTTTCTTTTTTTTTATTTGGCGCCTGCTAATATCCAAAATTACATAACTGCACATGGAGGTATTTTTTGTAAAAAATTAACACGCGGTTTTGCCTAATTTTCAAAGACAAATAAGGCTGAGTAAATTTCCACTTATCCCATTCAGGAAATTACATTTTATTTTCACTGTCCTTGGTAATTATAGGATGTTAAGATAAACCAATAAGGATTTGGCAGATAACCCACATGGACAAGGATATATATAAAAATATACACTCCAACACTAAAATATATTTACCCTGCTTTTTATTCGCAAGAGACATAAAAATTTGTCAAGCAACAACAATTAGTTCCACAATTACTTAAAGGGGGGTGGGGGTCAGATTTGAAGCTTTGATGCTTAACGGTCCAAGTATTTTTATTGCTCCATTTTTGCGAGATTTTCGAGGATAGTGGAAACACTGAACAGAACGTATTTTTGCAAAAATTTTCGCACTCTCAAAATACTGAACTCTAAGCTAATATTCTTAGGAGTCATCTAACAGTTTATAAGAGGTCACGGAATCCACATTTTTGTGAATCACGGCAGCTTGGAATCACTTTTTTGTGAATAGGCAGCGCAGCAGCTGATTGGAAATGACACTTAAGACGATAAATCGCATCAGTCGAATATTAGTTAAAAAAAATTAACTAAAAAAAAGTGATAATTTATAGCACCCCCTGCCACTGTGCACCCTAGACCCAGGTTTAATGGTCCTATTGATAAATCCTGGTCTGGGTGGGGGATGCACTTCCTTAAATGCACCTCGAAATCTATTTAACATAATTTATATGTTTATCTATGTCTATCGCTCCCTGGCATTGTGCACACTAAATCAAGGTTTAGTGGTCCTATTAATAAACCCTGGTCTGACTGGGGATATTAGACATGAACAAATTAGGTAATTTCCTTAAATGCACCTCAAAATCTATTTAGCATAATTTATCCATCATGTAAAAAAATGAAGCCATATTTCACACAAGAGAAGCCATATACCATAGCTGTATTACCAAGGAAGCCATATTGCACATACGATAATCAAGCCATATCATGTTTGCAGCAGTAGCTGTGACCTAGTAAATAGCGAACAACCGAATCACCGTACAACCGTATGTACGGCGTACACCGTACACCGTACAACCGAACAACCGTAATCGAAAGCTTAACAACATGTTCTTCAAAAGAACTTATAGCAAGGAAAATTTAAGTGGGTTACGGCGTCGGTATGCGACGCGCCACCGGACTGGGCTTTGATCAGCGAACCCCAACAAAGAACACAGAATTCGGGGAGGTGAGAGGTGCTGTCATCACTCGCCCGCCGTAAGAAGCAAAAAATCGGTGCCTTCCTTCTGGCCCTGACCCAGATCTTCTGGGTGGCCGGATGCCGCGAAACCACTGGCGGTGGCAAGGGTAACGGCGCGCTCGGCAGCACCGCTGCAGGCTCGACCGCCGGCGTCAATGTTGGACTGATCGCCTACAACACGCTCCACCACGGCTATGAAACGGACGGCGAAACGGCAAAGGCCGACGCCCTCGAGGTCCGTCGCGACGATTTCATCGAGGCCGTCAACCGCATCCTGCCCAACGACGTCAGCGGGAACCTGTTCCCGACGCTGATCAAGCTCTTGCCCCTCGTCGACGACGGCACCGTCGAGGGCGAGATGCGCTTCCCCGACGAGCCCGTGCGCCACAAGATCCTCGACCTGCTCGGCGATATCGCCCTCGCCGGCGCGCCGATCCGCGCGCACCTGATCGCGGTCAAGAGCGGCCACGAGCTGAACGCCAAGCTCGTCAAGCAGATCGTCGAGCGCGAGGAGGAGCTGATCCAGGAGGAGCGCGTCGGCTCGACCGCCCTCGGGATCCACGAGATCTCCCGCATCCTCCCGCACCGCTATCCGTTCCTGCTCGTCGACCGGATCGTCGAGATCCAGGGCGCGACGCGCGCGGTGGGCATCAAGAACGTGACCTTCAACGAGCCCTTCTTCCAGGGCCACTTCCCCGGCCAGCCCGTCATGCCCGGCGTCCTGCTCATCGAGGCCGCCGCGCAGGTCACCGGCGCCATGCTCCTCGGCAGCCGCGACTGCGCCGGCAAGCTCGCGTATCTGATGGGCGTCGACAGCTTCAAGTTCCGCAAGACCGTCGTCCCTGGCGACCGGGTGGTGATCGAGAGCGAGGCGCTGCGCGTCAAGGCCCGCACCGCCCATTAGCCTATATTGAACGCTTTTTGCACCATGGAATGTTCGTGTCTCGTGTATCAAAACTATGTCAAATATGCCTTAGGGACTCGACACCGGCAACCGGCTTGTCCGTGCGACGGCAATACACGGTATGGTTTTTATCAACATCCGAATGAGCATCCCAGCCGTTTGTGTCACCGGAATACAACTGCACAAACCTCACGCCACTTTCAATCATTCGTCGTGCCAGCAGACAGCGTTCGCCGAACTCACGCGTTTCCTTGTCGTCGATACCGTACATTCGCCGCGTCGATTCGGTTTCTTGTCGAATGTCGACCAACTCGGGTGCCTCGGCCTGCATACGGAACGCCAGTTCATAGGCTTTCACCCTGGCCGCCAGCCGATCATCAAGGTCGCGTGCTTCCAGATGGCGGCGGTTCAGCGAATCGATCAACGACAAGTCTCGCTGCTGCTGCGCAGAACTGACGCCCGGCTGGGGTTGTAGATCCAAAATCGGTGATGAACCCGGCCTCATCGTCACGCCCTGATACGACGCCGGAAGACAGCCGTTACCCCATGCCAGCGGCCCTCCTTTCAAACCGCCGCCGGGATCGGGCAGGACAACAAACGCCGGCATGTTCTGATTTTCTGTTCCCAAACCATAGGCAACCCAACTACCGACGCTCGGGTGACCCATCAAAATGCTGCCGGTATTCATCTGATAGACCGACTGCGGATGATTGACGCTGTCGCCGTGAACTGATCGAACGATACAAAGGTCGTCGACGTGCTGTGCAATATGCGGCAGAAAATCACTGACCTCTACTCCCGATTCACCATGAGGCCGAAAACGCCGCACCGGCGCCAGTAACGGATTGTCCTTGACGTTTCGACGCGTCATCACGTTGCCGAAACTCTCGGGCAGCGGCTGGCCGCTGTATTTTTGGAGCGCCGGCTTGGGGTCGAACAGGTCGACGTGACTTGGGCCGCCGTGCATGAATAGCCAGATGACACGTTTTGCCCGAAAGAGCGGGCCAATGCCTATAACATAAGGGCCGCAGAGCTAGTTGATTGGAAGAATCAGCTGGAAGCAATGACATGAGAAAATGCAATGCTGAGACAAGTGAATGAGTACTTGCAAACTTTTACCAGGCCTTTGAACAACGGCCCCCTCAGGGTTTCGAGGGAAGTGACCCATTTCTAGTTACCACGCGCATACATATATGAGAGTAGCTGGGAAGGAATGAAGAATATGAACAGTAGAGATTGTGAACAGTGCCGTGAGAGACTATCTCAAGTTGGATGGTATACCCTCGGTTGTGGACATAAAGTGCACCTGTTCTGCTTGTTAGAATGTATGAGGGCCAACAGGTTTTGCCCAGCAGAATGTGGCTTTATAATGCTTGAGCTTTTATATGCCACGCTGAATAACATGGACAAGATGCCAGACCTACACGCACTGGTTGCCCGCAAAAGAGACGGGGTCCTGCACCAATTTAAGACCCAGCGTGAGTCCGATCTTTGGAGAAATGTCGAGGAGCCCCGACAAGGCGAAGAAATTATTGACAATAATAGGTACTTGCCTCCGAGCCCAGGACCCGAGGGTGACAGAGCACCAAACGTTGATCCCAGGCAACCAGAAGATTGGGTGGAAAACTTAAATGATATTCCAATTGTCGATCCGGAGGACTTTATGTTTATCTAAAGGTTGTGAACATATAGTAGCGATATTTGAAAGGTGAGTGTACATGTCTTGTGGATAACATTTGGCTAACATTCTGAATTTGGACCATTGATGTTGACTTTTGTAGAGTATGAATGTTGCTACAATTAAGATTGTGATTGTGCAAGATTACCTTAGAGGAAATCTTAGGCTAGAGTTTTAGGCCCCCACTGCTGATCCAGCTGAGGCTCCGTGCAAAAACGACCCCATTGATAAGAATTTTGAGAAGCTTGGATACTACGTAGCTACACCTACTGTTTGTGGCCGTAAACATGTGTGGCTCCATAGTATCTAGGCTGGCGATGGCATCAGCGTTGCTATTGTGCTCGACATGCAGCAGCCGGGCGCGGAAATCTTCGCGCAGCCGGGACTTGTGGGCCTCGACCGTCTGCCGGATTGCCTGGCTGTCCGGGTAGGCGGAAAGCGCGTTCATTAACAGGCAGGCCGTGTTGGCGACCTGTCCCAGCCAATCGCCAAGGCGGGCGAGCGGATAAAGAACGTGTTCCGCCCCCTGCTCCGGCCCGCCGGCAATCCAGTCTGAATAGGCCTGGTCGCGGTGTTCCAGCGCGCCGACCACCATCGCTTCGCGGCTGGGAAAGTATTTGTATAGAGTCCGCAGCGAAACATCGGCACCTGCGCGCAAGGCTTCGACTCCCTGTGTCGCAAATCCCTCCACGGCAAACTGGCGGTCGAGGCTTTCGGCTATACGCTGCTGTATCTGTGTCATGTGATCATAGTAGAGTGATCGCTCTACAGGGCGCTTGCAGAAATCCGACCTCAGCCCCAGTGCCGGGCGACAAAAAAGACCCGCCCTTATTCTGGGCGGGTCAGTCAGGGGAGGAGAGGTAAGATCAATAGCTCTGGTTCAGCTCATCCGCCGCGGGGATTTCCCGCTCGCGCCGGGCGATATAGTCGAGCAGTTCTTCGTTCTTGGCCTCGTCCAGCTTCGGCTCCTGGTATTCCGCCAGCAGTTTCTTCCAATAGGCGTTGGCGCGCAAGTTCATGTCTTTTTCGCCTTCGGATTGCCACTGTTCGAAGGAGTTGTTGTCCGACAGTGGCGAGCGGTAGAAGGCGGTTTCGAAGTTGCGCTGGGTGTGGGCACAGCCGAGGAAGTGATTGCCCGGGCCGACCTCGCGCACGGCATCCAGGCCCTGGCCGTTTTCGGTCATATCGACGCCGCTCAGCAGCTTGACCAGCATGGCGCATTGGTCGGCGTCCATGACGAACTTCTCATAGCCCATGGCCAGGCCGCCCTCGAGCCAGCCTGCCGCGTGCAACATGAAATTAACGCCGCCCAGGAAGTCTACATAGAAGAGAATAATTTTAACATTTTTCTTATTCAATATTGAAAATTGGAAGGTGCTGTTAGTATTCGCTATGAATAATGGTGGTGGTACTGTTGGTGATGATTAATTATGTTATGTTGGTATTTGTTCTTGTTCTAACCGTAACTTAGTTCTTGTTCATAAATTGTTATCACTGAAGTTGTAGAACGTACATTGACAGTTATCAACACGAATTTACATGCATATCAAATATGCACTAATTACTCTTGTCTATAAATTCATTTGTTGTTGCAGTTTATGATCAATAAATAGTTGGTCACCAAAAGACTCTTGCATCATTACAAGTATCCAGTGTTGATAGAAGGGACTGACAGTATTGGAGTAAATGCAAATAGTTGACAGTGCTTAAGGGAAACATGTACTTTTTTAAAGAACTAAAAATGTTTCTTTTGGGGGGAGGGGGGAGCAACTTCCATTGCTGGATTTGTGTAAAGGTAATAGGGGATCATTTGCATATTATATAACTAATGGATAGGATATTAACTGGAAAATAGGATATTAACTGGAAAATACTTATACTTATTATTTTAAAAGTTGGTACCAAATCAAATTTGTCATAACGCATAATGGAAAGAAATACATACAGCCTTAATGATGGGAAAATTACTGGTGTTGAAATGTGGTAATTGATTGATAGAATACGTTGATAGAAACAGAGTAATATGGTGACTGTGCATAAAAATACACTTTATCTAGGAAGCGTACTCTTACAAATTCGTTACTGGATAATTCTCTAAAAACAAAAGTGTGCGACAATGCATGATTTTGAGTGGGGGCTCTCTAGAAATTATTTTGTTATGTATTATTGTTCCTGACTGATATAAAATTAGCAGATCATAAATAATAAGTGTTAACTCTAGATATGTTACTTGTGAGTTTTGTGTAGTGTATGACAACTAAGCTATACTATTTGGTCTCCAAGAAAAGGGGACGATGTTTATTAATTTACCTTCTCTACTGCACCCTTTTCTTTGACTTGAAAAGGCCCCACGTAATCAATTCCTGTGGTTTGGAATGGGTAACTCTCTGTTGTCCTGTAAGATGGCATCTGTCCTGCAGTGGGCTTAGAGAATGGCTCAGCCATGAGAATTTTGCACGTGTTGCATCTGTGCCTGATTTTCTTTACCAATGTTCTTAATTTTGGTATCCAGAACTTCTCCCTCACCTCAGCCATGACATAATTGACTGCTTTGTGGCCGACTCTTTGATGAGCATCTTCGCATATCCTTTCAGAATACAGTGAGCTACTTGGAAGGAAGATTGGCTGATTGGTTGTAAGTCTTCCTATGCACCTTATGATGTCATCATCACATTGGACCAATCCCAACTGCTGTGCCTCTACTGATCCCAAATCCACTACCCTCTGGTCTCTCTTCACCAAGTAGCAATTTGCCTGCAAGATTTCCTTTGTTTTTAGTGGCCCCATTTCAACTGCTCTCCCCTCCCTCTTACTCTTTGCGTTGCTACAAAACCGCAGACACCATGCTGTTACTCTTCTGACCTGTTTTAAATTTCTCCTCTTAAGCAATTCCTCCCACTCATCCTCTACTGTTTCAGTCAAAAATACTGGATCTGCCCCTCTTTTCAGCTCTTCTTGAGACACTCTGTCCTCTTCTGCTGTGAGACTGCTTTCTGATGGCCAATTACTCTGATTGTGTAGCCAATCTGGTCCTTTCCACCACCCCAACTTCTCTAACTTCAAAATACTGGCCCCTCTGCTTCCCAAATCAGCTTGGTTTAAATCTGTTGGCACATGTCTCCATTGAAGCTTGAATTCTTTTGATATCTCATTTATTTTTCTGGCCCTGTTGGCCACAAAGCTTTTCCAGTTTTTAAAGGGTTGACTCAGCCAACACAATGCCACCTTACTGTCAGTCCAGCAGTGATTCTCAATGATAGGCCAACCCTTTAAAGCCTTGTTCACATTTGCAGCCAAGTTGGCACTGATGATTTGTAGAGGATTATTGCTTAATGCAAACACTTCCAAACTGTAGAGTTTATCAAAAACTCCATTGCTATGTTGTCTATGAGCCAAAAAGCCACTTTGAAGAAATGAAATGCTGTTGTTACGTAGATTCAACCACCGCAGTGACTTCAAACTTCTAAAGGTAAGAGGGGATAGGTATCGTATACTGCAATTTTCGAGAGACAGAGTATCCAAAGCTACTAAATTTGTAAATAAACGGTCACTGATGATTGGTAAAGGGTTATTGCTTAATCCCAACACTTTCAAACGGTAGAGTTTATCAAAAACTCCATTGCTATGTTGTCTATGATCCAAAAAGCCACTTTGAAGAAATGAAATGCTGTTGTCACGTAGATTCAACCACCGCAGTGACTTCAAACTTCTAAAGGTAAGAGGGGATAGGTATCGTATACTGCAATTTTCGAGAGACAGAGTATCCAAAGCTACTAAATTTGTAAATAAACGGTCACTGATGATTGGTAAAGGGTTATTGCTTAATCCCAACACTTTCAAACGGTAGAGTTT
This sequence comes from Alatinidae sp. Z8VKAUB7J3, assembly GCA_010016025.2. Taxonomy (NCBI): domain Eukaryota; kingdom Metazoa; phylum Cnidaria; class Cubozoa; order Carybdeida; family Alatinidae; species Alatinidae sp. Z8VKAUB7J3. The sequence goes on from JAAAKM020073195.1 coordinate 155,664,878, forward strand.
ATCAAAAACTCCATTGCTATGTTGTCTATGATCCAAAAAGCCACTTTGTAGAAATGAAATGTCGTTGTTACTTAGATCCAACACCCACAATGACTTCAAACTTCTAAAAGCAAGAGAAGAAAGGTATCTTATACTGCAGTTCATCAGATACAAACGACGTAAACTTACTAAATTAGTAAATAAGCTATCACTGATGATTTGTAAAGGATTATTGTCCAAATATAACCGTTCTAAACCATGTAGATTATCAAAGACCCCATGGCTTTTGTTTGTCAATTGAGAACCATGTTGTCCATGAGCAAGGAAGCTACTTTGCACAAATGAAATGCTGTTGTTACGTAGATCCAAATACCACAACGACTTCATATTTTGAAAAGCAAGAGGCGAAAGGTATCGTATACTGCAATTTTGGAGATATAGACGCTGTAAACTTACTAAATTAGTAAATAAAGTAATATAAAAAAGTTGTCAATAAGAAATGGTTGCAGTTTTGAAGAAGGTAATACGAAAGAATTGTCAATAGGAAAGGGTTGCAGTTTTGAAGAAAGTAATATAAAGGTTGTCAATAAGAAATGGCTGCAGGTTTGAAGAAAGTAATACGAAAGAATTGTCAATAGGAAATGGCTGCAGTTTTGAAGAAACTAATATAAAAGGTTGTCAATAAGAAATGGCTGCAGGTTTGAAAAAGTTAATACGAAAAAGTTGTCACTAAGAAATGGCTGCAGTTTTGGAGAAAGTTATTCGAAAGAATTGTTAATAAGAAATGGCTGCAGGTTTGAAAAAGTTAATACGAAAAAGTTGTCACTAAGAAATGGCTGCAGTTTTGGAGAAAGTTATTCGAAAGAATTGTTAATAAGAAATGGCTGCAGGTTTGGAAAAATAAATACAAAAAAGTTGTCAATTAGAAATGGCTGCAGTATTGGCGAAAGTAATACGAAAGAATTGTTAATAGGAAATGGATGCAGTTTTGAAGAAAGTAATCAAAAGAGTTGTCAATAAGAAATGGTTGCAGTTTTGAAGAAAGTAATCAAAAGAGTTGTCAATAAGAAATGGTTGCAGTTTTGAAGAAAGTAATTCAAAAGAATTGTCAATAGGAAATGGTTGTAGTTTTGAAGAAAGTAATTCAAAAGAATTGTCAATAAGAAATGGTTGTAGTTTTGAAAAAAACAATACGAAAGAGTTGCCAATAAGAAGTAATTGCAGTTTTGAAGGAAGTAATATAAAAAAGTTGTCAATAAGAAATGGTTGCAGTTTTGAAGAAGGTAATACGAAAGAATTGTCAATAGGAAAGGGTTGCAGTTTTGAAGAAAGTAATATAAAGGTTGTCAATAAGAAATGGCTGCAGGTTTGAAGAAAGTAATACGAAAGAATTGTCAATAGGAAATGGCTGCAGTTTTGAAGAAACTAATATAAAAGGTTGTCAATAAGAAATGGCTGCAGGTTTGAATAGGATAAGATTTATCAATTTTTCCTTATTTGTATCATGTTTAGGTATTCTAGTGTCAATTGAGCACAAAGAAGTCATTTTCAGATTGACATAGGAATCACTCATGGCTGACATTGAACAAATCCTTCTTAACGGCTTCCTTGCATAACAACTACAGCTTATAATAGTTTGATGGAACAAAACATAGAGTGTGCTGATTCAATGATGTGCATTTTTGAGAAAGCACACATTTAAGTAGGTGCCTATTTAAATGATGTACTAAATTTAAAGGATGTGCTTATGTCCGGCATGCGCCTATTCGAGGATGTGCTTCTTCAAGCTGTGCCTAATTAAGGACGTAGATTGATGAAAGGGTGGCTGATTGTAAAAGAAGAGATTTAAATAGTTTCATACTCAGATACGATTTATCAATTTTTCTTTATTTGTATCATGTTTAGGTATTCTAGTGTCAATTGAGCACAAAGAAGTCATTTTCAGATTGACATAGGAATCACTCATGGCTGACATTGAACAAATCCTTCTTAACGGCTTCCTTGCATAACAACTACAGCTTATAATAGTTTGATGGAACAAAACATAGAGTGTGCTGATTCAATGATGTGCATTTTTGAGAAAGCACACATTTAAGTAGGTGCCTATTTAAATGATGTACTAAATTTAAAGGATGTGCTTATGTCCGGCATGCGCCTATTCGAGGATGTGCTTCTTCAAGCTGTGCCTAATTAAGGACGTAGATTGATGAAAGGGTGGCTGATTGTAAAAGAAGAGATTTAAATAGTTTCGTACTAGGATAAGATTTATCAATGTTTCCTTATTTGTATCATGTTTAGGTATTCTAGTGTCAATTGAGCACAAAGAAGTCACTTTCAGATTGACATAGGAAGCACTCATGGCTGACATAGGACAAATCCTTCTTAACAGCTTCCTTGCATAACAACTACAGCTTATAATAGTTTGATGGAACAAAACATAGAGTGTGCTGATTCAATGATGTGCACTTTCGAATTTAAGCCTCTTACAACAGTAGAACGTTAAGTCAAAACCATGGGAAGCTTATTTGTTAAGAAGCAGAAGATTGTCTCATTTCAGTTTGGCTTTTAGGTTTCATGTAGTTTCGAGGTAGATAGTTTGTTGGGAGTTTTAGGACGGAAAGGTCAAACTCCGCTCTCTTGACATGCCGCGGGGCATCTGAAAGGTTGAAGAGCGAGATTTCGAAATGAAAGTGGTTCTTTGCGTATGGTGAATTCGTTCTGGAGTATCAATCGTTTGAAATTCCGTACGTTGGTTCGAATCTCTAGCGAACGCGGAGAAATGTTTGTTAACCTCGCTTAATGGAGCAACAAAGACTTCTATACTCCAGTGCACCGTAAAACACCTACCATCTAACAGCAGGGAAGTTTGCACAAAAGAGCTTCCTTGTTCGTTTTGTAATTAAATGTCCAGAACAAAGTTTCCTCTTTCTGTGTACTCTTAAATTTCACATATTTGTTCGTAATTTTATTATGCGGGTTACGTTTATTTCTTGACCTGATTAGCCGTGAGACCCATAAGGTTGCAGTCTTCTACGTTGCCCCTGGCCAGGAGGATAAGCACTCTATTCTGAACAACACTGCTGGCAGTAACTTGTTTGAGGAGTTCTTGGCTGGTATGGCTTGGGAGGTAAGTACGCTAAGTGTAACGATTTAAAAATTGCTGCCCTTGTGTCGTTGAGCACTCTCCTTCGGGTTGCATCAAAGGAAATAAATATGGAGATTGGTATAAGAAAGACTGCAACACAATGATGGTTGATGTAGCTGGGGTATTAATTCCTGGAGAGTCATTGCCAGGTATCTTCTAGGAACTGGCAGGTATGTTGGCACCACGCTGCTGGATGAAGTGTATGCTGGTAATGGTATGACCTTGTATGTTTGATATTTCAGTTTTGCGTAACGTGCGAGGAAGGAAATCAAGAATTGGGTTGCTTTCTTCAGTTTATGTTTTACAGTGATAATTGAAAATAACATGGCCAGTCTTTAACTTTACGTCTTTAAGTCTATTGGCAAAACGGATTTGTGCTCACTAGTTTTTAAAAGCACCGCTGACCGAGAACATGGTACTTCTATTCGTCAATTGGTTTATTATAATTCACTTATATCCTATCAGATATTTACAAAAGGATCTCCTTGACGGCAGATAGTTTCCTTAACCAGAGTGTGGCAAATACTCTCAGAAAAGCATGTGTGTTGCTCAAATCAATTGTTAAGTCTTGTAGCGCAAATTGACATTTTGAATTTTTCAGGTGTCTAGAGGGTTCACGTATTTAAGTGTTGTATAAATGATGAGAGGTACTCGTAATGCGTAGGCCTACGTGAGCAGAGTAATAAGACTTCCATTCGCGGTTGCACCCTTTTCCTGAGAACACATCCCTCGCTGCGTACATACTGTACTGATGGCCGTTAGCATAACACTCTGAGTATGTACGATTTTAACATTAATGGTTTAAACTTCATTGTTTTCTCGTAGGCAAACTTTCTTGGATATGAGACCGCCATGAAAGTCTTAAACTGGCTAACTGTAACATAAACACCAAGAAAATGGAATAGCAGTTGAGCAAAATGTGGATTCTGAGGAATCTTGGTGTTACTGAAATGACAAGGAAAGTAACTTAGATTTGGGGGTAAGCTTCAAATGGATCGTAGTAGAGGGAGATGATAAGTACAAACTGTGGAGTCAGTTATCGAAATCTCCAGTGTAGAAAAAGCATTTAGGAAATCAAATCGTTCCCGTCCAACCTAGCAAAAGAAAACGTTTAGGGCTTTTCTGATGTGCGTTTTAGTTAACTTTAAATTTCCATTTTACAGATCCAGTTCTAGCTATTGGTTTCGGAGCGATTATTGTAGTGTTCAACGTAAGATATCAAGAATATTGCACGAAATAGCGAAAACATGAAAAGCTTTTTTCGTCTGACACTCCTCAGAGTACTACCGTCAGAATGACCGAAATGGAATGAGTTAGAGAAATGGGAGCATGTTAACATTGGTCACGCTAGCTCAGCTGGTAGAGCACACGCTGAAGATCCATAGGTCACTGCTTAAAATCCTATCGGTGACATTTTTTGTTTCCTGTTCATAAACTGGTATTCTAAATCTGCTCTTCTCGATATATGTGTGTATTTTTGTACTTCATTTGAAAATCTGGTTTGATTTGTGAGAAAGGAAAACTTTTTGACACAATTAAGAATACAGTAAGTAAAAGGGCCAGAGGAAAGAACGAAGTAACAGCTCAAGTTGATGTAGACGCGCTGTCACTGCTTCGAGAAGTCGAAATAGTCGTCGCTAACGATGACTCAAATTTTCTGTCCCTACATTAAGCAGGAAGTATTACAATTTTGTTTCGAATGGATTTGTAGAACCGGTCTTTGTAGTAACCGTTTGTTTATTTTTGTTTATGTTTGTTTATGTTTGTTTAATGTTGTGACAACAATACCCTTCCCTTCAAGGAATCCAAGGAATCGGCCCAACGGCATGCAGAAGCGAAGAAGAAGAAGGACTATCTATCCCGAAAACAATCCTCATCTTCGCTACATCAGCTAGAGAAAGTATCATCAAATCTAGATACCCGACAAAATATAACACACGACATGAATGCCAGCAAGAGCTCGCGGAGGATCGGGGGACGAAGTAGCCAGTTGTCTCCACGGCAAGATGTAAGAAAAACAGCCGATACAGTTTATTACTGTTTCTTTAATGCTCTACCCTTAGTTGCCTGACTCACTTTTACGCAAATTCAACCTTATATCGTCGTGCATGGTTTTCTACCCCTTTAGGATAGTGTATGGCCCCTTTTTGGCTCCATTCAATACAACTTAACCCTCACGCCATCTTAGTTCTAGTCTTGGGGATCCTCAATCCACTATATCATCCAGACGCACCATCAAATCTGAAAGTAAGAGTAAATAGCAAATGTGTGTTGAAAGGCCTTTCGGTAGCCTACGGTAAAGATCATCATCAGGACTGTGTATCAAGTAGCCCATCATGATGTATTATAAGCTTTTTTGCACTTTCATCTAACTACTATAAATAGAGTGTCTAAACACTTTGAAGTGAAACAAGGACTGTGTAGCAAGTAGCCCATCATGATGTATTATAAGCTTTTTTGCACTTTCATCTAACTACTATAAATAGAGTTTCTAAACACTTTGAAGTGAAAACAAGGACTGTGTAGCAACTAGATTGCAAGAAAGGATGTAGGTCAAACATACCAAGCCATCTGTTAAACAAATGAAAGCTTATTCCTTACGCCTGCAAAGTTAGAAACTTCTTACTTTTCATGTAAACAATGTCTATAGATTTACTTTATTGCATAACTAATGGAAATTGCCGCTGGCTGATTTATTGCAGGCTGCAACCATTGGATGTGTAAAGATTCCTTGCATGTTTCTGCAGTGTCAACTGCTATACGGTACTAAATGTGACGCTAAAGCGTACTACCTAATTCATGCTGAGTTCAACAAAGAAATAATGCATACATTAAATGTCACTAACAAGCTCATCTGGCCTTTGAGAGTACACCGAAACAACCTCTTGTGTAACAAAGGGCACACTGAGGATAACGTAGTCAGTATACATTGACACAAGAGTGACTACTGAGGGACTGAATAGACAAGCTTTCAACTGCTACCTAATTTATGCTGATTGTAAAAGAGAAATAATGTATACAATAGCGTTCATTAACTATTCCAACTGGCCTTCGCAAGTTTTCGAAACAACCTCTTGTGTAACCAATGATCCACTTAGGATAAGTTAGTGAGTATACACTGACACAAGAGTAACTACTGAGGCAGTGGATAAACACGTTTTTTCACTGCTATATTAAGTACGGTACATCAAGGGTTGTACTTAGTTTATGCTAATTGCAACTAAGGAATAATGTTAAAGATCTTTGAGTAACCTCCCGTCTCGGACTTGCATGAACTGTTCAGGGGGTAAATGTAACGTTTTACTGTCCAATTCAACTGACTAGAAACTATGAACACAGCACATTTACTCAAACAACAGGAAGCATGACTCTTGTAGGAAACTTTCCTCTTTCGAGATGACTAATAAAGTCGTTTGCAAAACATAACTTCCTACTGCTGTGTACTTATGTATTTACTAACTAACTCAGTTCAGGGGGTTGACACTCTCCCCTCCTTAAAAAGAGTAGTATTATTATGGTAGTGAAGTATTCACAAATACTGGTAGAAATAATAATTTTCTTTAACAATGGCAATGACTAAGCTAGTGTTATAATAGTAATAATAATGAGTAACTACTGAACAATATAAAACAAGTTTAAAATGCAAAATTTATATAAATGTGACAAAATCCAATTCCAAATTGTTTCTTGAAGTGTCCATGCACAAGTTCAAAGTCATATAATGTTCCTTGTACTAACTCGAATTAAATTGATACTAATACACATAACTCCTTGTATTACTGGTGGTAATCCTATGTCAGTGAACAATCCATGAAATATGATCCTTGATAATAGGGTGTAACGTAAGGTTGTATTGGTACAAAAAGTTGTTGAAATGGTACTTGATAATATTGGTAAGGAGGTACAATTTGAGTTGTAAACATGTTTGGAGGTACTGGGGGGTAATAATAACCAGTATTAGGTTGAGGAATACTCTCATTAGCAAGAACAGAGGATACTGTAGGATTTCCAAGAGTATCATAGGTAAAGATTCGTCTAGGTTGTTGTGTCCATGTTGGTCTATGTGGTGATGGTTCCATGTTAGCTGGTGTGCCTTAGATGGTAGGTGATTGTGGTATGGATGTGGTGGTATTATGTAAAATACGATGGTTTGTGGATGCAAGATCAATTGGATGAAACCCTTCAAATTCATCTTCGGACTCTGTGAGCTCAACGTCTGGTGTATGAATGTGAATGAGTTGGTCTGTCATGATAACTTGTGGTTTGTGTTATGGGTTTGGTTGGTTTAATGGGGTTTGAGATGACACAAACAAACTATTTAAATATGAAAATGAAATATGTGGCAATGAAATTAAAGTTCTCCGTACACACTTGAAAATGGATAAAATGTTCTCTGTCCACGCTAAAGCCGCAAAATCGCTTGAATCTGGCTTTGCGCATGCTTACATAGAAGTATAACTGCAAGCCTGCAATTCTTGGTCTTTCATCAATTCTGAGTTTTACCGCATACTTATCTTTCAAATGACAACAGGGCATTCGAAAACTTCCGGCTACCAAATTTCCCCGCTACAAAAAATTACGTTTCGAAAGCTTTCCATTCCGCAAAGCGTTTCAAAAGTCCGCATACAATCGGTAAAATGTGGACGGTGGAGCAAACCGTAACTGTAAAGCTTCAAATTCAAATTTAACCTCCTTAGTGTGAACCAAGCCTCGTTCAACAAGATGACGGCTTTGGGAGGAACCACACAATTTTGCTTTGCTCAAAGGTATCAATGCCAGTCATTGACGTTCATTTACAGCACATGGACGAGGGCGGTAAAGTTGTATGGTGCTTATACCTAAACCCAATTAAGCCTTTAAGCTTAAACCTTGCATTCAAATTCAAATGTACAACTTTAATATCTGGCAAAAGAACAGGATAAGAAATCGCGTGCTAATCCATGAGTACAAAAGCCAAAAGTTTGTTTAAGGTATAATACCTACCATCTAAATAAGACACACTTAGGGTATTAAAAGTATTATGACGGTGTCTTGTCATCAGCAGAACCGCTAAAATGTTTGTCTGACGATAGAAACAACACCGACAGAAATTGATGGTTTAAAAATAGAAACGAGCGCAATTCGTTACGTCCCATTTTAATAAATCATGAAGATTTGAGCAAGTCCCCTGACATCTTTAAAAAGCGGAGCATGTCAGACGATATTTGGAAAAATTATTCGAAAAAGCGAGAAAACGTCAAGGTAGAGGTTCGAACCCGGGCCTACGTTAATGCGACATGTTGCCCTGACAACTGAGCTGTGAATATATATATATAATAACTGCTATCTGGTCACAGACTGGCCTATGTTCTTACTTTCACGATGGCTAGCTAGGCAGATCTAGAGCGCGTGGCAGCTAGTGGAAGAGGTACATGATGTACCGATACTCAAATATTCCCACCCGAATAAGAAAGTTGCATTTGTTTCTTACCACTCCAGACTCCACGGACAAACGCTTTGCTGTTTTCCGCAACCCTTTCTGCAACAGAAGGTTATAAACATCAGTAAGCTCAGGATCTACTTCTGCAGCCTGAGTGGCCATTTTGAAAAAGAACACATGTGAGTTTCGTTCAACAACTTGTTGTGAAATCCAGTATTTATGATGTCAGCGTATCGAAAACAAGATGGCACCACTTAAAGTAAACAACAGGGTGAAATCAAGATACTGCAAATAAAAAGTATCAACACAGCGTAGACGTCCTGAAGACAGTGTAATGAATGGAGAGATAGAAGAATAAATAATTCGACAAATTGGTGAGTATTTTGGGTGATAAAGTGATAGGGGCGAGATTGAGATGGTTTGGCCATGTACATACGAGGGGGGATGAGGGATATATTGGAAGGAGGATGCTGGAGATGGGAATACCGGGTAGGAGAAGGAGAAGGAGGCCAAAGAGAAGGTTCATGGATGTGGTGAGGGAGGACATGAAAATGGTTGACGTGACGGAGGAGGAAGCAAACAACAGACTGGTGTAGAGACAAAGGATCCCCTGTGGCGACCCCTAAAAGAGAGGAGCTGAAAGAAAAAGAAGAAGAAGAAGTGAGTACTTTGGTTGAATAATTGATTCATTGATTCATTGATTCATTGATTGATTGATTGATTAATTGATTATCTACGTAACCGGCAAACATCATCGGCAATATTCAATGTTTTAAACAAGAACTGTACCAGCATATCAGGCACTCTGGCGTCTTATTAATGTAAAAATATATTCCATTGTGATTATACGCCTTAACAGATGGTCTAGTTACACACTAACCGTTTTGAGATCATCTACAACCCTTGTTTTAACCCTTTAAGAACATCCACGAAACCCTGTTAGTTTGTCTTAATCCTCAGTGAGTTATGTTGTGGCACAGCTACATATGTCCAGAGATCCTGCCTTTGTCCAAATGCTTACTATTGAAAGCACAATTTTCAACCATTTTCACGTCTCGGTGCTAGTGTTCACTAAGCCATCCGCGCATCCTTGATTTTGAATGGGGACGTGATGATGGGTGAAGAGATAAGATAGATGATAGGGGACTCATTTTTATTTGTGCAACGCGATAATGCGCTTTTATTAGAAGGAACAGCAGATATTGGTAAGGAACTAAATATCTCATACGTTTATGCCAGACAAATATGGGAAAGTGGGAAGTCCCCTGTCCCAAGTTGCTTCCAGGCCCTGAACCTCTATTAGGCATCAAATCAGGTTGATAGTTCTGCGGTAGCTTGATCGTAAGTTGGCCAATACAAGGGTTGTAGATGGTCTACAAAAGGTTAAAATGAATTCTAGACAAGAAACAACCCAGAAAACCCCCATTCTCCATTAGATCACATTCCTTATATCCCATCAGAACGGGCTTTAATTCCCCGAGGGTCCATTTGTGACTCCAGGATATACATTGAGACATGAATTGTTCTGCGCTCCAATTAGGTCTTAAGTAAGTAAGCACCGTTTGAGGAAGTGCGTAAATTAGGTCATAATCGAAAATTTTGGACAGAAGCATTTCGGGTGATGAAATGTGTGAAACTTTCTCCAGCCGAAAAAATTAATTGGTATGGTCATGCAAAGTTTAGTAAAGGCCTGCTGGTATAACTGAAATTCATAGCTAAGATAGCATTGGGGCGCAATGCCCTCATGTAAAGTTTTGCCCTTTTGCTAAAATATTGCCAAAGTACTTTCTCGAGTTAGTTTTCACTAGCAGACAATGCATTTATCATGTCCGTTATCATAAATAGATATTTAGGTATTTCAATCTCAATACTCATTTGATAATTTGGCTGTATAGCAGTTTATGCTTCGTCTCAACATTAATCTGGCGGTATTACTTGTTCACAATCAAAAAGGGCGTACAACAACTGGTAGCCTGTTATGCGTAGGCCTAGTCGAAAAATACTTCAATACAATTACCTGCCTTTCACGTCGTTTAAAGCAAGACCTGCGACCACCGCCAGCAAGTGATGTGTAATAGCACCTTGAGAACTTGATAGTGGAAACGAAACTACTCATTGTAAACTTTTATAGTATAGTAATTTATGAGGTGCTTAAAGCCACACGATAAAAATTTTCGGAGTTCCATCTAAGAGCGAAGGCAAGGAGCTTACCGCGAAATATAACATTGAAAAAGCAAGCTGTTACAAGCTTGCCAGCTGTCCAACCGCACACAGTAAGGATACAACCTTGACCATTATTCCTACTAGTCAGTACACACATGTCGGCTTACCACCATTGCCGTTGCCATGTTAACTTTCATGCCCTTTAAATCAAACATTCCTTTCCAACCAATGAAGTTATTTCCCGGTTGTTGCATTGACGTGGTCATAAAGTCATAACCATAATTATAACTTTGCATATCGACGTATAATGTTATGTATATGGTTCAGTACATCTGTGTTCACTGCTGCAGATAAGTCGTGCACCCCCACCTCACACATCAAAACGACGGTTGACCCCAACTCCCACTTCAACTCCTTCATAATACATATAGTCACGGAGGGTAGGCTAATTATTACGCACTTTTTAGAAACTTTTATTTTGAAAAGAGCTGGAAAGTTAAATTCAAAATGGAACTAGTTTAGGTAATAACTGTCTCGTATACCTACTATACCCATACTGATTTTTCTCTATTCCTACCATAGCAAAAGGAATAAATAACATTTTACGTGGGTAAGACTTAACCAACGTTTTGGAGTAATTTTTACGCAGTGAAGGGTAATTATTACGCACATGCGTAAAGATGTGAATAAAGTCACCAAGAACTTAAAATACCGATCGTACGAGCAAAAATAGGAGAAGTTGGTTATTACTACACACGAGAAGATGGTATGCACTCCATTGTTTCTTTGTTTGTTTTTCTCTAGGCTCGCGGACCATCACGAGACGATCCCGATACAATAGTCGATGACCTTTTAACACCATGCTCGCCAGGTAATGTCTCATTTGTTTGCACTTTTTAGTAATGACACTTATTTTGTTAAGAGAAAATGCCTGTCATTGGGTTGATACCCTTATTTACTCTTCTGTATTTGAAACGATTTTGGGTGAGATACAGATTGCCGTATGAGCACAAAGTATTTTTAATCACGCTTTCGAAACGCTAGCAAAAGAGCAATATATGTGCTCGTATAAATCCTACCAAATACAAATGCAGAAGCTACATGTTTGTGGAGGTGTGTATGAGTGTCTACGTCTGTTTTCCGTCGATAGAGACTTTATGTTTGTGTCTTTGAATTGAACCATTTTTCAGCAAAACTAAAACAGTCTCTTAACGCCCCGCAATGCAAGCGCACTTTTATTTTATGATGCGCGTGTATTGTCAGAGTCATACGTTTGGGAGAACATAGGTTTGTTAAATGGTGGTCTTGAAGATTTCCACTGCTCTCTTTGATGCAGGGGACCCCGGTGCCCAAGAAATGAACTGGATGGATGTTCCTGGAAACAAATTACTGGAACCGGTAGTATGCATGGTAGGTTCTTTTTGCGCTTTTATCTTAAACGTTATAAGCAATATTATTCACCAGGAGGTGAATCTTGTAAAGTACGAAAAGTGCAGGCGTCAGCAGTCTACAGCCTGTTGCCTCGAAAAAATATCTTTGCGAACGCAGTTGTTGTCAGGATTCTCTTGGTTGCTGCAACAGTAAGATACTGTGCCTATTAGGAGGTGGATTTCCTTGTTGGATTCTTGTAGTACATCGAAAACCCTCTAACAGAATGAGCCATACGACTATACACTGTTTACTGTTGCATACTCGAAGTTTTGTCTTGATTTTCGGTAGAAAAATTAGGGCAGGGGAAGCCTCCCCCTTCCCCCCTCTAGTTGCACTCCTGGTAAATACTGTTTTTGATTCATTAGTGTTCAATCCGATATCGACTTCAGCATTACTTATAAGCGAGAGCAGGCTCTAAGAATCTTCGATATTATCAGAAAACATAGCTTTGTCGTGTAAGTAGTACGTGTCCGTAAGAAATTCAGCTGGGTGTTCTTCCAGCGTTATCTGAGGTTTAGTGTTATTTCGAGATTTTCAATCTTCTTGGTTGCTCTTCTCATAGCGTAGTCCAATGCGATGACGAAGAGGTAAGGTGCTAACGTGTCACCTTGTAATACTCCTGTGTAGATTTTAAAGAATACAGTATCCCTTTTTTCAGTTGCCACTTTGGCCAAAGTTCCTTGATACATAGCTGCGATAGTTTTAACGACTGTACCTGGTACGAGGTATTCTTGCCTTAAGATTTGAAGAAGGGTGTTTCTCTTATAAAGTCAAATGCCTTTCAAAAATCAATGAAGGTCAACACTGCTGATTTTTTCATCCTCATCTATAATGGGTATCAGTATAAGAATGTGACCGACTGTTTACTCTCTGAAACTATTCTGGTTTATTCGTAGTATTTTTTCGAAGTGTGGTTTCAGGTGATTGGCTATGACCTTATTGTAAGCCTTGACTCCAACTGACATCAGGCTAATTCTTGTATAGTTTTGACGATTATTCAGGTCTTAATTTTGAGGATGGGCTTTATAACTAATTGTTTCCAGATGATTGGACATTCTCCGTCGTTGCAAACTTTGTCTTTTAAACGCTGAATATTCAGGTTTTTAATCACAAACTCTCCTCTTGCGGATGAAAATGCTTGTAGTATGTAAAAAGATAACAGATTAGTTGACTATGACTCATGATTATCATTGTCCTTTTTTTTCTAAAACCTGGTTGCAAAGACTCGTGCCATCAGCCCTTCAGAAATAGCCTTATCTGCAAAACTATTTAGACACATGGTCAGATGCGCTTCACATTTTGTAAGCCAATGGACATGCTCAGGAAAAATAGTTGAAAATAAAAATCCGTTGCGGTCTAGACGTGATTTATGCTGACGCTTGTATACAAATTAGGCGAAATCTAGCCAGAGATTTTGGCTCGAGATTTGAACATCAGGGCCGAAGCAAATACAATTATTATCAAGCGGTGCCGTTTACCATTCTTGTATAAACTTTGTAAATATCAGCGAATGGTAAGCCTGGTGGAAATCTTAAAATTGCAATGATAGTCAACACCAAGCATAAGCGGGTGCAAATGTTGCATTATGTTAAAAGTAGTGATTTTACTCGCATCATTACAAAGGTTATTAACAATTGTCATATTGCACAATACTAAATGGTAGAGATAAACATGAAAGATAAGGGGAGAAGTTAGGAAAATACAGTGTTAGAAGGTACAAAAATTTATTTTAAAAGCCTTAAAGTTCAAGTTAGGCTTTAGTTGGCTTGTGAGGCTTTTTCAGAGAAGGAGATCAAATTCAGTCAAATTTGCATCAAGAAAGGTAAAGTGCGAGAAAGAAAAGGAAAGACAAAGAGAAGTATGTGATACAATCTGAGCAATGTGAGCAAATAAGAGAGAAAGCAGAGCCGGACAGCTTTTACCAGACAGAGTAGAAACAGCCAGGTGCCCTGAAAGGCGTCTACAGAATTGATGGATCGTTTGACACATGTATGGCATTACATTCATGGCACTGAAAGCGACAGACGCTACCTGAGCCAAGCGGCTTAGGAATCCAATCTTTGACTAGAAAAGAGAAACTGTGCATTAAGATGGGTATCAGCACTCGAAAAAATTTTAATACTTTACTTGCGGATTTGCAATGAATGCATTTCAGTAACAGGAATTACAAAATTAATAACGCACGAAATAGCGAAAACAGTAAGTACTAACAGACCCTTTTTGTCTGACATTTCTCAGAGTACTAACGTTAGAATAATCCAAATAAAGTGTTTTCAATCACCCTCCAGATTTTGCTACCATAAATGAATTTTAGCATAGGACGCCCTAGTTAAGCCACTGCTGTCAAAATTGAAGTGGTAAGGCTATGTGATGGAAAATAGGATTTATGAGTTTACAAGTACTAACTTGAAACCTAACATTTCGACTTATTTCACAGACATTAGATTCTCACTTTCTTGTTCAGCATAGAACATTGGATTTACGATGTTAACCTAGTATTTTTCACTTGATCCAACGCCATCATCAGAAGTTCAAAGTGATTTGAACGCAGTGATTAACGCAGAATTTATATTTTTTAGTTTTGGGCAATCTTCTGACATTTATAATTCATGACAACCAGGCTCTGTTTTTCAAGAGAGAACATCAAATTTATGAGTTTAAAGTAATATATCGACCAGATCTAGGCCTATCATCACTCGTTTTTTTTAATAAAATATCAAGGAACGACTTTGTTTAATACATAAAACTAGTATATAGCCTTTAACCACAGACATCATCATTTCATTGTTTTGTCATGGGACACAGAAGGTAAGATTTAGTAGACTTGACAAGTTTCAACATAATCCAAGTCCATATTCAGAATCTAATTTTGTCATTACACATGGAATATCATATTAGTAGACTTATCCAAAATACAGAGCATTTAATGTATATAATGTGACTAATATTTAAGTTATATATATATTAGAAATCACTAGAGTCTCAGTGCTATCTATCATAAAATGCTTATTTCCTTGGTAAAACAGGTTTTCAATCAAATTTGCAGACACCAGATTTTTAGTATTGGCTGGTAGTTTAGCAGAATTTAATGAAGAACAGAAATATGTGGGTCAATTTTTTATAAAAAGAATTAACATTAAATAAAGGCTATTTAAGTTGACAATTCACTGTAAAATGTCTTTTTTGTAAATCAAGAGCCATCAACAGCATGGGCACGCCCCAGGAAACTCTTGCAACCTAGCTTGTGTTATTCCACAACACTGTTACTCCCATGGTTTCATTGAACGGTTGGCACAAGGGAGAATCAAGTCATCGATCAACTGAGGCTACACGCCTCCCCAGTTGTTTCATCCTATGCATAATGGTGTGTTAAAAGATGTGTTGTTAAGATCTGCCGCCGAGACCACCTGGATAGAAAGTTTTTCAGACTATTAATACATTTTCAGGCCAAGCGATATTAAACTAGGATTATAGGGAAGACTTTTTGCAGCTAACTCAAGGTTTGAAGCACATGTCTAGTTGATAGTTATAAGTTCCCGTATTATATGATACACCAAAACCTCAGAAAGATTTTAAGTTGATAATGATTTTAAGCAGGCGATAAAGCTCGTTTAGACTCTCAAAGGAAGTGCATTTGACAGACTCCCCTCTCGACGCTTTTGTGAGCAGTGATTCGGATACTCCTGTTCTACACTGAGGCAAATATCTTTTAAACAGGAAAAAAGAAAAGAACTGATACAAATTACTCCAAAATGGTGCGGTATAACTTGCTTATCTTCTTGAATTTTTGGTTAGACTGAATGAACTTTAGTTCTCTTTGGAAGAAAAATAGAAACCATCATCAAGGCCATTAACATACTTTTCGGATTTTAATTAATGGTGGAATTCTTGAAAAGGAATATGGTAAGGAAGTGGTGTTAAAATGGTTTCCTAACCGTAATGAGCTTATTGAAGACACCAAGGATGTTTGGCTAAGTCAAATTCCAGGCTACTGTCAACGGGTAAGACATAAATGAACACAATTAAGGAGTTTATTGGTTAAAACAAATAACTCAACAATAGAAGATGCCTAGAAGGGACCTTGTCTTTCTTTGAAAGGTAGTGGTTTCTTGCTTGGGACCTTACATGCTAGGAGCATATGTTACTTTGTCTGACGTGTTGCTTTGAAATTAAGGTAGGGACTACAGTGTGCTGAATTGTTTATTCATACAAACAAATAACTGTTGCCTATCTTGGGCTATGAGCAGCCATTCTATGACTTCACTCTTCTTATATCGGTAAGTCAGGAAGAAGGTGTTAAGCTACTTGCCCTTCTGCCTGTCGAAGAAGAACTGCCAACATTTATAGAACGGGAATGCTCTACTCAATTTCGAAACCATTTATGGGAGTGAAATTTGAGCAAAAGTTTGACTTACTACCAACATATGCAACTCATTGTAGACATAAGAACAGCACATGGATCAGAGTGGATCTTATAGTGTCAAAAGACAAGAAGGTGTCGTTTTGCGTACTTGCTTCTCTGTTCCATAAATTCTTTCAAGTACTTCCTCGATCAGTTTACTGACTGGAACAACAAAAGTATCTCACAGAGGGAGAATATGCTTTTAAAGAGTTTGGAATGAATTTTGTGAAGGCAAAGAAAAAGATCCAATTTGTTTATAGGTCACAGTTGTTCCATTCATTCTGTAATGGCTGCTAGCAGCTCTTTCTTGGATCAACAGGATTCCAGAAGAAACATGCAGCTACAGTACACATCATAATCATGTCAATCAAAGGATGCCACGTGTTTACGAAAGAGAGGAAAGGCATCAGATTGTGTATTACGTATAAAAGACTGTTATGTGTTTTATGCCAACCTCATTGTTTTGAGAGCTTTTTTGATTATCCTATTTCTTCGTTTTGTGGCTTTTACGCAGTCTTAATTACTTTTTGTTACAATAAAGAGCTTTAATTAAAAGAACTGATGCTTGTTGTATTTCAATGTGGAATATGGCACATTCAACCATAGGGGCCTTTTGACCCATTTTATGGAAAAACATCAGTCAAATATTATACATTTGAGGGTTTAGGAAGTGCAACTAATCAACGTAAAATTCAAACACTGCCAAAAACACTGAATTTGACGTATATTGGTGGCGTCAAACATACTGAAGTGTTTCCGCTACAACACGTATGATCACGAGAGTGATAACGGGGGAATCCATAGATGGCCATTCTTCCATTGAGCGCCGTCATACAGCATTTCGTAGAATTGCTGAACACACATTAAAAAGATGAAGGTGGTACGAGGTTGTACGAGGCTTGAAGTAGTGCGAAGACGTACATTACAGATGTTAGCAGCAACACTGTCATTGAGCAGAAGGACGAGGAAAACATTTTTACTATCTTGGAAGCCATGAAGGAGACTGCCATGACTTTGAATAACTGGCTATTGTTCGTGTTGTATTACCTTACGTTTAGGGAGTTGCAGTTGATTGATTCATGAAACATTGATTCTTAACTTCATTTTTTACACGTTTTGGTCATTTTCCAACCACCCCGTCTATTCCAACACCCCCGTTTATAAAGTTTTTGGGATTTTTCCAACCCCCTTCTATTGGTCACCCAAGAGTAAACGTTTTCAGGCAGCAAAGTTCCATTTCGATGAAAATGGAAATATTCAAGCTTAGTAGAAGACGGAATCGCAAGGGTATCCGATAGTTAAATGCTAGCGTGTATCTCGTGACGGCTTCACAACAATTTCGGAACTTGCATCGGAATGTTACATCAAATAATCGTGTGTTGTCGCTAGAAACAAGGATTATGTGGACAATAGCGATGGCGTAGCCATTGTATATATTATGATAATTGAGTGTTGAGTTTAGTTTGAGAGTATAAATATATTCAGTTGTTGTTATTTTTACCTTACGAAAAGATGTTTGTTTTATGCGATCATTATGGCCACGATTGGTGCCGTGAAGATGATGTAAGTTTAATTTGAGAGTTTAAATATATTCAGTTGTTGTTATTTTTACCTTACGAAAAGATGTTTGTTTTATGCGATCATCCTGATCACGATTGGTGCCGTGAAGATGATGTAAGTTTAATTTGAGAGTTTAAATATATTCAGTTGTTGTTATTCTTACCTTACGAAAAGATGTTTGTTTTATGCGATCATTATGGCCACGATTGGTGCCGTGAACATGATGTAAGTTTAATTTGAGAGTTTAAATATATTCAGTTGTTGTTATTCTTACCTTACGAAAAGATGTTTGTTTTATGAGTTGAACATTATTTATACCATCATGTGGCATCTAGACAGCTTAGTAGTTGTCTAGTCTAAAGTGTATTGGAGGCAGATGTTAAAGTTACCATTTTTGAGGTTGTGAAATACTTATCTTAATTCAACACTGATGTTATTTCAATTGATGCCGCAGTTCTTATTTCCCGGGCACTCCTGAGTAAAATACCACTTGTAGCTTTTTTCAATATTCTTCCAGGGTGTTTCCTCACGAGATTGTAATTCTGAGAAAAACTCTGATTTCTCTGTCCTATAGCAAGCTCTATTTCCCAAACTCGTACTTGTTTAGCAATTAGCGACTTGCCGAGTAGATTGTTTGATGTTTTTGTGGATAATCTTTTTATCTTAGCTTCTTATCTATAGTGTGTAATTTCTATGTTCTTGTAGGAATTGGAACGAGTGATAGACTTGCAGGCAAGCCTTCAGAAAGCAACGTGTGTCTGTAACAGGGGTCGAAGGTACAGATGAAGTTTATCTGTTTCCCAAATATGCTTGTTTGGGTAATAACTGTCTACGTTAACGAAGCATCTAATGATCTCCGAAGGGGGATTAAAGGAGATTTCGATTATTAAAATAAGAAAACACCCTAGTTGAATACCCAAACATAGTTGTTAAAAGAAGGGAATAAGGGAGTGATATTACCAAAGAAACAAAGCACAAGTGTAGCGTAACAAATGCTTATGTAGAGACATGGACGCAGTCTGCGGTAGAGATGACTTGGATCGCATTGCCACGTGATTTAACAGAATGCCAATTGGCTATATTTTACGTAGATATGTATATATAAAACTGTATTTTGTGATTAGTGGCAGCATATGGAAGCAGGGCGAAAACAATTATTTTAATTTATTTCTCTTCGACGACCTTCGCTATATTTTTTTACCAGAGATTCTTCACCATTTTGCCAGTGGTTTTTTGGTCAGCCTACTTTGTTCTATATGGTGCTTTAAAGCGTTTATTTTCAGCATCTTTATTCGTACTGCAAGCCAATGGCACTTCAGGGACCGAGTTTATCCACAGCATGGTGTTTGTCGCAACCGCCATTACTTTGATGCCAATTATGCTTGGTCTGAACATTATCACACTATACGTCCTGCTTGTTAAATTATGCTATAAATCCGAATCGCATAAATTAACAGCTTGTTTAATGTGGATTCACATTTATGCAACTGTCGTCACACTGCCAACAATAACTTTAACGCATATATTACCACCTTTGACCAATTGGAGGACTTGTATATTCTCGTTGACAAGTATGGGATTTGCGACAAGTGGTATGATCTGGGTTTTACTACATCTCATGGTAATCTCTTTAAATCGTTACATGGCCATCTTTCATCCGTTTTTGAATCAACGCATCTTCGAGAGAGCGAATTTTGTTCGAGTTGAAATGATTATAACTGGAATTCTGTCGTTTGGGATTTGTATGTTTGGCATTTTAACACCAGATATGGTTCTGTTTCGACGGAGTGCAATGATATTGTCGTTACTTCTATTGTTGCTCGGTTCCTTTGTACACATGCGAGCATATTTCAGGGGACGTGCTATCACCAAAGAACACAAACGTGGTCAACTGAACACCGGTACTTGCGAACAATTTCGGGAAAACCAAAGAGGGCTACGAGCTGCCAAAACAACATCCCTGTTCATCTTGTCATTCTTCGTCACTATCATTCCGCAATTTTTGGTCAAGATTTTATGGGAAGGTAATACTGGGAACATAACATTAAGAGCTATGCACAGCTGGGCAATCTTGACTATAACATTGACTGCCATTTTTGATCCTATAGTACTGTGTTGGAGAATGACGGAATTTCGAAGATCGTGTGAAGTGACGTTCTTAGGTCGAATGATGAACGGAAACCAAATAGTACCGTTGCCAAAAAGTATATACGCACGTTCACGTGATTCACGATTCACGTGATACATGATCCACGTGATTTATGATCCACGTGATTCATGATTCACGTGATAATTTTGATAGGAGATCGGTTGATACCTAAATGCTGCTAAAGGATCTCGGTCTAGTAATGGTCAAATACCGCTGACATAGAGGTGTCTTTTCATCCAGTTTCTGGTCTCTTGATGCCTAACTGCTTCTAGAAGGGTCTCAGCCTAGTAATGATAAATTACCGCGGACATAGAGCATTGTTGTCATCCAGTTTCTGATCTCTTGATACCTAACTGCTTCTAGAGGAGTCTCAGTCTAGTAATGATTAAATACCGCTGACATAGGGCCTTATTCTCATCCAGTTTCTGGTCTCTTCATACCTAAATGCTGCTAAGGGGGTCTTAGTCTAATAATGATTAAATACCGCAGACATAAAGCCTTATTCTTATCCAATTTCTGGTCTTCTAAAACAATAAATTGAAAGTATTTTACCTGGTTTAGTGATACGGACTGCTTCATCAAATCCGGATGCCTGTGCATGGCCAAGTGTAAATACTCCAGCAGCAACCACAGCATCGTATGTTGATTCCTCGACTGAGGAAACTTTGGTTGTAAAACTTCCACATATCAGTTTCTTGTAAACATCTTTTCTTCTAGCAATTTCTAACATTTTGGGCGATATGTCTATAACGTCGATATTATGATATCCATTTCCTTTCAGCAGCTCGGCAATAAGGCCAGTGCCTCCACCAAGGTCCATGATGTGCACATCTTTGTTGATACCTTGCTCATTTCCAGATGCTGTAAGTCTTTCGACGAGTTTGAATGCAGTATGTCTTGCAGCAAAATAGTTATCTGAATGGTCCTTAATAAGAGACAAAAAATTAGTTTCAATGGAAGTATTCACAGAAGAATCCGATAATAGACAACAATATGAGGATGAATGTACTTGAAAACGATTATCTGAGGACTGTAGTATTCCACGAGCAAGGATAGTTAGAAAGATCCTATGTATGTACGTACTTATGTTAAGGTGTGTCTATGTATTTATTTGTCTATTATTTGTTTATTAAAAATATAACTTCATTGTAATTTTAGAATACCATCTTTCGCCTGCTGTTTGTAAACAAAAAGTTAAAAAGAAAACAGGTGTACGTTAGTCTTGAATACCTACGGATAAAATGACAAGCAGTGGAAGAATAAGGCTATTATTTTCCACGGTCTGGAAACTCGTGCAAATTGTTTCCTTTCTCTTCGTCACGAATGGCAATTCAAATCAGCGTCAAGGCCAGTTAATGTTGGTAAACAATGCTTACTATCAATAAACGATACAGTTTGCTTGCGTTGAAGAGGTCAAGATGACCAATGTTTTGGACAGGCCATAATCAAGGGAAGGGCAAAAGCCCTGCTCATCTTAAGCCACTAAGTAATTGTTCCGAGCTTCTTCTTGATACCTTTCATTTTCTTCTTCGTCGTCTGCTTCCTGGTTTTTCTCTTTTCTCTTACCATACGAGGGTCACTGAGGAGGAAATGCTTTTACCCGCACAAACATTTTTGCATTTATTTCCGAATCCCAATGGCCAAGTATGCCATGGCATCGTTACGAGACACTTCAACTTTCTCGCTTAAACTTCTCAGTGTCTCCGTATCATCCTTTTCTGAACAATAATCTTTCCAACTCTTCCATTTCAATTATCCAAACCATACTAATTAGGTCTCAAAATTCTTGTCCTCTTTCGTTTTATTTCTTACCTACCTCAAACTACTTCGATCTACTCTCCAGCCACTCTCTTAAATACAAACTTGACAGCCCTACAATGGTTCTCAGACACGGCAGAGTAGGGGGTGGTGGTTGAGGGCTCACCCCCAATTTTGTCTACCTACCATATTCCTTTCAAATTTCGCCTCCCTATAATTTTCGCTCCCTTTAATTTTCGTCCCTTTAATTTCGCCCCCTGATCCTTCGTTTGGCCCCCTTTAATTTTCGCCCCCCCGGGGACGAAAATTAAAGGCAGACAAAATTTCGGGATGCATTGTATTTCTTTGCTTGTTCCGTACGTTTTTGAATTTTCCTTTTCGCATGATGAAAATGAGGCTAAAACTTACAAGCCCACTATTGATGGGAAAGCAAATATGTAATGACGAAAAGGAGGGTAAAACGTGCGTGCCCACTATTGATGGGAAAGCAGATATGTAATGATACTATTCTGACGTTATAAAATAAAACAAAAATTTCTAAACTTACCTTTTTTAAAGGTCCATGTTTCTCTAAACAATGCTCGTAAAGCGGTTGGCAAGACGCCTACAAATAAAAGACGATAAAAATTCACAACTGAACGATATAAGAAGAAAACCTATCAGCTAGGGAGAGGACATGGAAGATCCTGTAAGCCGATGGTTATTAGAGACACATCGAAGAAACTATACTATAAATTATGTAATATTTTCTTGTAATTAATGTAGCAAGTAGCATATTCACTTTGCTTAAGGTGTCTGGTGGTTACTATCTTATAAGAAAAATAGCAAACAAATAGAAATATAGGAAACAGTTAGAAATATAAGAAACAAATAGAAATATAGGAAACAAATAGAAATATAGGAAACAGTTAGAAATATAAGAAACAAATAGATATATATAAAACAAATATAAATGTAGGAAACAAATAGAAATATAGAAAGCAAAAATAAATATAAGAAACAAATAGAAATATAGGAAACAAATAGAAATAGAGGAAACAAATAGAAATATAGGAAACAAATAGAAACATAGGAAACAAATAGAAATATAAGAAACAAATAGAAATATAAGAAACAAATAGAAATATAGGAAACAAATAGAAATAGAGGAAACAAATAGAAATATGGGAAACAAATAGAAACATAAGAAACAAATAGAAATATAAGAAACAAATAGAAATATAAGAAACAAATAGAAATATAGGAAGCAAATAGAAATATAGGAAACAAATAGAAATATAAGAAACAAATAGAAATATAGGAAACAAATAGAAACATAGGAAGCAAATAGAAATATTAGAAACAAATAGAAATATAAGAAACAAATAGAAAGATAAATTATCCTAGGGCTAAAGGGATACCCAAGTAAGGTGGGGTAGGTACATGACAAAGGGAAATGTACCAGGGTTACATATGAACATGTCACCCGTTGGATTTTAGTTTCAATAGTTAGCGACAGGAAGTAAGTAACAAGCGTGATAAAGAAAGAATCCACAGATTTAATGGGGTACCAAACTACTTAATTTTGGCAGTCTCTCAATCAAAGACCCCTGATGAGCAATGGACCCAATATTGAAACTAACCTAAACAAACAGAAAAACCAGCAAACAGGCTAACTAATAAATAAAGGGCAGCTGGGGCGTCCAAGGGCACCCCTCATCTTTGGCTACCCGGCATGCAAGCCACGGGGCACGCTTAATTTTGGTCCATCTGTTGCTAAATATTATGTATTAAATTACGTTTTTTCACGAGCAAACTTAGTACCCAAAAGCATTGAATGCATTCAATCCAAAATTAACATTATTATAAGTAATTTCCTGTTTGCACTCTAAATCTCAGATAAACACTGAAAATATTCAAGTATGTTATCCCTGTGCCCCATGTCCCAGAACATGTATGCCCTGCTAAAATGCCTTAAGTGGACTGGGAACTTTTGACTGAAAGTGCGGCCAGAATTTTGCTCTCATGATCCATGGTTCCTGTACCTCCAAATATTTGACAGCATAAGCCCTCCTCTTCCATTTTTTCAAACGAAGGTTTGACCCTGCAAATGTTACTACATGTGTACCTACACTTGTTATAACAAGTTGTTCTTACAGTATGATTGTGCATGAAGAACAAACAAGTAAATGATGTGTTGTGACATTAGCATACAAAGTATAACTCAAATACGACACAACTTGCTTCACCAGTAAATCAAGACTCTGGTCTTGATCTACTTCTGTAGTTTAAATTTGAACTCCTTAGACTCTTTAGATGTTGTAGGGGTTCAGGCAGTGTGGTCAAGTGGCTAGAGTACCTGTGTCATAATCCAAGCATTGTCACATCCAGAGCGACCACACTTTATGCAACAATGCAAAACACAAGTGTACACAAACTCTCTTCAGTATGGTTTACACAAGTGTTGCATTGGAAAAGAATTGCAAACGTACAAAGCTTTCGAAATAGATGTAACAGTGTCGAGTATCAGTGAATCGATCACTGAAACAAGATCAGGCGGATTATTGTAAAGTTTGTTTAAAATTTAGACTATTTGACTCGGATTTTCTCGTCCCTAAGTTACTTACAATTTTTAATCTTCGCACAGTTTCACGATATCTGTACTCAACTCTCTAACCTTAAATACAGATAGTTGGTCTTTGAAACATATCCAATCAAGCTCTGTTGAGATACACGGCGAGTGCTTCCAGCCAGGTACATAACCAATAGACAAGGCGAGAGGTTTAATAATCCAAGTTACTGGAGAGCAGTTGACTCGACTTTAAGCGGATGAGGTAGTTGGCATTGATTAACCAGAATATCAAATGGTTTGTACTCAAGAATAGCTCGTTAGCAAATGTTTGAAAGCCTAGTAAACTATGGCGACAAGAAAACGGAATTCCAGAAAGGTACAAACATTACTTAACTACTAGTTATTTCTTCTTGTTTATCTTTACGTTTGAGAAGTTTAAGATAGCAAGCTATTGTACAGATTGGAAACGGTTTGAAAGAGTACTACAAGGTGCTGTTTTCTTCAGAATCTGGTTTATAACTGACACATTTTCTATTTCTGTAGTGTTCTTTTCAGAACTAACATTTCAGATCCTCTCTTCTCGATGAAACTGGTTTTGCCAGGCAGGCTTAATATCTCTTAAGAATCGAACCATTTGAGCCTGAAGTGTTTCTTAAGTTTCTAAGTATAGTCACGGCGGGTAATTGTTATGTACTGCAGAGTGTCAGGTAATTTTTACGCACCCCCCTTGTCACGTATGTACACATATTTAAAGTGAGATTTCTTTATTATTTTCATTTCATATTTTGAGATAATTTATTATTCAAAAATGAAAATTTCTAAAAAGTATCCTTGAAACTAAGTATCAGTAAAAGTTTCCTAAAAAGACTCTTTGAGCAATAAAAAGGGTAAAAAGTAATACAAAACAACGAGCTCCGTAACACACGTCCGAGCCCAACAGACCGTGCAGGAGAAAACATGCAGATTTCTTAATAAGGCATGACAAAGGTACTGAGGATAGCGAAACGAATAAATATGAAATTGTAGAGCATCTATCAGACAAGGTTGATAAAGAGTAAGGGAAGAAATGTGCTAGTGAAGGATGAAGAGATCCCGAAGGTGTGGCAGACGTACTTCACTCGAACACTCACGAAGAAAGAAAATCCCAGAGATGCACGACAACAGGACCAGGAAGAAAACCTGGATGAAATAGGGGTGATCATGGGGGGCAGAAGTGAAGAAAGCGCTAAAGAAGATGAAAAATAGAATGGGTGTGGGCCCTGACAATCTGCAATAGAAGTCTAGAAATGCCTAGAAGAAGAAGTAGTAACATTCCTATGCGCAATAACGAATAAGATCAGTAATGTGGGGAAAAGTCCACGCTCATGGGGTAAAAGCGCCCTCATCTCAATCCTCAAGAATAAGGAGACATCATGACATGTGAGAACAATTGTGGAATTAAACTTATGTGCCACAGCTTGAAACTGTGTGAGAACACATTTAAGAAGAGACTGAGGAGGCTGATAGAAGTCAATGAGGAACAGTTCGGATCTGTAAAAGGGACGTCAACTACAGATGCCATCTTTGCACTGAGGCAAGTGCCACAAAAATCTGTACAGTGTGTTCATTGACCTGTAGAAGTTGTGCGAGAGAGTGCCACGAGAAGAGTTGTACTGGTACATGCATGCGAGTAGAGAACATTCGAGGGAAGTACATCCGTGTGGTCCAAGACATGTTCAAGGAGAGTATGACAGGTGCGTGTCAAGACAACAGCACCATTTGAGGTGGAGGCAGGGCTACATTAAGAATCCGCTCTAAGTCTGTTTCTGTTTACCGATTATAATATACTTAAACTAACAAGGCTTTGCTCTATTTGGTTAAACGCTGATGTGGCTTATATTATCCCTGTGTACTTTTAGATGTTTCAAACCAAGTTTCTACTGGGACAGATTTCCAATTATAAAGAGGTCTACTTAATTATACACTTTGTGTATGAAATTATTACTATTACTTCTTTTTGTACTTAAATCAGAGAATAACTAATCATAATATAGTAGTCCTATCTTAGTCGTATCCTAATAAACAATAATAATATCTTTAGAGAATATATTACCATAGTTATCTTATGTTTTACATGCTATAGTTGTCATCAGTCTGTAACAATCCTTTCAATGATGGTAGTATTCATAAACTATAGTACCATGTTATAAGGGAGCCATGCTATTTTAACTGAGTCACTTTACGAGAAGACATGTGACTCTTGTGTATTAACAAGAGCAGAGAGGTTGTTAAAGGAGCTGACAGAGATAGGGATTCAATGTTTTAAGTACAACTTGAGGTAAAAATAATGTAAATGACCAGATTATTTTGCTGTCAATTCTAGCTCAAGTGCAATTTCAACTGTAGTAGTTGTCTTTGACCATTCTGTACATGTATCCCAAAGACCTTCTGTTCAAGGACAATTTTTTATTACCAGTCTTTGCTGTGGAGACTTTCTGTTCTCAAGTTGGTGATTAGATGCAGGGCTGGATTAAGGGCAGGCCCCAAGGGGCCCTAGCCCCTGGGCCATCCACCAAGAGGGAACCTTCTACCAGTAAATAGTTTGTATTTTGAACTTGTCAGGCATAATTGTTGTCTCCAGACATAAAGTGGCAGTGATAAATTATAGTTTCAGGATCTGTTTATAATCTAACAGCAAAATACAGAACAGAAGTTTCTGCATGTTACTGATCAGTTTATTTCTTCTCTCAACCAATGTCTGCAAGCATTCAAAGATTAATCATGACAATTTAGCTGTTTTTGTCATCTGGAAGAACTGTCTTAGATGAGATTCAAAACATTCCAGCAAAGAGAAGAAAATCGATATCATTACTTTTAGTTCCCCCTACTGGGTACATCAGAGTAAGTAAAGAAAGCCCCCAATGAGCCTTGCGATCTTAGTTCCTCTTTTCGTTTTTGAGCAAAATTTTTGTTAATACCTCTATAAAGGGACCATTATGAAAACAAGGTCTTCTGAACCTTTTTAATGATATCCCTGCCAACTTTATCAATATGGTTTTTTTCAGCACAATTTCTTTGTTTTCTATTACTGATAACGAGCTAAATTGCAAGGACTGGGGAATTACGGCTGTAAAGTAAGAAAGTTAAATAGGGGGGTCCAAATACCCCCACCCCTAGCAGACTTGTACGTGAAAATAACCTGAGAAGAATCGGGATAAGACAACTGTTTGCTTTATAAAGCTAATTCTCCCATCTAATCAAGTCTACGAACATATGCTAGTTATGCTATTTCTGGTCATATCCGGGTGTTATTGTGACAGAAGATCATAAATACCAGCTGTTTACTTACGTGGCAACATATCGATAAATATTTGAGCTCGTGTACACAGTAAACCTGTTATTAACAGACCACTAATTCGTGACTCAAACACTTATGTATCACTGATTCATGATTTTATAATCTGAACAGTCACAATATATACAGATTTAATGCTTGAAAAGCGTGTCTATCAGAGGGGCTCAATCAGGACTCAATAATCTGCATTTAAACAATACTTTGACTATATTCTGCCATTTTCAAATAGGGCAGTTCATCTCTTTGAATATTATATATGTCTGATAAACTGGTAGTGCGTTACTTGTTGACTATTGGTCAAAAGCGACCTTACATTTTGTTGGCACTTTAGAACACCTCATACTTTAGAATGTATAGTAGTTTAACTATAGCCAAGTCCATATGCCATGTGTAGATGGATGTATGTATGTATGTATGTATGTATGTATGTATGTATGTATGTATGTATGTATGCATGTATGTATGTATGTATGTAGAACTAATACTTCAGTGACTAATAGCGGTAGTTGAAACTAGTCAAACATGATTAATAACTTTCGAAACTATACTACAGTCACAATTTTGATTTTTTGGTTTGATGTGTGCTCACTCCAAAAAGATAATTAATAAAGAAATTTATGTGTTTACATTCTGCAATGTGTATGATACTATAAGAAAGCCACTAATTATTCAAATTATAATTATGTTTGTTAATTATTAAGCACAAAAATAAAACCAGAGATACAAAGGTATGCAAAACCCAAATAGAATACAATTGTTCACTGAAAAAATCACATTAAAATACTTTCTACTCCTAAACAAATTTGCTGCAAAAGCTCAAATGGGGGCAAAGTTAAACAAATGAAAGTGGGCCCTCGTAGGAAAAAATCAGTTGCCAAGTCTGCTATAGATAGTTACAAGGGGTCTAGCCTATTTGCAAAATTACTACCTGCATTACCTGTGTCTAGCCATGGGTGCAGAAATCTGTAGAGTTGCGATTTTGTTATCATCTTTGAATCCCTTAGGATAAGCTACAGAATAGGTCAAGATATACCTTTGTTAGCAATAATTTAACATGATTCAACAGCCAAATGAACTGGCATAACAATACAATCTTCAAAGACACAAGAGAAACAGAAATTATGTTGCCAAAGTGCTCAAAATTGTGAACCATGCCATTATGGTACTTGCTCTGCCAACTGAGCTTTTAATTATTGATGTTTCAAATCCCCTCTTCTCAACTGTACTTTACAACAATACAATCATACCACATTAAAATAAAGGGGAACAAATATTCCTTACATCATCACAGTTTCCTTACTAGTATTATCTTTCATCTCAAGGATAGTATACCTCTCAAGGGCAAACCCTCCCAAAGAAGAGGGGATAAATGCCGACCTTTCCCTCGTATAATTTCAGCAAGAATATTTTGGTCTCCACAAAGTCTTTTAAAGTACTTTATTTAAAATCTGGTATTCAACTTAGATTGCCATAATGCCCTTTAAAAACATACCTGCGTAGTGCAAAGCCGTCATCGAGGATGTGTCTTGAAAATCTGCTGGGGCACCGTATTCCAATAGGTTCTCCATGCATTCCAGGTGTCCTCCACGCGCAGCTAAATGAAGACCTGTGCGCCCTTCGGAACAGAGACGAGAAATTTTCGATCGTTATAAAAACTTTAGACATTGGAAATTCATATCAACTGGAAATACATAAAACGCATACAGGGGCCGACCGTGCACCTGCATTCAACTTACAAAATGGATGTGCTCTAGCCATTTGGGATGTCAACAGAGTGGCAAATATCACCATTTGCCACCACAAGGGGCGCTATGTGCCCTTGCTCGGAAGTATTAGATGCTTTTCACATCGACCTTTACCCTGCATACCATATATAATATCAAAGGCTATAATATAATACATAATATCATTAATTTGTAGAGCATCAAATTTTATAGCATTCATAAGTTTTCGGGGAGGCAGATACCATAAGCCCTAGGCTTCTTCCCTCCCCATTTAGCTTCTGTAAATATAATTGTATCTTGTACATATTTAATGTATTGTTGTCACAATAAGCAGCCTGGAAAAAGAAGGAAAAAAACCTCAAACAACGGATGAAGTTTCGATCCTGTTCTCAAGAGAAGACCCCAAAAGGGAAAGTGTGATATCGACAACGGTTCGTCTTATTAAGAACTTCCTCAGGTCCACTGGAAATCAACTAGCCTGGGAAATGCAAACTGGCCTTTTCTCTTGAGGTATTTATCGACGGTATATTCACCTTGTTGCTAGGGTGATTTCGCTTGGAATTTTATACTCACGATCTGTCTATTCCGTTTTGATGCAGAGATTACTAATAGCTCCTTAAAAATACTTAAATAACATTATTCTCAACGATATTGATCCGTTCGAGTTTCTCCCTCAAACTAAAATTGATACAAAGAGCCTCGATAGAATTTATTACTGATGTAACACAAATCTTGATAAAAGACTACTGCAACTTAATATAGGAATCTATTCAACTTTGACTCTATCTATTTGTAAAAACATTAGTAAAAGGGATGCAATGATTCTTGTATGAAAGTAGGGTTTTTTACGGATTATTAACTAAGAATTTAGAAAGCAATTATAGATGTAACACAATTTTAAACAATTTTTAAACAACTTTCACATGGCTAATCATAAACGGAGTTATTGATAAATATATAGTAGCCATCATCACTGAGAGGTCATTGTCCACATGGGTTACTAAAATTGTTCACTGTGGATATGATAGATAGGATAGCATAACTATCTGAAATACCAAAAACTCCATTCTTACCAGAAGGAAAAACATTAAAGATAGCAACAAAAAAATGAATGAAGTAGAGCCACATAGTTCAAATATAATGGCCAGTGAATTCGAATTCTTGATAAACTTTTTTTCTTCTATTAATTCATCCTGCTCATGAAGGTGAAGCAACAAAGTGCTCTTTCTAATAGCTTACTTCGACGCATGCGGCTCGCTACATCTACATGAGTGAGTAATTTGAGACAAAGTGACTTGCCACACCGATGTACCGGACACTGGGATCGAACCTACAACAATTTGCAACATAACTTTGCAGACAAACTTTGCAGCAATTAAAGTCAATGGAATACTGACTGAAAGTAACCCTGCTGATCTTTTATAAAGCCTTTTTTTTAACAAGATAAATAAAATCTAAAATCCATGACCTTGGCTTAAAAGCTGATTTCATATCGAGCTTTCTAATACATTTGCTATCCCTAATAATGGAAGGGGCGTTTCTTCGCAGTCTCTCAATCAAAGACCCCTGATGAGTAGTGGGTCTACATTGAAACTACCCTAAATATTCAGAAAAACCACCAAACAGGCTAACCAATAAATAAAGGGCAGCTGGGGCGTCCAAGGGCAAGGGGGCGTTCCTTCGCTCTACTTACAAGTACTAATACCATGTTTGATCTGTATGAACAGACGTTATACAATTGAGTTGAGTTGATTCCACTCTCCAGTCTGCACGATGACATGACTACAAAGGCCATGAAATTGACCACTTGGATTGGATGAACAATAAGAAGTGCCAAACAAGAGGAACAAATGCAGTTGTGACAGCACACTATACCCAGATGCCCCCTTATCTGTATCAGTGTTACGAAGCAAAGGCAAGTTCAGAAACAAGCTCTTGCGCATCCAGGGTGCCATACCTACACCAGTAGAACACCTAGAAAGCGCCACTTGGGCAGACCCGCTAATTTCAGTCTTCCCTGTACAATCCAGCAATGAAATGTATGTCAAAAGCAAACTATGACTTACAGTCTATACTAAGGGTGAGGAGAGTCAGTTGGGTATGTATCGAGAATTTAGGCAAGGCCATGCCTCAAAGTTGGAATGAATTCCCAATCGACAAAAAAAGCCGCTTACAAACAAAGACGTTGATGCAGCCGGACCTTCGTTCCTTCCCGGTCACTAACACGGGTGTGAAGATACCAACGTTGGCCTATACATTCACATTTAAAAAACCTCAGAGTATATTTTGCAGTCTTAAAACATACGTCATATTTACGTTGGGCTTTTCCCCATCATGTCCATCATTTATGAAGAATAATTTCAAAAATCACTCCGCTCCAGTAAAAGGAAGTAGGTAATAAATCGGAAATAAAGGTCTGGGGGGTCGACTTGATCACAAACCAAATTCGTATAAATCTTCCCAAGTACTGGTCACTAATGACTCTAACAGAATGCATTGTTTACATTACTATATACAGTACATTCTTTACCTCAAATAACTAATAAACTGTTAATTATGGCCATTATAGACACCTGATTGACCAATGGGGACCCCGAAATTCACGCATATTAGTACACAAGCAGACCTGGATACAGAATTCCGCTAGCTTTCCATATTGCCACAACGTTTACATTATGGAAAGTAAATTAAAAGAATATTATAATTCCTGCATCGATCGTGGTACAATACATACACATTTTTTTGTGCCGAGTTAATACTGCTAATAAGTACGAACTGTTTCAAAGAGTACGCTTTGATCTTCTCCTGATCAAAAAAAATTACTATGGTTTTGCACTAGTTGCTGCCATGACTGATAGAAGTTTAAGGACAACCACAATATATGAAAGGAGGAGTCTTGGTTTTCATGATTTTCGTTTTGCTTTCAACTCCCCTAGTTCTGCATTCAATGCTATAAAACTCATAATCGGCATGAAATTTATGAAATCGTCCTAAATGTTTACGACATCAGCAATTTTGGCATTACCATCTTGGCCTTCAGTTACTTTCAAAACGAAATTTTCTATTTGAAACAACGTGCTTTGAAAAGAATTTGCTCGAATTGTGACAACAAGAGTCTGGAATCCATGGCATTATAGATAAGAACCTTTTATGCTTATCCATTGTCGCAGGACGATAAGTTTCATCAGTGGGTGTCCTTTGATGTAATTCAAAACAGAAAGCTTAGGTTAATCACATTTCCTAGGTAACATAGTGCGTTTTACGGCGGCAGAACGGGGAGCCGTGTTCTTCGAAACGGTACCAGAAGTATTAAGTTTACCTCATTTTGTGTGTACAAGTACGTCTTTAGGTGGTAATACTGTTTTCTGACTAATGACATTGAAGCTATTATAATTTTCCAAGGCATCAACAAGTTGTTAGCGAAGCTGTAAGTCATTTGTCGAAAGTGCTATTAAGAAACACTCTTTAATGCAAGACTCTTAAATATTCAAAAGGATGTGCGGCAAGAACCTTATTTTTAATGGCTAATACCTCTATTGCAATATCAGTGCGGTCTTTTAATTAATTTTCTTAATCACGAAGAAGAAGAGGGGCCATGGCTTCAGCCCCCTATGGCGCAGGTCCTGAATATTTTCTCATTTGTGCAATGGTAACAGGTCATGATAATAAGCTATTTTTAAAGAAAAGTGGTTAAAACACAGCCTTGTGGTACGACACATTTAAGTGCATTTCTCCTGTCTCGATAGATAATATTGTGGAATGTCACAGATAACGGAAAAGTGAAAAGTTCTCTTGGAATCCAAACCATCGATGTTTGCTTTCCCTTGCATTTGAGTTCATTAATGTAAATTCACAGTCTAGGGCGCGCTTCTTGTCTTGCATTAAAATACTTTCGAACTTTCATCACCGAGAAGAGAAGATTTGAAATGTTAGCATCCCCGGTGGTGACATTTTTTCTATTTCTCTAGAGTTCTTTTCAAAACTTACATGCACAAGTACAAAAAATATTGAATGAAACGTGAATAGTATATACTAGGTTAAATTTAGCCAATTTTCAGTAGTGACCTGAAGAATTCTGTTAGACAAAACGTTGTCAATGAAGTTTCCACATTTGCCGTTTTACTTATACAAAAAAAATTATATTGACACATTTTGGTACTTTACACTGATAACATGTTTCAAATCTCAGTAAAGAGAAATTTCTTGCCTCAATGTCTGCCATTAAATATCGATTAATCTACAGTCACAGTTTGTTACGGTTTTTAACATGTTTCTGTTTTTTTCTTTGATAGCTAGATTCTTCTTTACATTCAGATGCCTCACTTCAGTCTTTTCAATATAAATTCCAAGGAGCCATGGCGATTGGAAGGCTAAATGGCCCAATAATTTTGAACATAATGTAAGATAATCTATAAAAAATTAGATAGGAACATCTTCAGTTGCTAATAGACAGTGAATCAGTACACAAAGAGAAACAACCACTTATTTATGCAAAATAAAGAGCACCTCTGAAAGTGTTTTCAGCACAAGAAAGGCTACACTATGTTTTCTATAGCCCCTCAATATTTTAGCTCCGTTTAATCCAAGATACCCTCCGTGACCTCTGATCTTGCATTTGCTGAATCGGTTTCTATTTTGGTAAGCATTTCTCTTAGATCATCAATTTCCTCCGAAATGATTGCCAGCCATCTGCTAATCCCATTCTAGTAGAGATCAAGGGATAGTTTTGAGGAAGGGCACTGCCATAATATATATTCAGTTCTCCACGTATTCTGGGTGTATTGGCAACGCAGTGATAGGTTTTCAAAGTTTTCGTATCCAGTATTCAAAGTATTTACATGTGTACTTTTGATCGTACACCTCCTTTTCTTGCTTATGTTCAGTTCAAGTCCAAGAGTAGACTCTATACGCAATTTAGGAATAACCTAACATCATATTCCAGAGCATAGACGAAATACTGATCTTTGTCATCTGATACGACTAGCTGTCCTGGTCTGAGAATATTGCTGAATTTGTTATGCTTTATGTTCCAACCAGGTATATACATGCAGTGAGAAACCTCATTTTTTATGCCAATTTAGGAACATCAAGCTGCTTTCAAGCTTCCGTTAAAACATCACAAAGACGGTATACGATTTAGAAAGGCCCTGTAAGGAGTAGAAACTGATGATTAGTGACACTTTGTAACTGTTACAATTTGTACCTGTACCTGCAGATTCCTCCAATCAGCTCTCTTGTTGCTTTGGAGTCGCACGATTAAATTGTTGATCTACCAATGCCGCGAAACAGTTTTTGAGCGCGTTAAACTTTTCACTTGTTCGATTGATATATGAGCATCTTTGATATTTACATACAAAGATCTCCACAGTGGGCTATTTTAGATTTTGCAAAAGCATCTTTTTCGACAGGATATTATCGTTGCAACGACAAACATATTAAACGTACTTGTAATTCATCGTCTTCATCTGTTTTGGTCATCGTTGGTTAATGATTATGTTTTTAACCTCAATAATTTACATCTGTGACGTCCCTGTTTCTTGAATAGTTTGCGAAGTCGTCACACAGCGACT
This sequence comes from Alatinidae sp. Z8VKAUB7J3, assembly GCA_010016025.2. Lineage (NCBI taxonomy): Eukaryota > Metazoa > Cnidaria > Cubozoa > Carybdeida > Alatinidae > Alatinidae sp. Z8VKAUB7J3. The sequence goes on from JAAAKM020073195.1 coordinate 155,700,063, forward strand.
GTATTTATGGCGCTGATTTTTGTTTGTATTGAAGTTTTTAAGTAACAAAATGTGCATGTAGGTGATGTAAGGTGACTTATAATAAAGGAGAAGCACTTAAGACACTGCGGAAATATGTATTCGATTAGCATGCCGAGGGAAGAAATTCTTTAAATAGTTAATGTAAATTATGTTTGAGTAGGGTGGGGGGATGAGAGGGGGGGAAGGGGGGGGGAAAGGGGGGGAGGGGGGAGGGGCGGGGGGGGGGGGGGGGGGGGTTCTATCAAAGAACTGACAAAGCAATTGACTACCAGGGCCCATCACTGCTTTTGCATCTTTACGTTTTGTACCGTTTTATGGCCTGGGCCCTGTGATAGTTACCCCTCCTAGTTCCCAAGTCTCAAAATTGCTCCGTCGCCCCTAAATGAACCAAATCTCTAAGCCTACCGAGTGCAATCAAGTTGCCTCTTGAAAAGATAATTTGTAATACTTCTCTCATAATATTCACATGGTGTAAACCGTTTGTTTAATACTGACGGCACTTTGCAGTTCAGCGACATGAAATCTTTCATCCACACAAATCTTTGCTTTAACCATTACTTCATGAAAGATTTTCCGAACGACAAACAAAGTAAGGATCAATCATGGTGAATCTATGAAAAGCAGCGGCTTGAAACCTTTGATAACATCTCCACTTGCAGCTTTCTTTATTACTGTTTCCACAAAGTCTTTCAATTTTCCAGCAACACAGTTTCCTGTTTTGGAAGGTGAAGGATATTAAGGCTAGTATAAAGTCAGCATATTCATATGAAGCACAAAAGTAAATTCATTGCCTCTCCTAATATTATTCTGGCTCAATCCACATATTGACCTACATGCTCTTATTAGTTATTGGTATTCCAGTTCAATCGGACTGAAATGTTACTTTTGGTGCTCAAGTGGTACTAGTGTTCCATAATTAGCAACGCAGGGCTTACTTTTGGCTTTAAATGGTAAGACTCATGCTGCATCATATAGTTATGAAGTAAATCAAATGAGTGCCTGGACATTCTTATTCCAGCCCCCCTGCCTATTAATTTTTTAGTAATCTCCCACTCATGGCAATTTTTTGAGGAGGTACTTTGGCAGGCAAGTAGAAAATATCTTTATTAAAATATGAAAACTGCACATTAAAAAGAAGCAGAGCGGCAAAAAATTGCTGACATGTTACCACTAAGTAAAATTTAAATCGTTTGAGTCTTCTACCTTCTCACTGCAGTCAGTACTACTCTAGCGTTACGGGTTGGCTACAGAACTGAGGCATGGGCAAATTTGATAGAAAGTCAGTTATAATTTTTGGATATCTCAACTTGATATTTCTGCTATGTGTTAAAAGATTAAACGGAGTTGATGACAATTTGGTTGCCCATGAGCAGAAAAAAAGGAAAGCAACTTTTGAGTTTAAAGCTGACCGAAAAGCATGTATTGACAATTCGTGCACATTAAGTTTAAAATAGTAGAAGAGAAACTAGAGCAGTGGTTTCAACAATTTCGTTCCAGCAGACCCCTGCCTTGGTAATAGGTATTATTTGCACCCCCCCCCCCGATGTGGGTTCCAGCATAATCGTGATAAGGTTGTTGGGTCTGAAAAAGTGACACTTCTATTGGTTATATTACCACTTTGCGGCAAACCACATCAAAGAACAATGAAGCCCATGGTTGCCTTAGGCCTCGTCCACACCACAGATTTGGAGAATGACATTTTTCACATCTCTGTCCACACTAGGCCGAATACTTTTGAAAACGCAGCAAAAATACTGCATTAACGCTAAGGGGTCACAATCACTTTTATCTGTCTTTGCAACATGCTCATATGGATGGATAACTGCAACAACGCGGTTCTAAGTCCTTCCTCAGAAGGTATTGACAGGATGAAGAAGTGTTTGTTTTTTCCTCCTCGAAAATTGTAAACTAAATATTGCTATTTTTTGCATTAAAATGATGCCAGCAAGATTTAAAACTGTCGTTTATCAAAATCTCCTCCCCCAAAATGACAAAACCTTGTGTTTTCAAATTGCTCTACCCTGGGGAGGGTTTTCACATGTCACATTCGTAGATGACATTAAACGAATACATAAGCTCAGTAATCGCGATTGTAATTATTCTGTGTCGATGTACTGAAACCAGAGATGGGCACATATTTTAGGCGATTACATTGGTTGTAATTGGATTGTAATAGTATTCCAAAAATGCAAAGTAATTAAAAAGCAGTAACTATAATTTTGTTGATCGGGTGTGTACCAGATCATCGTCGACCTAAAATGATAACAAGTAAGAGTGATCAAGGCTCGTTACTCGAAAATGTGTTACGGATGGTGTTACCCTTTGGTACTACAGCCTCACTTTAAAATAACGTAACCATTTTTCTGTATAATAAATCCTAATCTTAGGTCACCTAGCTCAGTTGGTAGAACGCACACCGCGAAAGCTCGAGTCGCGGGTTTGATCCCCGGTGGTTACATATTTTCTATTTCTCTAGTGTTCTTTTCAAAATTAACATTTCAAATCCTCTCTTCTTGATGATACTTTCTAACTTCAATGGGCTTTGGATAGAAAGACGGGTCGGAGGGCAGTCCTTTCTTGGTCAAGTCACGTAGCGCAGAGATGCGTCCTATTGCGATGAGCTGGATGTCGATGTCCACCGGTTGATGATTGCGAGCCAATGTGGGGACTAGAGAAATAAAGCATGTTAACATCGGAGGTCACCTAGCTCAGATGGTAGGGCGGCACGCCGCGAAATCTGAAGTCGCGGGTTTGATATCCGGTGGTGACTTATTTTCCATTTCTCTAGTGTTCTTTTCAAAACTAAAATCTTAACCTGCATTATCACATCTACAATACAATTCCTGTAGAATAAACGTAGCTAAAATAAGGTTGGATAATTTCAAAATGCATTCTGATTCTACAATAAAAGATGATCATAAACGCAAAGCGCATATCCTCTGTTTCAAAAAGAGGTTCGTGTATAGGAAAGATCTCTACGAAGAACTTTCGAAAGTCTTAGACAGCTATTCGCCATGATCCTCAAACAGATGCTGGTATCAATCAAACTCTTGTTCCGGTTTATCATAACAGTAGGAAAATCCGGACACAGGTAGTTTGAAGTAATCTCCGGCGAGCAAGCTAAGCAATCGCATTTCTTCACCTGATGAGCAAAGAAGATGCTTATTTACTGAAGGTGTGTGTACAGGAAGATCATCTGAATGGGGAAAGGGTCTCATAGCAGATGGAAGGTTGAGATATTTGGTCTTTGTCCTAAACGATACATTGAAACCAGTTATATTAGTTAAACAAAAATAACAATCATCTGCGTGGCTTTGGGGCTCTCTCCAAACCATTCGGACTGCAAAGTTGAAAGCCACTTTCTTACCATTAAACCATGCAGTTAGTCCATTGTAGCTAGGTTTACAGCAGATGTATGGAGGCCAAGACATTTCCGGATCACCAATTTTAGAGTCAAAATAGTGAAAGTATGAAAGTAGGCGGCTCTGAGGAGGGAAGTGATGGCTTGTCGTTGTGTAACTGTTGGGAAGCCCCCATACACGTAGCAGAAAGAATTGGCCTTGTTGAGGCATCCTCGATGTTTTGACGTGCTTGAAGCCATTGGAGAATCCGAAAATATAACAAAGTAAAACTAAATCATATGCAAGGCAATAAAAGGTGCATTGGAAAATGTAATACTAATACTTAGCTACCCAAAAGATGTGTAGCACAACCTCTTCAAATGACTGCCAGAGCACTACTGAGTGTGGAATAAGACCTGCTGCCCTAACTGCCAAAATCCATCTTGATATATAATTATATATGTAATGTAGTGCTATCACTTACATTTAATGCATAATAACTTAAAAAATAAGCCGTAAGTCTCACAATATTAGAATTAACCCTGAATGCATATACACCTTTATGTATATACCATATATGCACAAAATGCACACTGTGCATATCTAAAAATCTAGAGGTGATGAGTAAAAACGGATTTCAAATTTGAATTCAGCAGCCCCGAATTAGGCAAAACCGGGTATTTTTGAGCTTGCCTCAATTTCTTTGTAAACAAGTGTTATTATTAATTGTGTTTCAGCTTTGAGCCTTCCTCAGTGCCAGAGATATATAAGTACTCAGCAGACACACAACATTTTAGTCTCCATACTGCCTACGTAGCTTTTATTCTTAATTAGTCCTTTTACATTATTACCTTGTTATGAAAGTATCGGTTTTTGGATACTATGATCCCTTTTAGGGGTTATTTATTGCAGTAAATCATCCAATGATAGAGACAGCTCACCGCGACTTCTGTCATCGTTGCTTCCGTTGCACCTGACCCTCGCTAACCTTACATTGTTTTTAAAGTAATGAAAATGACCCGGATTTAGGCCCAAATTAAGCTCATAGGCTCAACTGTAAATGGAGTATAAAACGTGGTTATAGAGTAGAACCAATGCAAGAAGCGACTGCACAATGGAACAACGGAACAAACCTCGCACCCGCTTCCACCTTCCACCCATTCTTCTCTCCCCTCCATGCAAAACCTTGTTAAAAGTCATTACTTGTCGACTACTTTTATACCTACAGGAACGTCGTTGGGAGTGGAAAAGACAGAAACTATAGTCGATAGAATAAAGAAGAAGTTTCGTCGTGAAGACGAGCAAGAGGAAGAGCAGCGAGAAGAAAAGCGAAAAGCCTAGTCGACATTATCTTATTCTTAAACTGTACAAACAGTTGAACATCAAGTAAGAACAATGGGAATGCCTACGCCATTGTAAATTACCGTCAAAAATTTTACGCCCCGTTTTATACAGTTGCCGGTACTTAAACTGTGGAATATGACATAAGTCGCTTAAAGATTCGGGTATTTTTGTTTGAACACTTGCTTGGTTGAAATTATTTTGTTGGCTTCTTCAATTTATGAAGAAATTTTCCATTGTCAAGTAGTTATTCCCTCGAATGTGTGTCCGAAGTCTTTTTTAAAAACAATGCTAGTGTTCAAAATTATCTCAGAACTTTGTGGTGCCTTGTGTACTTTGGGGCAGATGATGTTGCTTAAACGTAGCAATAAGAAAAATTCTAGTGCCCGAAAAGTTAGTGTCAGAAAATTATGTCCGAACTTTGTGGTACCTTTTGTACTTTTGATTGAAAGTAATAGATTTACGGATAGATGATCGTACTCCTGTTCTAGGAAGTTTTTCAAAATTGTTTAGAACTATAGGAGAAATGTTTCAGAGAGAAAAAAAATCCTTTGCGTTATTACTGTCTTCACCTATATAATCGTGCACTACAATGCATCTTCATTGCCAGTCGTTATTTCACTGATTGACCGTTTCACATTGGTTGTTTGTCTGAAAGTGACTTTGATTGAAAGTAATAGATTTACGGATAGATGATCGTACTCTTGTGAAAAGCAAGTTTTTCAAAATAGTTGAGAACTATGGGAGAAATGTCTGAAGGAGAAAAAAATTCCTTTGCGTTACTACTGTCTTCACTTATATAGTCATGCACTACAATGCATCATCATTGCCAGTCGTTATTTCACTGATTGACCGTTTCACATTGGTTGTTTGTCTGAAAGTGACTTTGATTAAAAGTAAAAGATTTACGGATAGATGATCGTATTCCTGTGCAAGGAAGTTTTTCGAAATTGTTTAAACTATGGGAGAAATGTCTGAAGGAGAAAAAAATTCTTTTGCGTTACTACTGTCTTCACTTATATATTCATGCACTACAATGCATCTTCATTGCCAGTCGTTATTTCACTGATTGACCGTTTCACATTGGTTGTTTGTCTGAAAGTGACTTTGATTGAAAGTAATAGATTTACGGATAGATGATCGTACTCCTGTTCTAGGAAGTTTTTCAAAATTGTTTAGAACTATGGGAGAAATGTCTCAAGGAGAAAAAAATTCCTTTGCGTTACTACTGTCTTCACTTATATATTCCTGCACTACAATGCATCTTCATTGCCAGTCGTTATTTCACTGATAGGCCGTTTCACATTGGTTGTTTGTCTGAAAGTGACTTTGATTGAAAGTAATAGATTTACGGATAGATGGTCGTACTCCTGTTCTAGGAAGTTTTTCAAAATTGTTTAGAACTATGGGAGAAATGTCTCAAGGAGAAAAAAATTCCTTCGTCCCACCAGGGTAGGCAGTTGGCATGAGGGTTCTACTAAATTCGCAGTTTTAATTTTAGGTGTGAGGTACGTTTCGACCATAGCTTTAGTAACTGTTCCTTCAGTAAAACCTCAGCTAAATAATAGCCGTTAAATGCCTCATGCTTGTCGCTCAACGACGATATCATTCATAGAGCGATCATTGAGCTTTTCTGTCATGATAAACATGTTGAAAGTATAAGGTATGCAGTTTTTGCTTGCAAATAATTAACCGTTAGAAAAGGCGAACATAATGTCACTAGCACCCATCAAGATCAAGCGTTTAGTAAGATAGGGGAAACAAACTGCAACTGTTGGCCCTGGTTTAAATTGATTATACGTGTTAATGATAGGCGAATTACAAGTGAAACGTCTTTTTATATGTAATGATCTCAAATAGGATTGGTATAACCTTGTGTGCTCTATAAAACTGCATAAAGCTACCTTTATATATACGTGTGTATGGGAACGCCATTTTGTTATATCTTTTCGATACCAATTGCGCATCAATGTTTCTAGAATGACGAATGTGTACAGAACATATGATATTCTTGTATCATTAGAAATGAATTTATTTAATTTGCTTACTATGTGCGAAGTAGCTCGAAATTGACTTCTTCTAGCAATCAAGACGTATAGATGTAAATATAGGCGCGCTCGACTTTGGATTTTGTGACCAAAATAATGCAAAGTACTTGTCACTTGGGTTTGCAGTGCGCGTTCATTCATCATATTTTATCTCAGCAGGGTATGTATGAACTGACCATAAAGTGTTAACTCCTGTTCGATAAAGGCCTCTCGGATATAAGCGTCTTCTCAAATGAGTCCCTCTTTTAAGAGAACCACGGTTTAAAACAGACTTATGTTTCGGGAAGATCCTCATCTAGAGAAGACACATTTCTTTAATAATATCCTCTGGCATAGACGGCAACTATGCACTAGACCATGGCGGCTATATAACAGAAAGTGTTTGTGTCGGGCAGAGAAGCAAGCCATGAAGCAGGCTCGACTGCCCAGTAGGACCGCCTCTCGCGGATTATGGAAAGCATCTGTCATTAAAGAGAACAGAAACTACATCCATTCCTTGTCAAGAGGCCGAGAAGCGTTTATTGGCTCCCTCTAGGGTAAGGGCCCAGGGTTAATCACCCATCTTTCCCCCACCCGACCATTCTGTTCGGTAGTAAAAATGTGGCTTACTGAGGCAGTAAAGGAGTTGATCCGAGAAACTGCTACTTATACCATAAAGCGTCGTCAGAGGAAAAAGAAGTCACCAAAATTGACAGTACTGCCGTCAAGAATGATATGACACAGATCATGGGAAGCCAAAGTAGCTTGACAAGATAGGCTCACAATGATGTTGGGAAACTTTTTTACACTTCATTCATTCATTCATTCATTCATTCATTCTTTCTTTCATTCATTCATTCATTCATTCATTAAATTAAGTAATACTTGAATTCTTAATTGTCGTGGACATATGCAAATCTCCGCTAAGTACAATCAAGCGATCTTACCTTCGATGGAATGTGGTATGATAACGTTGGCACAGTATCGCGTAAGACGAATTTCCGTACTTTCCAGTTATGTCGTACGTGACCCTATGGTGAAAAACCAAAACCAATGTGGCATGAGAAAGGAGGCTGTTTATTACATTGTGTTATATGAAGAATATACTATAGTAATAATATGTATTGAATAATAACATTGGTCAATATAAAGTACTATATGGCAATATTAATGACATGGAAAGTAATGGTCATAATAATGATGATGATAAAGCATACAAAGTAAAATACGATGACGATGATTACAATGATGAAAACGACGGCGAAGGCAATAATTATTGCAATGATGACGATGATGATGATGATGATAATGATGATGATGATGATGATGATGACGATGATGATGTCTAAGACGATCGTAATGACGACGACTGTGGTGATGATGATGATGATGATGATGTTGATGATATTGGTTAAGATTACATCATGCGCCCTCAACTATCTTGGAGATGTAGTATTTTCTTGCCTCCGAAGCGACATGCAGTCACACACGACCATTGATAGCTTAAGATTACATAGCGCACCCTTAGCTAGCTTGGAGATGCAGTAATCTACAGCCTCCGAAGCAACATGCAGTCACACACGACCAGTGATTGGTTACATTGGATTACATTGTGGATCCTTAGCTATCTTGGAGGCGTCTAGCTATCTTAGATGTGTCACGAGCACGACCAGGAGCTCAGAGGTAGACCTGCCTGTGGCAGCAGTTTACGTATATTCGTGACATCTTATTTCACTCTGGTGTAGCGTTCATTCGGCAGATCCAGTAGAATAACTTTGCGAAAACCTAATTTCTGTGAATAAAATATTATCAAGTTCAGCTGACACAAATGCTACTCTTTATGGTTCTGGGCTTAAACTATTGTTTGTACTGATGCAATATCCTATAGCCCTTACAAGGAGATTGAAATAACTTGTGCAAATATATTTATACATACATCTGTATCTATCTCTACATTGGTAAATAACAGTGTATCATCTTACCTGTGCTACATTTTCAACTACCAAAAATAGTTCGGACAGCCCGCGAATAACAGGTGATACTAGGGCTAAGCTGGTACCTACGAAAATACAAAAAACAAGGTCAATGTTAAACCTAGCATATCATACCTTACATAATAAGGGCTACATTTTAAGCACTTTTAGCGAGTTCATAGAACGATTGTATGTCTAATGGGGGACGCTCAGCCTCCTATCTTTGGGAGACTCTGCGTTTTTAATTTGCAAATCTGGTACCACTAGCCAACAGTACTGTAGAGTCTATGTGATGAAACGCTAGCCATAACAAAATTTACGGCGGAAATGTATCGAAAAAGCTCCTTAATAATACAAACCTGGCTTCTTTATGGTATTAGCAAAGCCATTTATTTTCGTGACAAGGCAGTGGTCCTACGTTTTTAACATTCAAGGAAAAATGTTATCTACCTGAGGAGTTTTTACTGAAGAATGGTAATAATAGCTTGCACATGCGCATAATACGTCATGTGACTATTTACATAATACCATGTCGTCTTGCAGCATCGTACCATTTGTATTCTTAATCTAGTATCTGTTAGTCCAAAGCTTAAATTTCAGAAATGCAAAGTACTATTCAACCTAAATATAAAACGCAAAGGTAACAATTCCATAGAAAACTAAGGCTCGTAGCCCAAAACTGCAATCATATTTAGGATCAGATATTAGGTAAAATTTAAGAGGGCCAAAGAAATAAAAGAAACGGAATATTGGATTTGAAGATGAAAATAATGGTAATGTTAGCGAAGAAGAATCATGTGAGTGCTTTTGGGCAGTAAAGGATCAACCTTGCCTAAAGTGATCTGCATTATTAAACTACCGTATTTATACTTAACAGTACTGATGATGATGATTTTGCGTTGCACTGTACTTGAATCTAACGGAAGGCACTTGCTCTGTATGCTTTACATTAGGTACACGCCTCTCATGGAAGCCGCACGAGAAGGGTATCTACCCATGGTAGACCTGCTGTTAGAGAAAGGTGAGACAAACTTAAATATTTCTGAACCATGCTATCGCAAGTTTTGTATTATATACCGGTACGTGTATCTATTTTATCCATTGTATGGGAAACTGGAGCCTATTGGACATCATAAAAACAGAGAAACTGACGTGGCATGAGCATGTGATTAGAGACAAGGGGACGATGAAGAACACCATCATACAAGTTAAAGTAGAAGGGGGGGAAAGACCTAAAAGAATGTGTGCTGATAATCTTAAAGAATGGTTTGGAAACGACATGATCACAACAGTAAGAATGACGGAAGAGAGGCGGAGGTGGAAGGAGGAAGTGCTGAAAAGGGTGCACCGACGGCCTACCAGGCTACGGTTGTGATGATGATGATGATGATGATGATGATGATGATGATGATGATGATGATGATGATTTTAGGCAAACTAGAAATATGGCTCCATACATTGCTCCATAAATTCGGCAAATGTTCGATGAGTGGTAAAGACAGACTAAAATATTCTCCGATTGCTTTTACTTGTCGTTACATTTCCATTCTATGACACTTTAAAACCTGTTTATCCAAAGGAACCCTTCAAAAAATATCCTAAAAATAGAATTTGAATAACAATTACATTGCGAAAGGATAAGCGTAGCTCAAATGCCAGGTTATTGGTTCTTCAATGTGTTTCATTTGTAGTACTCACTACAGTGAAACAGGTCCTTAGCCTGTGATTGAAACTGAATATTTACACTCCTGGTGATACTCGGGTGTTGGTACAATTGTTGTAGTAAGCACAAATAGGCAGCTCAGAAAACCCTCATACATCAAAACGTTCATAATCTACGTCGATCAAACTATCAGAACATCTGAGACATTGATCCACCCCCCGTCGGGTAGGTAGGGTTAGATGTCTTTAGTCCCTAAATTCGATCAAATTGTATTCCTGATGTCAGTCTCTCATAATTGAATTCTTCCTTAATCCCCTATTCCAATATTCATCTTCTTCTTTGTTTGGTGTTAGCACCTTGCTCACTTGATGACAATATGGTAAAGTAGACGACGCATGATACGACCTTACCACTTCCGTCTGATCATTTTGTGACTCTTGCAATTTTTTGTACTCTTGCTAAGAAATTGAAGTCACTGAAATTGTGATCAAGTGTAATACTAGACTTTTCTTACAATTTGCCACTTCTTCCAATCATTAGCATTCCAAACCGTACAGAACATCTTGTCTTACAGTAATTTTACACGTTCTACCCAACGACTAGCATTGTATTTTGTTACTGCAGAGCAAGCATTCATTTTCTGTGGGATTTGGAAAAATCTTCGGACTCTTGATTTACTATCATACATGAGCTTTGATTGATGCTGATAAATAAGCAAAAGTATAAGGACTTGTGATTTAATAGGTTTCCATCCAGTTGAATTAAAGAAGCGGAAACAAGCTTACGTTTGGCGATTTGGGCCTTACTTGGTAAATAATCCGGTCTTTTCATATTATAATTTTCCTTGCTCCAACAGATTTCAATGCGCTTCCTTACTAAATGGTATTTTCTACTCCACATTTCATACTTGTTGGCAGCAGACTTTTAATTCCTCCTTTTTTTTGTATTGATAACAAAGATTCCCTTGAGTATGAAAGCACTGAAGAACATTTACAAGAAAGAAAAGAGGCTTAATATTTACGTCAATTACAAAATATTAGACATAGAGATGAACTCGATCATTCCTTTGCTTCTGTAACAGCTATGAAAGAAGACTTTAAAACGTTCTTTGGCGCTGTCTTGCCATATTAGAGTTTTTAGAGTTTTTCACCTATGTTGAAGAAGTAAAGAATGAGGAGTTACTGCGATTGGCAATTTGAATAAGAAAAATACGAGAAGATATTGGAAACGTGTCTATTGTAATTGTACTTTCCCAGTGCCAGTTTTTGACTAGAGGGGGGCCCTGTGCCATAAAGTGATTTGGGGTCCCTTCAGTGTCATTGAGTGTACTAAATGAGCTGTGCGAGCCTCCCCCCCAATTGCAATCTTATGTGAGGGCTCCGGTGCCGTGGCACAGTCGGGACCCCCTAAAACCGGCACAGTGATTTCCTAACTATGCACGGAAGAGAACTATGCATTCGCGACGGGTGGCTTTGGAACTAAACTTCCAATGGTTTTCGTCAAGATTATGTGTAAAAAGAGAACTTATTGATTGGTGATCACGGCTAAAATCATCAAGTTGATATTGTAAAGTGTTACATTGCTATCTGAAATGGTACAGCTAAAAATCAAGTTGATTGAGGTTTCGTGAAAAGGCAGAAATACTCTTAGTGAATTTTGACTTTTACAGAAAAACACTCCCCAATTCTGTTTAAATTCCCTGTAAACACTTTAGTGTAGGCCCAGACCAAACAAGATACCTTTAGGTGATCATGGCAAATTTTTGTTCATGAATATAGGTTACAGAAGGAGAGGATTGTAGAGAGGATTGCCTCTTAGCCTTAGGAGAACTTGTTTGAGGGAAAGTGGAAGGATCTGGTGAGAAAGAACATTTTCATCAGGCTGTAAACAAAGGATTGCTTATTGGTGTGGAACTCAAATACAGGGGATGGAATTCAAAGCAACGGACTAGCACTTAGGGACTCATCTCAAAAGATAACACTCGATAATACAAACTTCACCTTCATGCAGCACTGACCGAATAGCGAATCGATGAAAATATTTGTTTTTTCTTCGGACAACAGTTTTAATAGGTTGTCGTGAGTTGAAAAATTTCACTCTCAGACGCATGTCAGATAATCTTCATTGCTGGTTGTTTGGCTCCATAATATCTTTACTATGTTTGTTTATGTATATTTCTCAAAATAATTTGAAAAATAAAACCATACTTGGTTTTAAAATTTAATTTATATCTATTCCTGACATTATCAAATGTAAAACGTTTACTAGTTATATGAGTGAAAGTAAATTGTTAAAACAACAAAAAAATATTTGTATTACAGTAAAAACGCGAGTACACTCCATCGTTTTGGTACATTTTTCAGCACGAAGGCCGACTACACTGTTTCTTACAGTAGCTGTGATGGTTACAAGTCTTCAATGGGGAAATGAATAATTTTAACTCGCATTTGGAAATATATTAGGAGTGGACTACCTTCGAAATGCTTTCGTAGAAGAAAACTGCTTTTTCCTACGTAAACAATAGAAAGAGAAAAAATGTAGGTAGCCTACATCAATCGTTCTGTAGGAAGGCACATTTTGAGAATTAATGATGCCCTCAAATGTTATGACTCGTCAGTATCATTGAAGCTTCGCGGACGTCGTGAATCGGATCTTTCAGATGTTGCCCGGTGCATTTTTATCTTCCAAGCCTCAAAATAAGCATTCTAGCTCTTGTGTTCTTGACGATCTACGGAAACCCAAAAACCGTTTTATCACGGTAAATACGACATGTTCCTTGGCCCTATCCCCGAACTGTAATGCATCATATATGATGGGCCCTCCTTTCAAAAGGAGAGTGTAAAGACTATCTCTTTATAAAGATGTTATTAAATTTTGATAAAAGAAACTGCAGGAGTTCGTAAAGTTGCTGCCGCTAAATTCTGCAATGCTCTGTACTTATCTATATTTGAGTAGCTTGAAAATGTTGAGAGAAAGCACAACGTTCCTCCGTTTACTTGTTGTTTTCTCTCTTTCTTTATTTTTTGTTCGAGACAAATATTGAAATAGTTAATATCGTTACTTTTTCTGACGTCAAGACTAGTTAGAGGTCAACACAATTTTCAAAGATGCTGTCATTAAAAGTAGATTTTACAGATGAATTATTTCACTATCAAATGGTAGTAAAGCTGTGGGTCTATTGCATAGATGAGTACGCATTTACATTTAAAAATCCATTGAAGATACATCTTGTGTTATGTTTTGCCCCTTACTCGGACACTCTCTTTTCTTGGTCGGTGGTTGCTGATCACTTATTCTAAGATATCCAACAAAACTTTACGTTACAATCTTCCTCTATTGGTGAAATTTAAAGTGCCTCTAAAGTTGAAAGTAGTTACTGATAAATAAATGAATCTGAGTTAGGGCCATACAGAAGCTGATACGTGGCCACAGAGGCCTATCAGGTCCGTTTGCACGGTCAAACATTTGGAGAGGTCATTCTGAACCTTGTCACACCTCTCAGCTTCGTTCTCCAATCTTGCAGTCTTCTTTCGTTGCCTTTGTAGTGCCCTTTACTGTTAAAAATGGTACGTAAAAATTATCTTTGAAAGAATATGGACACATTTATTCTTTCTGAGTGAACACAAACTGACAAAGTCACGGTCATCTGCTCTAAATATGCAAGTTTTATTCTTGGCTCGCCCAAGCGAGGGAATTTAATTGCAGGAAGTGTTTGTTACAAACTACTTAAGCTCTGCTTAAAACTGCATCTCATCCATCTTATCACAAGACTTTGTCAGGGATGTTACAGCACTGTAACATCGTGTGTTTTAAGACCTGACAAAGTCTTGTAATATGACAAAACGTTTGGTCAATTTGTAGTTTCCTTCTTTGCGTTTGATCCGAATTGTTTGTCGGCGTTCTTTGCACCATGATATTTACAATGTCATCAATTTAATGCGCTTTTCTTCTTGCTACACTACCCTCCCGAAAGTACTTGAACGCTTGTAGAAAACGAAGATGGCAGCTGTCAACATTGGCACATCCGGATTTATTTCAATATAATTATCCGATCAAACAAGATTTTTTATTCAAAATTATACCAATCGAAAGAAACATTTCAAAGTATTTCGTAGTTATGCAAATTTATGCTTTACTTTTTCGCGCTCTTTTTTAAATATCATCAGACACTTGTGCACTATCGAAATGTCGAGTTGTGATGAATTGAGCAGAAAGGAAAGCGGTTTACAAATTTGGTCATATCTCAAGTACACGTCATTTGATTTTAAAATCGTCTAAGGATTGGTGATGTCAACATCAATAAAGGAGCGACCTCAGGGACTTTGGGGAATCTGGAGTGTATTTCTGTGACCGGATCGGTATATTGACTTGCAGTAGAATTTGCTATTCAGACTACGATAAAACTGTTAATAATTTTAGCAAATGGCAAATCGAGGGATATAAGCATTAGTGCACAGCTATGTTATCAGTCATTATTACTTTATTAAAGTGAGCGATTAACAAGACTTTTGACAAACGAATTTTAGAGTAGCGGCCTACACGTCAGTTCGGAGTTTGATGGATAACAATGGCGTCCTGTCAAGTGTATCGAATACATTTAAAGCATTTAAGTGACGTTAATATCCAAAATATTGGATAAAAAGCATGATACAGTTGAGACCCCTTATGTTTATATGTGCGCAGAAACATTTTGATAAACAATAATTGAAAAGGTAGACAATATATAGGACAATAAGTTTTAAATGCCACTATGACGACACTATGCATCATACCGCCTAACTCGATAGAAAGCTAATATCATACGTACGTCTGTTCAGTTAACACTCCATCAATATTGGTAAGTGTTATAATCCAGTTTGTTAAAGCTACGTATAAACTGTTCATCTTGTAAATCAAACACAATATAATACAAGCTATAATTGTAAACAAAAGATAATATGTTGGCATATGTGAACCAGCATCAAACAAGTCTACTCCAATGCTGAGTATCTAGTTCCCATGGCAACAATGTAAGGTTTCCCAACACTATCTTCCAATCTATTATATTTGACAAGACACTAGAGAAATAGGAAATATGTTACTTTCAAAACTAACATTTCAAATCCTTTGTTCTCAATGATACAATTTACTAGTTACTAGTGAACAGTCCGTCTGCCCGGTAATTGCCTTGAATCGCCCAATTTTGGCCACAACACTTACTGCTAGTCATTGCAGGCTTTCTGGCATCTGCTTCCCATGAAGCTAGATAGCTGCTTATTTACTGCCAATGACATGACCTGGCAAAGCAATCGTTGTTTGTGTATTACATCTATGACAGCTTCATCTTAAATGATGTAAAAGTCTATTGCATTTTCATTAAATCTGGGAAGCAATTGCCAGTGAGTCTTGCTGCAAGGGCCATCCAATTATCAAAGAGCCGTATCAATTTAAGGGTAGCATTCACACGCGTGCTGGAAATACTTGAGGCTTCGTGGTCTTATCCTATATGTGACTTTTGTGACTTTGTTCTTTATTCTCATATGAATCCCCTAAGTGAAGTGCTTTGGTAACGTTTAGCAGAAGTGAATCTGAAATACTCAATTTTAATTTGTGCAATTCATAGGTACGGAAATTTTGTAAGATTTATATATGCATTTTAGGCCAAGACGTAGCAAGTGCCGAGAGATCTTGTTCTTGGGCACGTAGTTGAAAGGGAAAGTAAAGCACCTTTGCTAAGAACGCATTGTGGTACCAGAGGTAGCGTGGCCGTATATAGATTTAAGTGCCAATAAAAACCGCCTGTTTACTTTGTACCACTAAGTGCTGCCACGCGAGACGCAACAAGGAGGTAACATAAATATCTTGCAATTGGAGGGGGGATATACAGGGGGTGGGGTGGCTCCAGAAACCTGAATTTAGGCTTACAAAAAACTTTTCAAATTGTGAGCAAGCAGGGACAGTGTATTTCCAGTAAACGCTGCGACGTTTATCACAAAGTCCAGCTTTTGGATGCAGCGTTTAGTAGAGGGCGGCGTTTATTAAAGGCAAAGGTAGTCCCATACTCTTTTCAGAGGGTAGGGGATGTGATACGGGAGAGCATTACAGATCCTGACCAATATAGCGTGAGTTGGGGTGGCCAGTTTCTATTTTCGGCGCCTTTTGTCCTTCCCCAGCTAATGCCAGCTACCCAATTTCCTACTGGGTGCACAGTAGGAGTTTTAAGTTTGAAGGCAGAGTATGGGCTCGAACCATCAACATTCAGCTTCCTATACAAGCTCTCTACCGACTGAGCTAACTCGACCTCCCAAATTTTTACGTTCATTGCAAAATAAAAAAATGAGATACAGACAGACTAATGTTTTATTTTTCCCCCAAAAAATTGTTTCAAACGATTGTGAAAAAAAATCTTTTGAAGTTCAAAAGAGATCCACGTTATGAAATATGTCAGAGAATGTCCATATCACTGTCTCCGTCAGAGTCCTCTTCTATGACATGAAAACTTTAATGGCTTTCGCTTGTCACAGACTTCGGTATTTGGAAAGGATTATAAGAAGATCGATCTTCATCCAGTGCCTCCGTTGCCAGTTTCAGTAAAGCAGCACCAGTTGAACAAGACGATCTAACAAGACAAGCTTCTCAACGGGGGTAGGGTGACCCCCTTAGGGTTAAAGATTTTAATGAGAGTAAAATTAAGGCAAGGGGTACTAAGGGAGTTGAACGTACAGCTAGATGGTATTTGGAAAGGATTATAAGAAGATCGATCTCGTGAACTTCCATTACGCATGTGCAAATCTGGTTTGAGGCGGAAAAAACAGGTCACTCGCAGAATTCCGCCTAGTGGAAAATAGACTTGATAGAAGCCAAGGACTCAATTAGCTTCGGATAATCCTTGCGCTTCTTCAGTCGTTGCTGTCCGCTTCATACTCGATTCTCCTTGTTCATCTTCTCCCTCATTTTATGCCTCAATCTCCGAAGGTAACAAGTGTTCTTTGTATAATAAACCAACTGTAAACATGATCTGCTGCCGCTACACATAAACGCGTTCTACTACTCTGTCAACGCCACGTAAGCACACAAGGCAGATTTCCAAAAATCAAACATGTGGGAAGATGGTCCCAATGTGCTCATACGGCTTGGACAATTTCAAAAAATCAATAAACCCTCCCTAGTCTATTGCACATTAAATTTCATAGCTTAAAGATTTTCCCAGTTGATACAATATCAATTTCAAAAAACCAAACAGTGTTTTCTTAAGCCCAATCTCATCAAGTAGGGCACATCTCACATGACAACAATGCTCCCATAAAACAAAAGTTCCCATTTAACACAAACACAGATCATCACTTGCACAAAAAACAGATGGCGTTATCAAACCCGCATTTCCAGATAAGTACAGTTGCCATAAGATGCAAGTATCATACACATTCTCACACTAACCTCATCCATTTTATTCTTCAAAAATAACATGATTAACCTCATGCATACGGAGTTTCATTTTACGTCTATTCCCATGGCGTTAGAATTCTTTAGAAAGCTTTAGAATTCTTTAAGCTTAAAGCCCTGGCCAAACGACTGGATTTTTTATTTTACTTTTCACTAGACTTTTTGGGCAAAATCTAGTCTTGTATAGTGATGTAGAGTTCGCCAGACAATTGGATTTTCCACTATACAACGCATTGGACTTTTCACTAGACTTTCTGGCATCTAGAGTTTTTTGCCTCCCTTTCACATCAGGGATAAAACGCGCCAAAATCATAAGACTGAATGCGAACTATTCTGTGCTTTTATAAAACATAAAAATTGGATTTATATTTTTTATTACATAATAATTCTACGTTTTTTGGAAGCTCCCAGTCCTGCTGTCAGGACTTGGATTACTAAATCGAGACTGCCGAGGAAGAGATACTGATGGAAAGAAACCCAATCTCAGATAGGTGTAATAAGTCTTGCTTTGGAGAATGTAGTGGCTCATATGTCGTTTAGACAGGAGAGGCTTTTCTGAACTACATACCAGAAATGATTTTAACTTAACTCATTTTTCTAAAGTTGATCACATTATCGTTATCAAAGCAGGTCTTTCCATAGCCATGAAATATTTGTATCTTCCTTGCTCATGATCACAATTGGTTTTCAAGGGAGTAATTGAAGCCGTATCTGTTAGAATAAACAAACCCACTTACTAACGGCAAAGGTATTAATACTATTCAAAACATCTATAACACTGATGACGTTAGGTCACTTGAAACAACAGCGGGAAATTAGTTGTATTAGGAGTAATCGATTTGAAGAAATATAGATTTAAGTATCACAAGCAAAGTAATAACAGGAAAGAATGTACTTACCATATAAATCGTGGGTCGTTCATGTTCTACAATTGTATGACCTAGAGGGAGTTGTACATTTACGAAAAAGCTAAATTGCTGCTGTTTTGGATGCTCTCAAGTCCTCCCCCCTTCCCCTATCATCTTAAAATATTTCACTCCTACTGCTAGTACAATATGTGTCGTATGATAGGTAAAGGTCTTATGAAAAATCCAATTTCGACTAATTCAACTGTGTTTTAATTTTTTGTAGGTGATGGATCTGTTAGCTCCTTACAATACTACTGTATTGCGATTGGAAGATGTTAATTACGGAGACACACAATTTTTCATAAACGATGGCGCACCTGGAGCTGCTTTGTTGACTAAAGACAACACTTACTTTTACTATCATCATACCAAAGGTACTATTGTAGCAACTACGTTGTGATGTTGTGCTCTACTATCCTTTTTATTCTCTTATTGTCCATATTCATACGTTGCTCGGAATAACCTCCCCATCTCTCCTTTATAGCTTCATCGTCTGTCAGTAGATTTCCTGCACTGTCCCTCATTAATCTTCCTTGGTATACGTCCTGGGAGTCCCAATTTTTCTGTTTTGCAATTCGCATCAATCAATGTAATCCTTAAAAATATTTCTTGAAATAGTTTATCTTTAATCCTTTACTTGGACGGTGTAGATCAGTGATACATAGCCTTTCTTATCCCGCAAACCCCCTCCCATATACGATATATTAATTGTGGGCCCCTCAGCAAATAAAATACGCATGCGAGCTCAATATACATTGCCAAGAGTTTGATGAGGAATCCCACTAATAAGTATGTTACTTTCCCTGCAAATGATGCTCTAAGCCATCAAACTTTACTATTCATTTGTTCCTATAATTAATAGGTTACGGATCTATATCATTTGCAAACCCCTAAGAGGTCTGTAGACCCAAGGTTGTGGACCTATTGGTTCAGATGTACTGAATTTTTAAAGTAGGTGCGTACGTAAATGACAGACTAGGGGTCCAAGACATTCTCCCCAATACTTTATTATCTCTCAAACCAAAACACGCAAGGTTATCTGAAAGCATTTTTTTACCAAAGTAGATCGTGTTGAATCCCAGCTTTGTTGAATTTATTTACCACAAAGTTGCACAAAGTTGCAAAAAGTTCTTTTCCAAAGTTTTAACTTCTTAGAACTGAACCAAAAAAGTCTGAAAGTTGTAGTATAAAATCATAATGAAATAGATGATCCTCTCTGATGTTATACATTACCAACCTTGATCAACAACCTTTAAATGCCTTGCAAATTCTGTCAGTTTTAAACCAGTTTGTCATTGAGCCTCTAATCACGTGCTCTACCTTCTTCTCCGTATTTGTAATCATTGCATGACATTAAAAACTGTGTACAATCTCAGTTAATAGAGCTTGTATTTTAGTTATTTCGATAGAACTTTCAGAGTTTCCAATGCATATGTGGTATTCTTACCCCACAGTAGCATTACAACAGCTTCCCATGCTGCGATGCAAGGTACAGGAGGATTAAGTATAAAGTAGTTTTGAAAGATCAGAATAAAAAATTTACCTGAAAAGTAACAGTTTTTTGAAGTTTGGTCCTTGGTTTTCTTGCAAAGAGGTACTGCAATGTCATGTTAACTAACTTCAAGAACGTTTAAATTCAGTCTTTCCTAATCTCCATGACCCGATTCCTTCCTCAGCAAAAATTTTGGAACAGATACCCACCCAGCCACCCACGCATCCACCCACCCCCAACAGCCATAGTTACAACAGGTCACACTGACATGAGAAGAATCAAAGCCCAAAGAACAAATTTATTTACTTTCCACTATGCATAGATGATTTCTCACTTTCAATTGTGCATTTTGCAATGCAGCTGAATGTTTAATAATGTCCCATGGATTGTGACATGGAGGTATGTCCTTGTTTTTCTTGCAAAGAGGTACTGCGATGTCATGTTAACTAACTTCAAGAAGGTTTAAATTCAGTCTTTCTACATCTCCATGATCCGATTCCTTCCTCAGCAAAAATTTTGGAACAGATAACAGATTGTTCATTGATGGGTCTTCGATCATTTGGCTAGGATCATATGTTGTATCTGTTCTCATTGATGACACATTGATAGCAGGTTCTTTCCATGGTCTGTTAGAGGCGGTCCTACTGTACGGTGGAGACTGCTTCATGGCTTGCTTCTCTGCCCGGTAGCCTAAATTGAAGGCTGTGTCCCTTGGACGACGCAGCTACCCTTTATTAAGTAGTTAGCCTGTTCGGTGTTTTTTCTGTTTCTTTAGGGTAGTTTCAATGTCGGGCCCACTGCTCATCAGGGGTATTTGATTGAGAGACTGCCGTTGTTCAGTTATTAAAGCAACACACAGTTATCACATGTAACCTGGGCTTGAATTACATTTTCATTTTCTTTCGTATTCCATCTTGGACTCTTGGTATCCTTGTTCAAGGGCAAACAAGATACAACAGGCTATCATCCACACTGCTGCATTACCCTTTTGGAAGCTGTTGGCAATGTCACACTGACAGGACATATTTGATTAAATAAACAAAGAACCATACACTGTGTAAAGTAGTAAAGAGTAACACAAATTGTTGTGATCAGAAATAGCTGTCTTGTTTCCTTAGTTCCAGTCTTATAAGCTCACATAGATGAAAACATTTATAACTTTTAAACCTCTAAAATTATCCAAGATTTTGCAGTTTAATAAATGTTCTAAGCACATTGACATTAGTTAGTATTTTGAGTGCAAAAGGGTACAGTCTAGAGACCCTGTGACTGCTATCAAACAGTGAGTATTTTTGGTATGTTAATCAATATTGTGGCCAAGGCTTTACCAAGACTTCAGTTAACTTGTATTCTTCATTAGGAATGTCAAACGTTTCGGACTTTTAACATTTTACCAATAAGCCACTACGTTGCAATAGCTGGTTAAGTGTGCTCCACACATAATTTTTTTATCAGAACAGAACTGTTCACCATCTGATTTGTGTGATTTCCATCAGTTACAGGGTTTACTAGGTTGTGTTGTTCATCATATAGCTTTCAGGAGTAAAAGAAAGGAATGATAAGGTAAGCCCATTCCTTATGGTTCAACAGAGCAATTTGCCAAGACTCTCACCAAGACTAAAGAGAACAAAGCACCAACAAGCTGGGCTGAGAATTATATCACCAATTGGTATAAGGGCAAGGCTAATGCCCTGGATTGAGGCAAATACAGAGGCCTTAAATTGATTGACCATGTGATGAAGATCATTCAACGAGTCCTTGCCAAAGTGATCCATGCATTAGTAAGCATAGACAAGACATCTGCAGTTCAGCTGTGGTAGAAGTATCACACCATCTTCATAATGCCCGAACTGTAAGAGAAATACATAAATGCTGCAGAGTGTTCTTTTGCATTTGTAGAACTGGAACTTCTTCTTGGGTCGCAAGACAGTAGTTTCCCAATAAAATCTTGACATTTGCCTAGTTAAAAAGTTCCTGACCTACCGAGATGTCGATAACTTAGCATTACCAATGAAAGAGTGATTCCCGTCTAAGAAGTGTCTGATTTTGTATCTTTATACACGTAACCAAACTTGAACGCCATTCCAGTTGTGAACAAATTCTCAGGCATCATCTGATGAAAACTGTCCAACTTTCAAACAAATATTTCTCGAGAATTTTGTACGACACACTACACAAAGCTTAGTATCAAATTGTAGCCTTTAGTGCAATCAACAAAATCTACTATCTTAGATTGTCATAACGAGGCTGCATTTTAAATCAAAGTGCGGCATTCAAATATTGCTCCCATGTCGGAAAATTGTGACGGTGGTCCTTAAAAGGTTTATGTCTCTCTGCAAGCATGTTGACAAAGTTGATTTTAAGCTAACTAAGAGTCAATACAACAGATTTTTAGAATATGAGGCTCAAAGTTTTGTATTTTGGTACCAATATACTATCCTGCCATCCTTTGTTATTGTCTATGACCCACCCTCAGTACCCAATGTACTATCCTGCAAAAAAAATCCGGACCACGTACCCATCCCGCATAGGTGCAGGATATTTGACAATGTGTCCCCCCCTGACAGTACTTTATTATCATTTTTGTTAATAATAAATATTCTGTTCGACCATTCTTGTGAACACTGAGTAAAGAAAAGTTGAAACTCGCTTGGAAGTGAGTTTAGTATGCTATTACTTCTTACATCTATTTTCATCTTTATTTTGGGTATCATCTTGCGTGGAAGGTCAACCATTTGTGGCATTTTTACAGAATAGTGCAAGGCAGAAAGCTGTCCTTAAATAAAAGTTCCCGGCATTGAAAAAGTTGTTCAAGTTTGTTGCTTGCAATTATCAAGATCATACTTTCGAGATAAATAGTTTCGGTAAAGCATTTCAAGTGTTTAAGGCAGGAGTGTCGCCATCCTACTGGACGGTTGAGTCTGCCTCATGGCTTGCTTCTCTGCCTGGTAGCACAAATTGCGGGGTGTCGCTCTTGGACGCTCCAGCGGCCCATTATTTATTAGTTAGCCGGTTTGGCGGTTTTTCTGTTTATTTAGGGTAGTTTCAATGTCGGGTCCACTGTCTTTGATTGAGAGATTGCCATGTAAATTGACGTTTGATTGGCCACGGAAGTTAGGTAAATGTGAAATTACTGATGTGAACGTACTTTACATTGAAATGTTCATTGACTCAAATCAATCGTTTCAGAAACAAGTGGAATACCTGAACCAACTGTGTGGATCTGTTGTAGATTTGATAACAGCAGCAAGAGAAGAATGGGATGTAGAGAGTACAGGTAGACGATAATTTGCGATAGGTTGTTTTCAAGTTGGTGATTTTCGATGCAGTTCCCTTTTGGTAGTTTTCAATAGTATTGCAAGTGTTCTTGTCGTTTATGTAGTCTCTGCTGATTACTTAATGGGGAGCTAATGGATGCACAAGTCAGCATGGCTAACGTTTCCATATGCATTTATGCTATGTTGATTCTAGTATTATTCTTCCGGATGTCTTCTACGAGAGCATCTTGTTATTGCACAATACGAACAGCTAACTCTTTTAAAGCTGAGTCCAAGTGAAGCAGTTACTGTGATTTTAAGGGCGCATTGTCTGTGTCCGTCGGTTCATTGTCAGTGTATTCAATCTCAGTATTATTCTTGGACAACATGACTTTGCGTATTTCGAGCTAGCAAGCTATTTTGTCTACGTCATAATTTTCTTCAAGACGATGGAAGTGCTGGTAGGCGTCGAGGTGCGGCTTTTCTTTTACTGAATCATTCCTGAAAAAAGTTCGAAACAAGCACTGCATGCAAGCAACATCTCTCTTGCCATAGCAGAAACAAGTGTGGCATTTGCTAACTATTTTCGTTACAAAAAGTCAGGAAATCGATAGTGCCAAGAAATATTTAAAGCATTTGAATTGAAATAAGTTAGGTTGGATTAAAAGTCGAAGTAAATAAAGGTATAAGATAGCGAGACGTTCATTGCATCTGTACTAGCCGTAAACGACATATATGACATAATCCGCCGTCGTTAAATTAATGAAGAATATAGGGCTGCGGTAGAGGGTAAGGGTAGAGGGTCAGACAGTGTTGAGCTGCATCACGTTCTCAGAAAGCATGGAGCACGTCTCAAATACTCCATAACCTCAACAACATTATCAACTAATGATGGAAGATTTAAACTAAATTGTAGCTAATAAACGCACCTAGTATTGGCCTCAAAGGTCAGGGCTTGTAGCCTGCGAGTTGTCTGTTTTCTTGATTGATTTATGATATCGCAAATTTCTCTTTTTACAGTACTGCGATTCACTTTCCATCACGCCAGGAAGTAGGTCGATGAATAGTGGTAAACCCAAACACGAATGTTAAGTATTTGTTGCATGTAGTCCTTGTTATCTATAGTCTGAGAGTCAAAGCACCTTGATTGGTTCCTAAGATAATTAGCTGTTTTCCCCATCAATAATTGTTGAAGAATGAAATCACTGAGGGGTGCAATGAATCTGTTGCTTAATGCATATTTAGACATACTCTTAACTAGATAGGGGACACGTTTTGATAGGAAATCTTGATTTGAGGTTGATTGTTGTGCCTGACCTATCGAGGACATGGGTGGAAGCAGCATCTCTCTATTAATATACATTCCTCCACCAGTTCTAATATCTCTGTCATGAAGCTCAATTTGATATTACTACGATATTGCACAACTGCTTTAAGACTAGACGGTTTGGAGTCATTTATTGAAATCTTGTGTAATGCACGAATGCTCCTACCACGGGACTTGAGGCGGAATTTTTTTCGTTATCATTTCTGGTAGCAATTCCTTGGCACGTTATGAAGGAAGAATCAAATTAAACTTGTTAAGGGAAACATTAAGATACTTCTGCAACAAGATGATAATTTTTATCAGCAAGAAACTCGTATCTAGTTTTAACATGCATATTCTTTATAATATTTATAGACTTTGTTTCATATTTATAGACTTGGTCTGCTATTTTTCAACAGTTCCATTTTCCATGAATGCGCAATAATTTCATAATCTCCGATAACATGCTCAAAAATCTTGGACGTTAACTTCAAAATTAAGAATATTTAAAACGTGGCTAATGACAAGAGGTCTGCAAGTGTAAACATTTGCTATGAGTAACATTTCTTGTAAAGATTACTTAGTTCTTTTTCCTCTCTAAAATCAATCCAAAAATGTCCGCAAGCAGTTAAGTAACTGAAGATCTGATTTTGGCTTTAAAAGTTAAACTACTCGAGTTGCAGATCTCTATACTGAATGTATATGGATCAATTCTGTAGTAAATGCATCACAACAACAGATGGAAAATGGAGACGTATAGTAGAAGTCAGGGACGATTAGCCAGATTTTAGTATCTACTGGGTATAAATTGTAATGTTAGCATGTTTGGTACAGCAAGAACCCCAATGTTATGTTAATAAATACACTCAGTACTTAAAGTTTCCTGACCTGGGCAAAAACATGGCACGCGGAAACTTAGATAGGGGTAAACGGATGGGCGTTTTGTGATAAATTTTTAATAGACATATTTGGAATTTCATTTCGTACCCCGCTTTGTTACTGTCGTGGAGTAACCAACACAAATCTCATTTGAAGATAGACCTTTAATGAAGCCATTTGATCAGCAAATAGTAGCTGCAAAATATTGGTAATAATTGACATCAGCTTGATCAGTTTTAAAAACTATAAAACTGAAATGATTGAGATAATGAAGTCAAATTTGTGACTTTGCCCTCAACTTTTCATATTTGCGTAGATCAGGGATCTTTGACATAGGTTAAAGTTCTATGCGTAGATTAAACTTTGGCTTTAAAAGCGGTCAGGCACATTATATCAATCAACATATAATTGCTGTTCTTACAGTACCAATCACGCTAACTTCAGAATTTGTTCAATAAGATCGTCAGCAGGCCGTTTGTGTATCCTAAAGACAATTAGATAATTGCTAGAAAGCGTCCCTTGTCTCCGGTCTTGCCAAAAGCGGACGGCTTTGCTTGTACGTATGCCAATGTTTTATTCAACAGTAATTCTTATTACATACAATTTGGTAATTAGCAATAGTATCAATGTTTGTTAAACTTTTGATTATGTTTCATTAGTTTGCTTGTTGTACAAAACAAGAATATTGCACGAAATAGCGAAAACATTGTGTACTTAAAACCATTTTTAGTCTGCCACTCCTCAGAGTACTAACTCAAGAATGACCGAAATGAAGTGTGTGAAAGAGTATAACAAACTTTGTTTTTAAAAGAACCAATCAGAATTTGGGCTGCCTGAATAGCTTGTGTTTTTGAACCTATCAGCATCGACTAAAACAAAATTAATTGAATAGGCCGACTTTGAGGTTGGTTAACCGAATTAAGAAGCCTGTTCCATCCCTTATTCGCCAAACATCAACTCCTAAAAGGCAACAACCACCTCGGGTTTCAAAGACCAAAAACACCACTAAGCAATGTGACTCTGCTATAGAGCAGCACTTGCTTGAGAAACCAGACTGTGCCAAAGTTTACACGGACGATTGTTTCTGTATCATCGGAAAGGCTAGGTCTGCATTTCAATTGGCCGTACTGGAGTCAGTCCAAATAAAAGCAAGAAAACCTTTGCTATGCCGACAAAAAGAATTCGTTTTCTCACTAGGCCTATTCAATTATTCTTGTTTGAGTAGATGCTTTTTACTCTCGCTTGTAGTCTTTTACGTCAGTTATGTTATGTAAAACTGACATATGAATATATTTAAAAGCAGTGTAGTATCCGGCTTGCAAGTACATTTTTGTTGTAATCTGGTAGCATAAATAAATAAATTCAGGTGATAAATTGTCGCCTGATGAAAAGTCGTAGCAACACTTAATATATCATACACTTGATGAATAGCAAAATCAAATTTGTATTCTTGTTCCATGGAGCGTCTTCTCTGAAAATCTTCCTCATTTCTTCATTCCTTGTACTGTACTGCTCAGACTCATCCTCTACAAGTTCCCGTAATTTGGGGTTGTCTCGAAGTCTGTAAACGTGGTATCTCCTGCTCAGTTTATTTACTTCTTTCTGAGCTCTAAAACCCACAAGAAAAGGGAAATGATGTAAGAAGATCGAAATGTTGCAGTGGAAAGTTCTCTGCAGGATCGATAACAGACTTCAGTATTATTGTTAGGTCGTACCTTGCTATAGTGAACACTCTTACAACAGTTTCAATAGAGCGATGATAGTATATACATTTGTACACATAGTATACATAAAGTCAAAAGTCTACGTCCTACTATGCATATAAATATAATATGGAGCTCAAAAATGTGTATACCCATAGAATCTTGGAAGACACATTGCATTTATATACAATTCCTAGACAGTGGATCATTACCATAATAGCTTGCAATTTTAGAGAGCCTAGGGGATTCGAACCCATAACCCCATGATTTGAAAACCAATACCTAAACAAGATATTTTCGAAGACGGTTTGACCCTTATCGCTCCAGCTCCAAAAACTAGTAAGGAAGGCAAAGTTTGACTAAAATATTGCTATACAATAACATTGGGAGGATTTTGCTACCTCCTTGGTATACCCCTATTGCATACTATGAAAATCTAGGTAAAGTAGCTGGAAAAACCTACTATTTAAAAGAAGTATTTTATTAAATTTTTTGTTTTTCAAATAGGTGTATACTAAGTTAGTTTACTCAAAGGATAACTTGTTCGAATCAGTGATAATTATATGCATCCGCATAGATTGCTCAATATTTAAATCCCATCGGCAATCTGTTTATTAAGAAGAGATCCACTTGCAAATCTCTTATATAACGTACATTTGCGTCTGCCAAATAACGTTGCAACACTTACTAAAAACCCGTTTCACAATGGCAAGAGGATGCAAAACAGGATATCATTTCATAACGTTATGGGCTTATAAACAGAACAGTTATCACCAGGTGAACCAAGTTTCATCTAAGCACGTTTTGAGCACTGTCTGGTAATGGAATAGATGATGAAATAGTTATCTCCCAACATTCCACAAAATATACAATACCCGATTAATACAAAATTTAATATCGTATGATTTCGTGTCCAATACACATACGTTTATGGTAGGTACTATGTCCGGAGCGAAGAAAGTTTGACCTTTCCCCAGCTGGGAAGTAGAAAATTATAAATGAAAGATATCCCTCACAAAGAATATTTTTACGAAAAATTTAAATAAACACTTAAATACGTTAAGTGTTTGTTTAAAGACGTTAGTATGCGTATGAATGATAACTTAATTTTAGATGATAATTCATCTAGCTCTGTATTTTATCAATTTTCATGCCATTGTGAGGCTGGCTATGTTGGGCGCACGACTTTGAGGCTGATTGACTGCATTAGGCATTAGGCTGCATATATCTTCGTTTATTCGCAAAATACTCCTGAACTCCTAAAAAGGAACAGCCACCTCAGGTTTGAAAGACTAAAAACACCGATGACTAATGTGACTCTACGATAGGGCAACATTTGCTTGAGAACCAAGACTGTACCAAAACGTACACCGACGACTGCGTCTGCATCATAGGGAAAGCCAGGTCTGTATTTCATTTCACTGTTCTGGAGTTAGTCCACATAAAAGCAAGAAAGCATTTGCTATGCTGACAAAAATAATTCGTATTCTCACTAGGCCTGTTCAATTATTCCAGTTGTAGTGGATGTTGATTGATCCAAATTCAGGCAGTCCAAATTCTAATTGGCTCTTTCAAAAATGCAGTTAGGTATACTCTTTCACACGTTTTATTTCGGTCTTTCTGACGATTGTACTCTAAGGAGTGTCAGATGAGAAAAAGCTTTCAAGTACATAATGTTTTCGCTATTTCGTGCAATGGATGATACTTTGTAAAACGAAACTGTTCACTAATTTTTAGGAGGGTCCTCTCACGCTCCGTTTTCCCCACAATTTTTACGTTTAGCAGACAACGCAGACTGCGCTGGCTCAGCCTTGTTCGTCGAATGGAAGATGACCGGATTCCAAAAGGCATTCTTTATTGCGAGCTAAGCTCTCTCACAATACTAGTTGGACGATCCACGCTGCGCTATAAAGATGTCGTCAGCGCTACATGAAGGCCTTAGACATCAACACTGAGAGCTGGGAGACCACCTCAGCCGATCACAGCAGATGGCGAAGCGTAATGACGAAAAAGCTCGAGATGGAAGAGAAGAAGATTCAGAACCTGTGAGAGAAAAAGAGAGCGAGAAGAAAGGTGTACACGCCTGGAGACAACCCATCGATCCATATCTGCATCCACTGTGGGAGAGTCTGTTGCTCTAGGAGTGGCCTCATGAGTCACAGCAGAAGCTGTTCCAACAGTCGACCCTTTGTGAAAAAGGAAAAATAGTAATCCGACTAGGGCGCAACATTATCTATGATTGGCCAACACTGACCGACAGAGGCCTACTAACAGGTTCAGAAAATTTAGAAAGCTGCCTCCCTTTGAATCGTCATGTACAGCAAATGCCAGAAACACAATGACCATATTTGGAGTAGGGAAAACACAGTTCTAACAAAAGTGTTACTGTTCGTTGCGTTATAAAGAGGATAGTGCCATGACTTCTTTAGTAAAGATTGTTGATCTTTTAGCAGTGACTACCAGCTGCAGCACTCACGAAGCTGGCTCTCTAAGAGAGGTTGGGCGGTTTGGGTTTCCAAAACATCTAAGGGGAGGCAGGTCGCAAGTTTCGTTATTGTCTCGAAATAATCCTAAAAATGGTATCCATTTAATTTTTTATTGTATCTGGTTACATCGATACAAAAATTTTAGAGTTGGCTAATTTTAACCGAAAGTGGCATTGTATAGTCTAAATTCTAGCTAGGACAAGTAATTACCGCTAAGCCATTGGTTTAAAGTCGTAAGATAAGTTTATTTATACAAGTACTTCAAACGTCACTACAGCAAGGAACTCTCTTCTCCTCTCTTTTTCTCTAAACGCTGTGCATCAAGTTAATCGTTCTCAAAAAAGCTTCATCCATTCACTGTTAAGGTGGCTAAGTTCAGCACTTCGACTTGCTACATGAGTTTATTCTCTGCATTGTTACTCTCTGGAATTCTCTATCCTTTTTTTCCCCCTGACGATTATAATCTAATTCAGTTTCAGGTTCTAAGTGACAGGTTTCTTGTAGCTAGGTCTCCCGCTTAAATTACCTGCGTTACCTATGCCCTCCTTTCAAGTAGCTCTTACCTGTTTTGTTCCCAACGATCCCAAGAGGTAGGTACCGCCCACGCTGGGAGGCGCTTAGTTAAAACGGTTGCTAATTGCTTCGCTGAACGGACCGGCAAGAAGAAGCTAGTCAAAGCTACTCTGTACTTTAGGTAACAAAACGTACTAATCTAGCCGACATCTGACGTAACTTCGATGTTACTGTTAACTCTCCGTTAAACTGGGAACTGACACTGAATCGAGGTTTATTCGACTTTATTATTTTAGCCAAAAGACTGATTATTTTACCGACATTGAATTCATTTCAAGCGTACGCCGATATCTTAACGTACCATTTTACCGACGTTGGATCTGCGTCATACGACGTCCTTGTAACGCCCAAATTACGACGTCGTGTCCACCTTCAAATGCAACAAATAATTTACGTCGATTAAACGTCAGAGGTGACGTCATTTCGACGTTGATGCGACGTCGAAATATCAGCTTGGAAGGTGATATGATTCTAGATGGTCTTTGACTACATACTTATCTTATTATACGATCTCCTCATTAGCATCACAATAACAAATTGTAATAACCTAACTGTTAAGATAACAAATTTCATTTCAATTGCGTTATCACTATTACAGTACACTTGACAGAGAAGAGCAAACTCCAGAAATCCGTCTCAACAACCTTGGAACTCATTGTATTGTAAGGGCGTGGACCTTCTGATCAAATTTTTCCTCAAGACCAAAAGTACCCACTTTTTTTGCCCAGGTATTGACCAAAAGTACCCCCCCCTGACCCAAGGTTTATTACGTGGAAACAAAAGAGTAATTAGATAAGTTCGAAGGAAATTCGAACCAGTGGAACGTTCGAATCTACGTCAGCGCTCTTTGTTTGAGTGGACAATATACATCAATTAGCAAAGTAACAACTTACAACACATTGTGAAATGTAGACACACATGTAAACAAAGGAATAGTCAGAAAGTGGTGACAATATACAACTGACACAAATGCTCAGAACAACAATAAATTTGCAAATACAAGGTTGTTGTTTAATATAGGGTTGATATTAAATTATTAATGCCTCATTGATAAGCAGTTCACTGCTGAAGATGGCGGAAGATGATATTTTAAAGTCATCAAGTGCACTTTGATGTTCAATTGACCCAAGGTGTTTCCAATATGATAGATGTGCATTGAGTCCCAACCTTCCGCCCTATAAGGGGCTATTCAAAAACTGCGTAACGGTCACATGTGTGCGTAGGGTACCTGATGTCGTTACGCATTTCAGCATGGGTGGGTGGGGTCTAAAGCCACAAATTACGCAACGCCCTAGGGGAAAATTCAATCTCAATATCTCCGTCTGTCAGTTATTAACAATATAAAATTTAATATCCTTTGCGAGATTAATTAATTAGCGTACATATAAATTGACTGTTTACATATTCGCTATTCAATTTTCGAACGAACTCTAT
This sequence comes from Alatinidae sp. Z8VKAUB7J3, assembly GCA_010016025.2. Lineage (NCBI taxonomy): Eukaryota > Metazoa > Cnidaria > Cubozoa > Carybdeida > Alatinidae > Alatinidae sp. Z8VKAUB7J3. The sequence continues at coordinate 155,731,889 of JAAAKM020073195.1, forward strand.
TGAATATCAGCACTTGTTATGTTTATGTTTATTGTAATAGGTTTGAACGGAGACTGCGACAAATAGTTTTGTACGAGCGCAGTAAGGCACACACGAAAGATCACAGTAACTCAAGACAAGCAGGCATACTTTAAAGAACTCAAGACTTGGTAATATTTTCGGATAACTTCACGAACTCGCCAGTTTACAAACTATCAAAATCTAACTCAATGAAATGCTTGCGTCAACTGTTACATATATGATGTTCATAATGATGAAGATCATGATGATGATGATCAAAATTGTAATGGGGATGATGATGATGATGATAATGAACGGGAGTGGGAGGAGGAGGATATATTAATGATAGTAATTATGAGGATGATAATGATGATGATGGTGATGAGATACAGGTGGAGGAAGACAACGATTTGTGATGATTCTTTGGTGATCGTGGTCACTAGAGTAAACAACACACTGCCTATTGATAATATTTAAATTAAGATCTTGTGAAGTCAGTTTTTAGCAGCTGTACAAAGTTTCATGTTCATGTCCCAACCCAGTTAGGACGTGCCTCATCTAAACATTTCTGTAATTGTAGATAATTAAACGATTGCTATACTCTGGCAATAAGTTTGTGACATTCTTTCAAATACAAACAGAAAAACAATTAAGGTTCATGTCAGTTAAGCAAAATATCAACCAAAATTCACATAATCCCTTCCATTATTATTACAAATTTAATCATATTTTCATCAACAACTGCGTCTTTCTTTTTCTGTCTGAACAGAGTAAATACACAGTTTTTCGAAAAGGGGCCGTATCTCACAGCTTCGTTTTCCTTTGAGGAGGAGTTAAAGTAATAATGAAGCAGAAAAGAAGCCCGTTGTTTAAGACCTGATAAAAAGAACGGGAATAGTCTAGTAGAAATTAGCTAAGGCATCTTGTTAATGTAAAGAAACGAAATTTCTGCAATAGAACCATTTATACAAGTTCCAGCCGATAACCATATGGTTTCCGTGAACGTGATCGTACTTTGTAGGTCAAACTTTATCTTTAATGATCGTTCAGCTTTTGTCTGTTTTAATAGAAAAGGGATCATTGAAAAGTTGGCTTTTACCCATAGGGGGGGGGTGAGGAGGTGGCATAGAAGGAAGATACGAAGGTGAATATGTTCATTGCAATTTTACCATTGCAAAAAAGCTCACTATGAGCATGGTCTAAACGAAACTTTTCCAGAAAAAAAAGTTAAATGAAGAGTTGGTTATTACAGTTACATTGAATCAAGGTCAGACCTACGCCAAGCGCAAGTCACACCGACATTGGATCAGTGTGAACGGGACGTCACTTCAATGTCCAAACTACGAAATCTTGTCAACTTTCATATACAATGAACCGGAAACGTCGATTTCACGTAAGAGATGACGTCAAGCTCTCTGTCAATCCAAAGTCGAAATACCGAACAGAAAGACACTTTCCACCTGTCAACATTATTAAGAAGCACAGACAGCCCCTGTTTCGATATCTGTCATATTCTCTGAGTGATCCAATACCTTCAATAACCCGTATCTGTGTTCATGGAAGCTTTTCAAAAAGTCTGATTCCGTTAGAGATGTTTCACAGGAAGATTTTCGGTTATATAATATAGACTATAGATATCTTACAGATATTTATTACGTTATGTTTGGCTGACTTACGAAAAGCAGCTTCATGACACAGTATATTGCATAACTTTTGAACTTGTTTGTGACGGATAATTCTAGATAGAAATGATCTCGGAAAAATTTAATATTGTATAAAGCTAGACAAACCTCTGCAGTCCAGAAATCAATAACTACAAACGTTCTTCGACATCTTGCCACTAAGGTTTTACTATGTACTTTCCCGATTAACACATTAACCTAAAACAAAAGAGAGTCACTTCCCTAAAAAAGAACATGGCTGGCAATCTCGATGTTACATTTAATATCTGGCATATTCTCTAAGCGTTCCAATACCTTCAATAACCATCTTGTAAAAAAACAAAGAATGACTATGAATTGACCAAGCCAAGGGATGTAGATTTTTGCTAATCAACGCCCCTATAGACACTTTCTATCCTTAGGCTATTGTAAAATGGAGGGTGATGCTGTTGTTCTAATGCTGGATTGCAGACCTCTGAGAGATCAGGGATGGACAGTGTCGTGCTATCGAAGGCTTCAAGATATCCTGAAACTTTGTCGATGCGGTGAAAACACAGAATGACTATGAGTTTTGTACGATGTCGCTGGGATGCTGAGGCACCGTTTTGATTAGCTGTTAAACAATAGAATAACAATAGCGAGCGTAGGTTCAATACGAGGCCATACAAGGAGATCGTCGTTGACGCTCCAACGATCCACTTCAGCTAGGATAGTCTGCACGCAGGCTAGGTAAAGGCATAATAAAACTTTTAAACGTCAAAAGAAGTGTCACATGAATCAGTTGATAGTCCCAAGTATTTCCGTACGGCATTGTGCATAACTGTATTTCAATTTATACATCAAAGGTACCAGATGAATCTACAATACTCCAATCTCAGCATTTAAAACATTCACATGCTCTTAAAATAAGTCAATTGCTTAATCTTGAGGGCTAAATTCGATAAAAAGGTAAATATTCTGTAGCGTAGAAACAGAAATACTTTCATTGATGACATTCTCAGAGCTGTAGGGACGTTAAAATCTCAAGTATTTACTGTCGATTAAAATGTAAAAGGGCACAACAACTGAGCCCGTTTCGTACCCGCGCTTATGCCGTCGCTGTCTTCCGCAACAGAGATTTTAAGGTCGTGTCTACCCCACATCTAAATTTCCTTATCGTTCCCTTACATCTATCATGGCGGAATCCAACGAATGCTCTACATACGGCCTTCATCGGCATTTTATGTCAGTACAGCTAAGGGAGGAGACACTAAAGTACAGCTCGGACAGTGGTATACCTGCTGGCAGTGGCTTCATTGGGTAAATAGAGTAGGGTGAAAGGCCTAGTTTGGAATGGAACGTCGCAATGTTGTCATAGAACGATGTTTTAACATAAATACGTATGAAACATTGCGTAAGATCAAAAGAATGACAAAGCTTTAAGATAATTCTATATGTTAGGTAGTAATATATTTCAGTTTGCGATGGGCTTAAAATCACCCACTGTGCGATCAATTGCATGCCCGAATTAGGAAACGAAATCGCTTATCAAAATCGTGTAATTTGCCAAAACTAAACCTAGAGGACGAAAAACTCTAGGACAGACGACCATGAACTAGGGCATGCTATTTTACCTTGAAGTCCACTTCTAGAGGATGCTAAGCATACCAAGCATCCCCCTGGCTACGGTACTGATTTGATGAGTTTGCGGGAGTTGTCAAGGACTGACTTAGAAATCGATTGACAGAATGTGTCAATCCCCCGTCCAAATACATGTCAGTATTCCCTGCCAGAATCAATTGCAACTATTACCTTTTCGCAGATAGAAATGATAATTCTCGGGCTCGTGCTTGAATCCTAAGTTGCAACCCAACCAAGTAATATTTTCAAAAATTGAATGATGATAAACTGCTACCAATTAGCTTTCATTACATTGTCAATAGGACAACTGCTTGTCGTCAGATTCACCATTGCTCGATAAAACGCTTGTGCAAAGTTAGCCTCATTTTAAAACTTTACGAATACATTTTGAGAAGGCTGCATAACTTTGTCAACTGTGATGAAGCAATGCCTTTAACACAATACAAAAATAAGCGTAACTTCCACTAGCCGAATATGTTGGCACGAATCGATTTTATTCCGCCTACGCATGCGCAATGTATAATCAGCTATCAAACTCTACGAATAATTCCCCTCGAGCTAACAAGGAATTCGCTGCAGTGAAAATATTTTCTTCCCGCTAACACGAAGAAGAAGGATCGAATGTTATCTTTTTTGAAGCGAAAACAACCGCCGTAGCTGTTACCGGAGACATTCTCAAGCATTGAAAGAAATCCTTCGAAAAGCTTCGCCTTTCTTATCGGAATGCTGAGTTCAACTTTCCCCCTCCTTTCTGCACCAGTCCTTTTTCCTCATAATCATTTCTTCCTTCGATCTTGTTTATCCATGGCAATAAAGTTAACACGATCATTATCCTTAAAAGTTTAAACGGTGATCTCCTATGTTCTCTCTCTCCTATTGTGGTAATGCACTTACTAGTCACCATCTAATTGACTACCTCGCACCTTTGTTACTTTGTTCTCTTTGTCTTTCTTTCCTAAGTTCTTCCTTCATTCCCAAATTGTTCCTTCTTTCTTTCCCAAATTCTTTCTTCATTTCCAAGTTGCCCCTTCCTTCCTTTCCCAAGTTCCTCCTTCATTCCCAAGTTGCCCTTTCTTTCTTTCCCAAGCTCTTCCTTCATTCCCAAGTTGCCCCTTCTGTCTTTCCCAAGTTCTTCCTTCGTCCCCAAGTTGTCACTTCTTTCTTTCCCAAGTTCTGCCTTCCTTTGTCCCCAAGTTACTCCTTCTTTCTTTCCCAAGTTCTTCCTTCCTTCATTCCCAAATTGTCCCTTCTTTCTTTCCCAAATTCTTCCTTCATTCCCAGTTGCCCTTTCTTTCTTTCCCAAGTTCTTTCTTCATTCCCAAGTTTTCCCTTCTGCTTTTGCCAAGTTCTTCCTTCATTCCCAAGTTCTCCCTTCTTTCTTCCCCAAGTTCTTTCTTCGTCCCCAAGTTGTCCCTTCTTTCTTTTCCAAGTTCTTTCTTCCTTCATTCCAAAATTGTCCCTTCTTTCTTTCCCAAATTCTTTCGTTATTCCCAAGTTGCCCTTTCTTTCTTTCCCAAGTTCTTTTTTCATTCCCAAGTTGCCCCTTCTTTCTTTCCCAAGTTCTTTTTTCATTCCCAAGTTGCCCCTACGTTCTTTCCCAAGTTCTTTCTTCATTTCCAAGTTGCCCCTTCTTTCTTTCCCAAGTTCTTCCTTGATTCCCAAGTTGCCCCTACTTTCTTTTCCAAGTTCTTCCTTGATTCCCAAGTTGCCCCTACTTTTTTCCCAAGTTCTTCCTTGATTCCCAAGTTGCCCCTTTTTTCTTTCCCAAGTTCTTCCTTTATTCCCAAGTTGCCCCTACTTTTTTTCCCAAGTTCTTCCTTTATTCCCAAGTTACTTTCTTTTCCAAGTTCTTCCTTTATTCCTAAGTTGCCCCTACTTTCTTTTCGAAGTTCTTTCTTCATTCCCAAGTTGCCCCTACTTTCTTTTCCAAGTTCTTCCTTTAAACACTAGCATGAAGGAGGCATTTGGTTGCTTGGGTGACACTGTAGTCACGTAAAAATTTCTAAGCTGAGCCAAAGCCAAAATCAATTCAACTAGCTTTACCCTACGCTTCCCCGTACGATTCCATATAATTGCAGTCTCCAAATGTCTGACTTTTGGATAGGTCATAATATTTGCAAGAAAGAAGATTTCGAGCTAAATTATTGGTTCATAGCAAGCAATTTGATCAACAGTTGGGAACGGTCAATTTTGACTGTAGTAAGTAGAATTACAAATCCTTTGGCGGCATTATAAGCTCAGAAGGGAACTGCAACAAAGATGTATCAACATAAATCGCACTGGACGCAACATAGCACAAAGTGTATTCCAGCGATCGTCAGGTGGAAAAAAGGTTTTAAAAAAACAATAAGGATTACTGACCATGGCAGGTAAAATAGAAGGCAGAAGAGACAGAGGGGGTAGGCAAAGCTAGTAATGCTTCCATGGTGAACTGACTACTCGGCCGAACACAATTGTTTAGGCAGTAAGGGTTGGTACATCATGTCTGCAACGTACCAGTAGGGGAGATTACGTAGAGGAGGAGGAGGAGGAGGAGGAGGAGGAGGAGCTGCCCGAGTTCGTATCTGCAGGTGGGACATGGGCATGTCCTATGTGTGACGTCACAATACACGTGAACACATGCGAACACATCATTCGAGACACTAAGGGATATTTGTACTCTTATTGGTGTTGAGTGGCCGCCATCGTGTGTTATTTACTCCCCTTCAACGACGTCCGTATTCTAATACACAGTTCTTAAAATGTTGTTACAGAATGGATTAAAAGTCGTAACATCCATTACTAAACGGTGCTCAGGTATCAGAGGATTTTCAGTCCTGACAAAGGACTTGCGTTGCTGTTTTGCTGGTAGTACTGTAAAGACACAACGTTTCTACAGTTCAAAGGACACTGTTAACTTATCTGGTATTTTCCCGCCGATCGCTACACCATTTGATAACTGATGCTCTTTTCAACCACTTTGCAAGGAGATGATGAGATTTCAAATGTGCAAGAGATTGGTCAGGTCATATCTAGAGGAAAGATAACAAGCGCCTCCTAGAAACCTACCGTGCGCTATGTCTTAATTGACTCTAGGTAGAGTTTAAAACGAAATGATACTGGAAAGAATGACAGAGAAAACTCAGGAAGATGGACGACTCGGATTCAGAAGAAAAAAAAAAGAACAATGGATTTTATCTATGTTATAGAATAATCCCACAAGAAAGCTAAGAACACAACTAAATTTGCGTCTGCATTTTAATTATTTCAAGGATGTCTTTGACAATGTTTTGGAAAAGACTTGAGAAGAACGAAGGTAAAATCTGCTGACACAGATAAAAGTACAATAATCAAGAATTCCATTTAAATTTCTAAATGTGCAGTTGTTTGGGGACTACTAGATAGCAAGTTAAAAGTTGGCGTAACTCAAGGCTACCATTTGTCTCCATTATTTGTTATATTTATTGAGTTTGATATAGATGGAGTTAAAAGTTTGTACCCGTGTTTGTTGCTTTGCTTTGTTTCGACGGGGCAATTATAGTTATGTCTTTTGATAACTCAGCCCTAACCATTTCAAAGTTTTGATAAACTAGAACATCTCAAGATGAGCCTTGGCTTTAAAAATTGGGGTTAAAGATTGATATTTCATATGCAGGGTTACCGTATGTATTACGCTTTTCAAAAACTGACCATCGACGGTGGAAGAGGCTGCAAATGTTGATGAGTTTACCTTGCTTGGTACGTTTGTGTCAGCCACAATCGCGCATGTAGCAGTCTCTCAATCAAGGACCCCTGGTTGTTGTATCTGCAATTCTATTGTTTGTATAATTGATGATAATTTATGCGTAATGAATTTGTAATAAATATCTGCCCATTTATCTGCAATCTCTCAATCAAAGACCCCTGATGAGCAGTGGGCCCGACATTGAAACTACCCTAAATAAACAGAAAAAACACATCTTAAAGGCTTTTTCTGTAGTCGCCACATTAGCTACAAATTATCCATCGGTGGACATTGACACCCAGCTATACGCCGGCCCGTCATACTGTCCAAAGCCCATTGAAAATATCAAATTGCGTATAGCTGGATGTCGATTTCCACCGATGGATGATTTGGAGCTGATGTGGCGACTAAGGAAATAGAGAATGTTGACATCGGAGGCCACCTAGATCAGTTGGTAGAGCATACGCCGCGAAAGCGTGGGTCACGTACTCGATCCCAGGTGGTGACATATTATCTATCTTCAAGTGTTGCTTTTAAAAACTGACCTTTCAAACCCTTTATTCTGGATGATGCTAGCTATATATTGAAAAACTTTATCACTGTCGTGTGAATTGGCGTACAAAAGGAGTTCGTGATCAGCTAAGCGCGGTCGTAAAACCAAATCCTTCTGATTTGTCAGTTATGGGAAGCGGTACCCCAAAATTATCACATGCTTGTCTTTAGCTCAGTTACCTTGGCTCGGAAGGTACATGTCTAGTGTATTTATTACACTAAAAGTATTTAATAGTTAAGAAGTTGTATGTGGTACAAAATGAAAATATTTTTCTAACGTTTTCGTCCTACACTGTTCACAGCAATGGAGTGAAGAAAGAAAGCTTTTAGTGAAGAATCTAAAGAAAACGAGAAGATCGTAACTTGCCGTAAAAAATAACATACAAAGTGAAACAACATATTTTCTGTCACTCGTGCTACTGAAAAAAGCTTAAGTTGTTGAGAACTTCTTTAAAAAGGAATTCTTTAAAAAATTACTAACATTGCATTATAGTAACTACTGTATGTAGTCACTTTCTTCACGATCGTCAGTTATTCACAAACAATGATTGCTTTTATGTTTATGATATAATACAGATATGTAAGCAAATAGTTCGTTTGCGGTACAAAACAAGAATATTGCACGAAATAGCGAAAACATTGTGTACTGAAAAGCTTTTTTCGTCTGACACTCCTCAGGGACATCTATGCAAAATGTAAGGTCACGTTTATCTGATCATGAAATTCTGTATTACTTGACTATCACTATCTCCTGTATTGCTGGGGATTGTCTTTAGCAATACAACATTCCACCTAAATCTGATGGTTAATAAATTTTGATGTATGACCTGAATTTGATGTACAACTGTTTAGTGATGTGTCATAATTAATACAAATAAGAAAACCTACAAGTATAGGCCACCTACTCACAAAGAACTTTCATGAAATACCATTTAGACAGGGGTAAGGGAAGGGGACAAAATTTACTCTTATTTCTGATGATATTAATAATAAAAATGGAAGATAATTAATATGATGTTACAGGCACTGTGAGACTCTTTCAATACAGAAGAAATTTATAACCTGCATTTGTGTTAACATCTTGATCCACATTATAAGCTTTCCTATGTGACCCTTAACCCCACATCCCCCGAAAAAAATTAATATCTGTTCCAGTAGCAAATTTACTTTTACTTCGTGATAAACTGGTAGCATAGCAATACCATGTGATATTAAATACTACAGGCTACCTCTTATAGTTCCGTTACAGTGTTGACATAGCTATTCCAAATTCTATAACTATCAAGCCACTTACCCACAATCACAGAGCTGGCAGACGCATTTTACGTTGTGTTCACGAAGCAATGCGATCGTCTTTGCATCATACTTCATATTAATACCTAACAGGGGAAATTTTGACAGAGAATTTGGAATATTAAGCGAGTCAGTTTTAAATTATTTCTATAAGGGCTTGTGTAAACAGTCCCTAAAAATACTTATAATGTTATAGTACATGAATGTTACTAAATACTTGGTATCTGAAACCCCTTGGCTATAAGATAATCCCTAAAAATACCATGTGCGTAGTATGTATACTGTATATAAACCGTATCAATTTATAACTATTGCTTTCTAAATTAATCCTACCCCCACAAGTGTCAAGAAATCAAATTACAAACTTAAATCGAATTACTCGATATTTTCGACATTTGTAAGAAACGATGCAACATACAACACACATCCTTCGTAAAATATTTGCAGTTCCAACACGATGGTCAAAGAACGATTCCTTTAAGATTTCCAGGTCTCCGCTGTAAACTAGCTAAGGATGATGTGGACCTTACTTTTAACTTTTAAAAAGTTTTCAAAAAATAACCAGGAAAAATAATCTGATCCCAAGTTGTGTCTGAATTGATTTATCTTGCAATATTTATTCTACTGCAACATTCATCTTAAGAAATAATAACCGTAATATGGTTTTAGTGAGCTAAATAACGCGAGAGGTTGTGTGATATTTATCTATCTAATATTCCAAAGTTGTCCTGCATTTTAAACGAAGAAACATTGGCAAATTTACTTTGCATAACAGCCACGGTTATGAAGAATGAATCTTTACACATGGAATCTTTATACAAATTGTAACATGGATAGATGATCCCTAAATTGTGTGTACTTTACGCCTACAATAGACACAACTAACTCACAAAGACGGTATTTAATGCTGTCATGCTCTACTAAACCCAAAGCATAATAGCCGTCGATTTATTGTCAAAAGATACCTATACGTTCTGCTGCCAATCGATCGACATTAATAATCTTTATGATATTTTACTTACCAATTATATCAGGTCTATTTTTCAAATATGATTTCCAAGTTTGCCCACAATTCAGTCTTGGTAGACCCCATCAGCGCCATTTCGTTCTCTGCCAATCCCTTTAGCTGTATGACGATGGTCTATAGAAGGGAGATGATTGATGACATGTCATAAAACGGTTGCTAAAGGATTTACAGGAGCAGGTAGGAGATTAAAATCAGAAGTACTCTTGAGTCAGAAACAGCATTTAGAGACGAGGATTCTGTTACAATAACAGCAGACATAAAATCATTTCAGCCTCCAATGATGGTGCCACAACTACAGTAGCTTCGTCGAAAATGCTAATCACTAATACAATGTATCGTTGAAAGGTACATGAAGATCACTCAATTTGCCAACTATATCACAACAAAGTCGCATCTGCAGGGTTACGGATAACATTGTCAAGAGATAAAGGTTATGGGGGGATACCGTATTTCCTCTTATTTAGCGCCGCCCTTTAATAAACGCCTCCCCTCTAATAAGCGCCGCACCTAGAGAAAGCGGCGCTAATCAGAGAAAGGGCAAAAACCATGCAGAAGCGTAATTACACAATAAAATACGTTTTTGAAGCTTCTGAATAACTTTTTATCTTTCATAAACCGGGCAAGTTTCATAATTTTTGGGAACTCAGACTCATAATCATTTTGAATTTTTGATAAGCGCCGCCCTCTTTTTAGCTCCACCCTCTAATTAGCACCGCACACTGTTGGTGAATTTTTTAATAAGCGCTAATAAGAGGAAATACTGTAATTATTGTGTACTACTATCGTGTTCCTGATACGGTTTTACGATAAACATCCTGTCACATTCCTTTGCACTCGTCGCCAAAATGATTTCCCTAACCTTATATAACAAGTTGTCCAATAAAATATCCACGTTTTAAATTGGGAACAAAGACATTTAATATTGTAAACATTACAACCTAAAAGCTCATGTCAAAATAGTGAACTTGGCAACTGTACCAATAGAAAACTGTCACATTTTGCTAAGCAAGGCAAAGAAGCTTGCGCTATTTTCTTACTGCATTCACTGTTATATATGACGTACGGATATTAAATTATTACAGGTGGGCGTGGTGGTTTTGGGTATATTGATGCTGGGGGAATTAAACGGGTACTGGGAAAGGGCACGGCCGATTATGGAACTATTGGCACTAGTGAGTGAAGATACGGAGCTATTTACAATGCCACAAATTAAAAATTAAATGTTAACAGTAACTGCGAAGTGTCACGGGAGATTTACATTAATACGATATTGATTTAAAGAATGGTGAGAACGGATCTCAGATAGAAAAATACGGACCTTGGTGGGCAGTGTTACTAAACAGATTGGGACCTTCATCACAATTGCGCAATTGTGTTTCAAAACGAGGTTGAGCTCGCATGAATCGACCAAAACAAACTGATCACAGAGCGATTTGGCTGGCAGTGGCGTGGGCAACGTCGAGTTCTGCCTCTGATTTCATGTAAATGGAGGCAGATTATAACTCCCAGTTACTTCTGCATTGCACACTGTGTCTATTATGCAAGGTACGACAAAGAGAGAAGTTTGTTCATTAACAATGAAAGGATGACGACAGAAAGCAGTCAATCAGCGTGTCAAGATAAAACGAGATCAGAGTCACGATTCCAATTAAGTTGGAGCTTTCCTTCTTGCTCGGTTCACAAATTTGTGATAGACAAGGGAACTTTATCACACAATTGGTAAGGAAATGTTTTACTTTAAGCCTAAAGTCATACCAAAGTCATCAGTTGACATTTAAAGACGGAGTCCACTCAACCATTTTACAGGGAATCGAAAGAGAACGCTGTTATAACATTCGTTTGAGTAGAATATGTTGATCGAACGGCCTTCGAAGAATCATCAACCGCGTAGCTTCTGCCGTGAAAGCCAAGTTTTTATATTTAAATTTTGCTTTTATATCCAATCCCTCTGCATTAACAAAACCAATAATTCCAATAATTGCTGGGTACCAACGTTTCCTTCATATTGTAGACCTATTCAGGGAAAGGGGTAGCAATTCAAAGTACTTAAGACACGCTGGAACTCATTGCCCGTAGGCCTAGGAGCGATGCTGGCAAATAAGGGACAACAAATTTGAGTATATACAATTTTCATGCAATTTAAGAAAATATCGACTTATCGAATAATTGATAGGGTGTGGGCCGAGTTTGTTTCAAGACTGAAGGGCTCCAAACTAATGGCCTGTTCAACTGTCAGAAAATGAAACTATAAACAACATATGCCACAAATATAATAGGGATCGTACCTGAAGTTCATCTGTACTGATATGCGTTAAAAGGAGTTAAAGTGCTTTTCTTTGTAAACATTTGTTCATAATTAAATTGCCCGGAAGTTGTTAGGCAATTGTAAGTGTAATTGTTCATAATTAAATTGCCCGGAAGTTATTAGGCAATTGTAAGTGTAATTGTTTATAATTAAATTGCCCGGAAGTTATTAGGCAATGATAAAGTCTTTTATTTGTTGTGATCTACCGTTTACGTCCTAGAAGATACACCAATATGTCATTACCAGGATTTTTACTAAAGACCTACTCATTTCTTTGGCGCATGCTCTACAAGTGGAGCTACAATTCTGGGCAAAATTAATGTTAACTTTTACTAAATCTCGATGAAAGTAATTAGAATCATAGAAGACACTTAGTAAAGAAAAGGGACTCCCATTTGTGGTATTACACGGTACCTGCCCCTTACCTTCTATTAACAGGGAGGTATAACATGCAAGTCACCGAAATGAAGATTTTCAAGATCCTCCGTCAGTTGGGATGGGGATAACACCGGTCTATACTAATTCATGTCGAAGATTGTCTCTAAAATCCGGAGAAAAGATACGACATATTGACATTCATAGGGATATTTTGTTTTTAAGTAGACTGCTGAAATTGGTCTATACTTGTAGTTCAATGATTCAGCTACTTCTAAGCGTGTAAAATAGATTTGATAGGGTATCTGAGGTATAGATGGGGGTCGGGTTATTGAGGACAATAGGATTATAAATTGTATACATTGTTTTACACTTCAATTTTATTTCACCAAGACCTTTTTGGGCACGAAAGAGTTTAAAATATTCTGTGAAATAATACAGGTCTATCTTTGCATCAAATTGAAAGCCTATTAAGGGGGGGGGGGGTTTTCTAAAGGTACTTAGAACATAGGAATGGTAATCTAGGTTGATTGTAATATACCAAATAATTGAGTTGTGGTCTTAGGAGCTGGTTGCTTTGTCTTATATTTGTTGTCAATATCATGAATCATAGTGCGAAGAAGTTAAACAATGTATGCTATAATAGTTAGTTCTAACATCAGTGAGGGTACCTAGTTTCAACCAGACCGACAGAAAGTTTTTCTTACTCGTGTCTTGTTAAGAAAATACGAAATTCACAGGTTGTAAAGAACGTGTTTCTTTTGAAGGATCCATATTCAGCTAAGCCAAACCTTTTTGTCATAACCCTTATGTAACTTTTACCGCTATTTTCAATGTTTGATGATATCTGTCATTTCAGCCCTCGTGCATAATGTAGCCCTCTGAAAATTAACTGGGTGTAGTAAATAACATATGTAAAAGCCAAGGAACTAATGACAGCAAAATTAAAGATCTGAAGGTGAATTATTTGAACAGTACTTCAGCAAAAGTATGGCAACAATTACAATGGCCAATTTGATAAACACATCAGCATAGGCGCACGGCCAAAGGGGCTGAGGGGGGCTGCAGCTCCCCCCAGTTTGTTAAAATGTTATATAATTTCACGTCATACCAGCCCTCTGAATTAACGTCGGCATTCCTGCCGAACTGAAGTGCTTTCAGGATGGGAAATCATGCCCACCCGAAAGCAGATTCTTTCCGCTAATATTCTCACCAAGTTCCCCTATAAGGACCTTTGGAAACTAGGTAATAGAAGGAAGTAGCATTAAGGAATTTTTTCCAATTCAAAGTGGCGGTAGTTTACCCTATCTCCCTTCAATTCAACCGTCTGCAGGACTGTTGATTCATGTCCCAATAATTTTTAGGCAAAGTAGTATTTTTTTCGGGGAAAAATTCCACAGCTCCCCCAATATTTTTCCTTCGTTGTGCCCACGCATATCAGGCAGTTTTCTACCAGTTAAGGAGGTTTTCTATAATTGGGAAAGTTGAGGACACATTTCTCACTCGACATCCTAGAAGAGAACTTCGACCTGTTGAAAATCCTTGATCCTAGGGACTTCTTGTGCCCCTCTAAACATTGATTTTGCTAACGCCTAATACTGTGACCAAAGCTTCATTTATTTTCACTCTCCGCTTCGGTATCGCCACCGACTTCGATCAATGCCAGACGGGAAGAGCTCTTGAATAATGAAGGTTGCGGCATTTCGTGCCATTTTGATGTTTTATTTTTCAACAAATGTACGATGGGTTTTCATATATGTGTGTGTTTTTAAGTACAAACACTCGCTTTAAGGATAAAATTCTAGCAAATTATATTATAGGTTGTTATTTGTTGGTAAATATTTGATTTTGAATTATTACAATTCATTTTTCAGGTTTCTAAATAGACTTTCCCCGCGAGTATCTTTCCCCCCACTTCTACTCGATGGAAGTCTTCTTCATTTTCTTGCTTCCCAGACGGCGATACCTTAATGGTTTCAAGGTTCTATGTAATATTTTCCTTGCAGCCACGCCTTCCATTTAAGTTACCTGCCGTATCTTTCCAGTAGTTCTTCACTCCATCTCATTCCAAAACAGGCACTCATTGTTGGAGTCTTACTGGAAGACTGATTCAGTTCCAGGTCTCCAAAGCTAAGGCGCATTGCCAATATCAAGCTTGCCGCCATTCTGCATGCACGTGGATGTTCTGTCCACTAGAGATAGGAAGTACTTTCAATTAAGATGGCAGTACTCAGCAGCTAGAGTATATACACATAGGTTTATGGACATATCAACTTAACATATGGTAATAGTCTTTATGATTCCATGCGCAAACTAACAAACAAACCAATGCGCAAGAATATTCAGATGAAGAAATAAGGTCATAATCACATGTTTCTCTGCTAGAAATCTGAAGTGTCCAAGTTTATCGTACGCGTTATGAATCATTAGTGCCATTGGCTTGTACTTTCTCTAAAAATAGATAGGAATTATACTAGTGATAAACTAAAATACAGTTACATTACAGTTTCCCGATGTTCTGTTTTTAACTCTCTGTGTCTCTGTGATCATCACATTGAATTCAAACCATCTGCAATATGACGCGAGGTGTATGTCAATTGTTATTGCATCCAGTGCAGAACTTGCCACTGAAGTATTTGCCGAGTGCCATATTTGCCAGGGGCCGAAATGGTGTGCTGTGGTTCCTCCTGACGACTTCACAACTGCTCTGGATCCTCTAAGGAGCTGCTGATGGTATAACGCAACAACATTGTTTACTTTTCTTCTCCCATAGTACAATACTCAAAATGGTGCTAGTCTATAACAATGTCGTAATAATGCTGGAGACTCACATAACAACTGAGGAATGAGGATGAATATGATAATATAAGGGTGAAAAAGCGTTTAAGAATAGTTTTGGATGGGCGGTGCTAATAGAATTATTTTGAGGTAAGAGCTGATATTGTAATAAAATACATAAAAATACACACATACACCCCTCCCCTCCCCCCGCATGTTTATTGTTTTGGTATAACCATCCATTGTACGGATTTATCTTCTGTCGTATTGCACCATCGTTGTTGCTATTTATGAAGTGTTAAAAAGAGAAACGGGGCTGTTGCATAAATGACAGGAGCATTTCTTCACATTTACCTTAAACGGCTGTTAGTCGGTCACAACAGAGCGCAGCATTGTATTCGGAAACTTTGTTACGTTTTTAATTATGTAGCGATCAAACTGCCGTAAACTCTGTAGTAATCACCATGTATTTAACAAAAGCAGAAAACTCGTTTTGATTAAGAAGCCTTTCTCAAACTCACTTCGCAAACTTTGCAAACTTCGCAAACAGTGTTCTTGTTGTTACAATTCTCGAATGACTAGGGTGTTTAAAAAATAAATCCTAGTGAGAAGACGCCGTAAAACATTGATAGCTTCAGTACAATGGGATCCAACCACAAAAACCCTGAAATTTAGAACATCCCCTAGCTCATTATTAAAGTGAGCTTGTCTTAAGTTTTTGGCAAACTGCAATGCCAGGAAAACGATCCCACATTGCCATTGGTTTGACCCTCATGTATCAGCCTTCTTGATTTTGAACTGGGATTCCGGAAAGAGGAATTGACCGTAAAAGCTGGGTTTAGCCCCAGAAAACACATGCACAATTTACTGAAAGATCAATGCCATTTATTGGGCCCGAAAAGTATTTTTGGTTAGCCCCGCTTCATATCGTAAATAAATTTAGACCTGGAGGCCGTACTCACTCAAGACATTCCCTGGCTACGACCCTGATTGTCTTTGTCATTATAGATACTTACAGTTTCTTTGCGTTTTGTCTCCTTGACCCCTAAAAAGGAAAAGATTGAGATAAAATATTTTTTGGAAAAGATATTGTCATCAGACCCTTAGCCAAACATGCTAATCAGGGAGAGTTAAACAGTTATCAGAGGGTATGGGGGATTGATTAGTCGACAAAACTTTAGAAATGCAATTAACTAATAATTATTATGACTATGGATTGTGTATGGTAAATTGAAAATATTGATATTGAAAGATTCATCTATAATTATTATCAAGGCTGTGGCTGAAAATTTAGACGAAACATCACTTAGGAAATAATTCAACAGGGACAGGGCAAAAGTTGATCTATTTATCTTTTGGTTATGGGCCTGATTGTTATACAGAAAATTTTCTTTTGCAGTGAATACAAGATTATATATATATATTGATTCTTTACAAATATGCCAATTTTTTGTCCCAGTTTTCCAAAGAATTCTTAAATAAGCAAGTGGAAAGGCATTAGTTGCACCACTTAATAAAGAAAGATAAATATTGCTGTATCTTGACATGATCCAATAATTATTTGAATTGAAAGCTCAATAATGAAAACGTATGCTTTTGACAAACTGAAAACCATCCACGGTTGTTGGAGTTCAATGCACGGCGCTCCCATACTGTACTATTAAGGCAGTGAAAATTGGAATGAAAGTTGAACTTGCTAGAATGTACTGTAAAATTTTAAGTTGATTACAATAATTTGATTATATATAAACGAGTCTATGTAAGCATACAACATTGATGCAAATAGTAATATTGGGAAAGACTTTTACCTCGTCCATCGTTGTAACTGTTGAAAGATCGGCTGCGATTTTGCCTTTCTCAGGAATTGCGGTTGCGCTGAAGATAATGGGGATTGTATTCCCTAAGTTTACCATCATCCCCTGAATTCTCCTACAAAGATTTTAAATCTTCGAGGCTTTCCTTAAGCAGTTAGAATGTCAAACCACCAATAACGAGAATAGTTTCATGCACACGAAATTCATTACAGCTTCTCCAAAGATTAAACACCGTCTGTGGACCTTGGTGTATTAAAGATGGTTTGGAAGGTTACAAATAAGGAACTGTTACAGAGAATTGAAGATGGTTGTTGGTTGAATGATATTCACAACAGATAGCATGGATTCATATCAACAGGTCAGTGAAAATACTGATGACAGAAACTAAAAGACCATCTGCAGACAAAAAAGATAGAACCTGAAATGGAAGATCTTACCAGACAAAACATACACATTGAAGTAACATCCAAAGGAAGCGATAATAAGCTGCAAAAGTAGAGCACACCCCGCCAAAGCGTGGGTAACGGGTTCGATACCTGGTGATGATATATTGATTAGTTCTCTAGTATATTTTCAAAGTTAGCTACAGGGAATTTTTTCCGAATTTTTTCTTTGCGCAGTATCAACCTTTTACATCATATCCGTTTGATAACTGATTCAATATCCTTTGTGCGCAAATTCAATTTAGCTTAAAAATTGAGGAGATTTTTGGCCTATGGATGTAAATCCAGGTCACTCACCCTGCTGCGGAAAATCCCTTAGCACTAACAATCATCATTAAGACCAATGAGTTAAAATTGGGTTAACAGAGAATCTAAGCTACATATTTAATACCGTATACAACACTTTGTGACACTACGTTATCAAAATGCATACTATGTCACCTCATGCAGAACAATAACACTCTATATATCTACATATTCGAACGTCAATCTTTCTGCTTGTATGTTGCTCTTGTTCTCCTACTCTACTAGACCAAATCTAATCAAAATTTGTAAACTTGATGTTTGAAATGGATGGACCAAGGGTATGAATATATTCCTTGACCAAATCCATAGAAGCTCCCTCTGTTCTGTATTACAAGTTGCTGTAATCAATTTTTGATTGCAACCAAGCTGTGTGAAGTTCCGAGTAATAAACAGACGATAAAGACAAAAAATTGAGTATGGGTAAAGCAGTTACTTGAAAACTTTCATACAATGATGATATGAAACAAAAAGCCTAGGTATTAAGTATGAAATAATACATAGACATAAGTGTCAATAGGTCTTCGATTACTATATTTAACACTTTGGTTGACTGCATACAGATCTCTCCACTTTTGCTAAATGTACAGCACAGACACTCATGTTACATCTCTGGCATGATGACGTGGACTTTCGATTGACATGACTCAGTGAGCATCTGTAACAGCGCTTTCTGGTGGATTTCTTGGGCTTTACTTTACTATCATCTATAGATGGAAGAGAAATTTTAATTCCACATGTACGCATTTTATCTCGAATGCTAAGTTGAATTCAATTTACATTTTGTGCTCTGGCACGTAGGTATGGATGCACTAAGTCAATCGCGAGGTCTTGAAGAAACAGTCTCCGATGATAAATGATACATCCTTGCTCCAATTCTGGCAATCCGTAAATGCAATGTAAGCGTTGGCACAAAGGTTAAGTACATTCATAAAGTAAGTACAAGGCCAGCCTTTTGTTTTGCACTGCACTGAATATCCCTACATGGCATTGTTGACTCATTATTCTAGAATAAAATACCGTGACTACATACATGTCCAGGCTGGGTCCCAAAGGACCCATTACTGATGGGAGCAAAGTGTCAAATATTTCTCTATCAAGATTGATCCATGTTTTGATAACATGAAAATAATAGTGCTTAGGTAATTGTTAAAGACTACCAGGAAAATGGAAAAAATCCATCGATAACTTGATACATATAAATCATAGTTTATCTCCTGTGGCCCTCGGGGACCCGGATTAGGTACCTAAAGGTTAAGTCTTCGGATGTTTTTTATGCAATTCTGAAACATATGCAGCAAGAAACCTTAGTTAAGGAGTTGTTGAAAAATCGAAGTTGGAAGATATTTAATATTTTAATCAGTATTAAGTTTTAAAATGAGGAATACAAAAAATTATTTCTTATACAAATTATGCCCATATTTATAGCTGAAAGTTGATGCCCAGTGAAGATATGTTGCTTGATGTGATGGCAATCAAAGGGTGTGGATTTCCTCCATAACGCTTGACAGCTTACGTAGCAAGCAAAAAATATCATCTAAATAAATATACATCATTATATACCATACAGGTATTTTACATTGTTGGTTAAATGTATATATATATATATATATATATTTATGTGTATATGTGTATTATTATTGTATTGTATAACCATTGAGGAGGAGGAATCAATGTTTATTTTTAGGGTTTGGGTATTTGCTGTGAACTAGACCGCTTTGTATCAGTCATACATGCCAAAAACATATGAATATTTGACTGTATCTCGTTTTCTAAAACTTATTACAAAGACAAACACGTCCATAAATAATTTTTGACAGTACAGAACCATGTCATATATATATATATTTTTCTCAGTGGACACGTTGCGATTATATATAATTCTCAAACAGTGGAGCATTACCGCAATGGCTTGCAATTATATATATATTTATATTATATTATATATATTTATATTATATAATATAAACAAGAATATTGCACGAAATAGCGAAAACATTGTGTGCTGAAAAGCTTTTTTCGTCTGACACTCCTCAGAATAATAACGTCAGTATGACCGAAATGGAATGTGTGAAAGAGTATACCCAACTGTATTTCAAAGGAGCCAATCAGAAATTGAACTGCCTGAATGGCTGGTGTTTTTGGACTTATAATATAATAGAAACAGACTATAACTAGTACAAGATCCATCACTAAGATGAGCAATTTCAAAAGGAAAACGTAGAGCCACTTTATGTCAGAGGCCAAGAAAAGAATTATAAACACTTAGGATTAGTCGCTTCATAGACCAGTGGTCCGTAATCTGCGAGGCACGATTTTAAAGTTAAGACAAGGAAATCTTCATAAGCTTTTAAGGAAATTGGACGGACCTAATTGGAAGCTATACCTCGATGATGTCATACCAGTGCGCTTTATGTTTTTAGGTGAGTTACGTGGAATATACAAACTGTATCCACGGTGAGCGGATGGTGGCTAAAAGTATCTGACTCTTTGCAGTAGACATAATGATGCAAGGGAATTGTGTATGGTTTAGTATTTTACCCTATGGCTACAAAGGGGATCGTTAACCTCTACTTAAGATTTCTCGTCTCCCGATGGCGTTATCTCAATGAAATTTGTCTTGAGAAGGCTTGAAGTATCTCTCTTTCAGAACCAACCGTTTTTATTGGATAGTTTTCTATTTAGCTAGTTAAGTTAGAGAAAGTAATCATATATGATTTTAGCATTAATAAAAGCTGAACTTTTCTTTTTTCTTTTTTCTATCAATATATAATTTTTTTACCTAGTTAAAGGTAAATAGTTGTTCTAATACTTAGCTTTGAAATGTAATAGGTCACTTTTTCACATTTTTCCAAAAATCAATTTGGTAGCCAAAGGGTTAACCGTGCGTAATTACGAGGAAAAGAAAGTCAAATCATACTGTGCAAAGCGTTTCCTTATTCTATTTACAGCCTCCCAAAATCTTGGTTAAAAATGCAATCTTCAAATATCAGGCTACATGCAATTCTGGAATGTCAATCTTCTTGAATGTGAAGTGGGAAAGAGTGGCATTATTTAGCCAGCTGTGTATTTAAAGCCTATTTATGGTTATGAATTTTATATTTAGATATCATGGGTTCTTGAAATGTTAAATTGTTATGGCTTCAATGCAGACGTGGTTAGGAGTGTGGTGGTACATTGCATCGTCAATTATCCGGACGGTCAAAACCAAACAGCCCAACAATTTTCCAAAAATCGACAAATCCTTATAATCGAAAATAATAGAACTCATTGGTAATTCGGTATTTTTTACAACGTGGGTAGACATGCATGAGTCAATAATATTTTTGAAAAAAATTATTTTGAAGACTACATGCTCTCGCCCCCACTTGTTTTTGCCACTGTTACTTTGCTACGGAGCCGATGCGAATCCCTTAACTACGAGAATTATGGGTTTCTCTGCCTAATCGGTGCTTTTAGTTGATCGGCTTGAATGAACGAGAAAGATATGGTCATAAGAAATACCAAAATAACTAAAAACGCTTCGCCTGCTGCTGGGAAAGTTGTCTTGATTGTTTATTTTTTGAATACATATATACTTTTTAAAATTTTGTTTTAAAGCTATGATATTCTTTAAGCATCTTTACATTTGGTAGCACGCTCAATAGGGCTGCATCTGGGAAGACACTTGATAAAATGGACGCGAGTCTACAAATATTAGAGGGACATTTAGATAGAGTCCGCTGACCAACCAACCCGAAGGAGTATGTTAACTGCAACGTGCTACAGACGAACTGTGACCTACGAAGTCTACGTCTAAGTATATAGTTTTTTATCCGTGAGGTGTAAATGGTGACAACGACTCATCAGTCTGGTGTAGAAGACTAAAGACTAGCGAGCTGAATTGATTTTTGTTAGTCCAACTCTAGGCACCAACAGCCATGTTATCTCTAGGAAATAGGGCAAATAGAAACAAGAGCTTCTTGAAACTGTTTCATAAGGATGCTCTAGCGCAGTGTTTCTCAATGGGGGATCCGTGTACCTCCTTAGCGGGTAATTGAGTCTTTCAATGGGGGTTCTAAACTGGGGAAAAATTGAGACAAGGGTACTCCGGGGTCAAACTTACAGCTAAAGGGTCCAACATCAAATAGCATGTTCCATGGTTTTTCTTACGGGAAACGCAGCAAATGGATGAGTAAATACTATCTCAATTTACTGCCATGCTGCTCATACTTAAATTTACCCTTGGTAAGCAAGTTTGGACTCTGTATCGACTATAATACATTTTCCGAGGGTAAGGATCCCTGCTCTAGCGGGTCAGGATTTGAAACGTCAGTATAGAAAAGACACAAGAGAAACAGAAAAGTTTCACCACCAGAGATCGAACCCGTGGCCTACGCTTTTGTAGCGCATGCGCTACCAACTGAGCAAGGTGACCTAAGATGTTAGCATACACCATTTCTCTAGTTGCCAAACAAGCTCCGGTGGACCATTGATACTTTCTAACTTTAATGGGCTTAGGACAGATAGATGGGCCGGATGGCAGTCCTTCCTTGGTCAAATGACATGGCGTAGAGAGGCTGGTCTCCAATTGCGTTGAGCTTGATGTCGATGTCCACCATTGAATGATTGGGATCTAATGTGGTGACTAGAGAAATAGTGTATGTTAACATCGGAGGTCACCTAGTTTAGTTGGTAGAGCATACGCTACGACAGCGTAGGTCATGGGTTCGATTCCAGGTGGTGACATATTTTCTATTTCTCCAGTCTCCTTTTCCATACGTAATTATACAAATACTAATAGCCCAACTTCTAGCTTGTGTTTTTCAATAGGTTAAAAAGTCTGTGTTTAAATAATAGTAAAGGAAGAGCACTGAAATAAGACCTATCTAGTTGCATTTTACATGACATAAGGTCATGTTTTATACTTGGTGTTCTGTCAGAGCACAATTTCTACGTTTTCTTGAGTGACAATACGCAGGGAATTTATGACGTCATTGTTAGCCACTTTCTCGTTATAATATTTTCTATAACGCTCCTAAATAAATTTAAGGAAAACTATCAGGAGATTTTAGAAAGTATTAGTCATATTCTTTATAAAATATCAGTAAAGAAAGTGTGAGTGAAGCCTTTAAGGCCTCCCAGTACTGCTAGTGTTACATTTAACGCAGATACCTCATCGCTAAATTTTTTTTTCTACATTGTAAAAGAGATTCATTAAAGTCAGGGGTTTTTATGTTCAATTGCTAAACTGCATTTTCAAAATGTCAAAAATAGTCTCTAGTCTTTACTGATATGGAAAGACATACAAAACAAGAAACGTTAGAAAAATATACCGGGATATATTTCAAATTATGTCATTTCCTAGGTTTTTGCATTCCTTATCCGAATTCAATGTTCACCTGAAGTATCAATGGCAAGTAGGCAAATATTTTAATATGTCAGCTACGGTGTTCAGCATTACTGTTCCAATTCTACTGAATATACCATGGAGTTTATTACGTTTATAATAGCAATGGCAGGTACTACTTTACAGTCCGCAGTCTCTCAATTGAAAAATATGAAAGAAATTGTATATACCATGTCTAGGATTTGTTTTTCGTGCGATGTTGCTGTAAAAATATTTCAGCTTGTTTTCCCCCAGAAATTATTATTATTCCCCCAGAAATTATTTGGTCCTGTCAGTTACTTGGGTATTGTCCCTAAATATAGTCAAGAGAAATAGTGCAGCCTCATTTAAAAATCATTCTGTATAATGTCCCCACTCCTTTGCCTTTGAATGTGTGAGATGAATTCCTAGGCTCTTGTATAATGTCCCCACTCCTTTGCCAGTGGTGACCCTGCTTTGCCACTGTTCATAAATAGAAAACATTGTTATAGCCAGTCAGTGGATCACGCAACTAAAAGTGCGAGAAGATCTATACTCTTCGAGTTTATACATATCTCACATTATTGAAGTAATCTCTAGATTACAATCGCACAATCGTTTGTTATGAAAGCATGTTAACAAATGTCGCATCTTGTAAATAGAAATAAACATAAATAAACATTGATATCATTAGAAAGTGATTAAGATTTCGGTTAATATGAACATACATGGTTCTGTGTCTCTTAGCAAAAGGCGCTTTAATTTCGTGCATCTCAGTAAATTAGGATTTAACTGCTGAGGTGAAGTTGTTCATTTTCATTGAATGTACTTTACAGACATTACGAAGTATGATCAATTCTCCTTGTGTCCTTTGGCACTGGCTTCACTAAGTCGGTTCTAAATCACGATTGTAATAAATTGATAGCTTCTTTATTTCATTTCCACCTATTAAGCTATAAATTTCCACTTTCTTTATCAAACAGTGACATTCTCATTGAAATGTACTTCTTTTGTACAATTTAAGAACGTTGATTTCCACGACGAGCTATACTTTCTGTCATAAATATGCACCCTACGTGAAATGATAAAATTGCTGTTTCTTCTGTAATCATCAAGGCGATGATGATGATCGATGATTATTATCATCATTATTAACAAAATGTTTACCATATGCATTGTCGTCGTGGGCATCGATATCATTGCCATAATCATCATCATGATCATCATCGTCATCAAAATCACATTTGATGTCATCGTTGGTTGGTACAGTTTCCTCTTAGATTCGGTGGTCCCACTTTGTCAAAGGCAGTTCCTGAACCAGTTTTTCTTTGCCTCTCACAATTGTTTCAGAATAGGCTGCCGTAAGTGTTTGGTGGCTAAGGGCTACCAAGGAAGAGGGGATAAAACCGTTTCTTCTTTATTCCATAACAGTTCATAGAAAGATGTACTACTTGCTCTATTACAGTAGATATTGTGAAGGAGAGTTCACTTTTTAAGGTAAAATAAGATAGTGAATGTTTAAACGTAGAATATCAAATTCAGATGAGATTATAATTATTCTACTTTTTGTACTCTTTGCACGAAACCAATAAGTGTGCAGTATAAAGAAGCATAAACGTCTGTTTTCAGCTCAGTGCCTAGCAATACTTCCCACCTATCACATACTCGTGGCCATGGGACTAAACTATTAGTGCAACCTAAATATCAAAAGCTGCCTTTCAGGTCTCAGGTTAGCGTTTTTACTGGGTCTGTCTCACTTAAATTGACTGTAATGCCTAAAAACTTACATATTCATTACAGTTTTGTTTTTTTGTCGTTAACTGCATTAAAACCACTTTTTGTAATGACATTGAAGTGAGCAGATATGTTAAATATTTTAGTTTAAGATATTCCATAGTATACTTAGAATTGTGAGAATGCAAGCTTAATTTTTAGCTCTATAAAGTATGTGGAATAGTCGCATCCTCCCAATAATACCTATCATCAGCTTTATCCTTTTATATTCTTCTGACAACTCAGAGGCCACGGAGCTATAATGCTAGGAGGCCTTAGTACGAGTAAAGTGTCCACTATACACAGGTTAATTGTAGGGCAAATGTTCAGGAGGTTCCAAGAAAAAGCGCCCGCTATAACAAATACCCGCTGTAATACTGTCCGTTAAATAAGAGGCATTCCGTAAGAGTATGCCCATGATTCCGTCCGTTCCTAGAACATGTGTCCGCTATTAACAGGTGCCCCCTATATAGCATGTCCGCTGCGTTCGACTGTATTCAGAGTTCAATTGACATAAATTCAATGGAACGAGGCCTGATGTATGAGAGACGAATAGAGATTGAGCAAAGTAGAAATACTGGGAACGTCAGCCAAACAATTTTATTCTCTCAGAATTATACTCTTTCACATATTTTATTTTGGTCATTCTGACGATTGTACTCCGAGGAATGTCAGACGAAAAAAGCTTTTAAGTACATAATGTTTTCGCTATTTCGTGCAATATAAATGTTTAACGTAAGGCTCACATACCTAGAACTAGGCTACACTTAGATTTAGATGGAACGTTTGTCGTTAGGTCAGGAGATAGGAAGTGGGAGGTCTTGGTAGCCAAACATCAGGAGAGATAGGATAAAGGAAAGCTGTTTAACGACATAGTAAGAGGACATTTGTATTCGTTGCCCAAACAATTTTATTCTCTCAGAATTTATACTCTTTCACACATTTCATTTTGGTCATTCTGACGATTGTACTCCGAGGAGTGTCAGACGAAAAAAGCTTTTAAGTACGTAAGGTTTTCGCTATTTTCTCTAATATTCATGTGTGTTTTTTGCCCAATTCCCATGTTCTAAAAGTAGAATCCACAAACAACTTTCTGTTTTCGTTTAACATCGATTGAATACAGCGATATTATGAACTGTCGTTTACATTCGAACTCTCACAGTCGCTCTGTTCTTCTAGATTGAAAGAAACACATCCTGCTTTCTGTGTCTAATGTTACTCTAATGAATAAATCACATCCGTTTAATCGTAAGCTTCTTTCAGTCTCCATCTACTTATCTATCAAATACGCAATGACACATTATTATACTTCCTGACCTGACGCATGTGCAGATAAACTATATCGTGGAATTTGCTTACCTGATGCCACTGTACCTTCTGTATTAAATATATACTGTCTGAAATGATTTCATCTTGTTATTACGACTGTTCTTCTTTCTTGACGGCAACTGATTTTTGCAGAGCTGACTTGAGTTTTCGGCTTCTCGGCCTTTTGGTGGGGAATGAGTTTAGTATTTGTTCTCATTGATTACAAATTTTCCAACGATCTTTGAGGGGCGGTCTTACTGGCCTTCGAGCTTGGCTTATTGCTTGCTTCTCTGCCGTGTAACCTAAATTAAGAGATGCTGCCCATGGACAGCCAAGCTGCCCTTAATTCATCAGTTAGTCTAAATTGTGCTTTTACTGTTTATGCAGTGCCCACTGCTCATCAGAGGTTTTGTATTGAGAGATTGCAGACTTGACTAGTTTTTGTATAATCGCGTGAATGAACAGGGATGCAGCATTGCAGTCGGCTTATATGCGAAGTATCTTTTCACATAATCTTCTCGCTGTGAAATTGGTCTGAAACTTGAAACTAGAATTCTATGTTTATCTTTTACTCCTTCATTTTTAATGTGTTATGTAGTGTATCAAGTGACTCAACTTAGTCTTTACCTTTGCTTCTTTTAGTGAGAACATTCATTTTGTCGGCTTGACCTGAATCGCCAGTCTAACTTATGCTGTTTGTTACAGTTTACGTTATTATGTTCATCGGAATTAATTTCGTTTAAAAGAGATCTCCTTTGTGAATCATGTGATTCATCATATGTTGAAGCATACTACATTCCCACATCTCTCAATCTATGTAAGGAATATATGATCGCTATAGTGTACTCAACATATCAATATGAATTGGAAGTTACCTCAAGCACTCGTAGAAACCAGGTGTCTGTAGTTAACTGCACTTCAAAATTTTCAAACTTAGGTGTGCAGATTTGATGTCTTGGAAAAGATATATCGAGTAGAGTATTCAACAAGTCTGAGAAATGCTCTGACACATTTCAAAGCTCTGGGAAAAACGACCACGAGAAAGGGGATGCTATTTTACCTTGAAGTCCACTTCTAGAGGATGCTAAGCATACCAAGCATCCCTGGCTATGATCATGATTAAAATGGTTAGTCAGTTGGTCAGCAATCTTCAGACATTTTAGGGCCGTAAAGTCTAATAATTTCCTTGACCACTTTGAAACGCCTCCACAGTAAATACTACAGATGCTTAGGGGGGGATTCTTCATAATTCTATGAACTGTACAAAATTAATAAGGTTTTCTGAAGGCCTTTTGCAAATTCACACAACCTTTTCTCATGGTTGATATAAGATTTTAACACACTATTGGGTGTAGGGAGATTTGGTGGCAGGGTTAACACTGTCATGTAGCTAT
This sequence comes from Alatinidae sp. Z8VKAUB7J3, assembly GCA_010016025.2. NCBI lineage: Eukaryota > Metazoa > Cnidaria > Cubozoa > Carybdeida > Alatinidae > Alatinidae sp. Z8VKAUB7J3. The sequence continues at coordinate 155,759,585 of JAAAKM020073195.1, forward strand.
AAATAGGAATCCTCGAAGAAAGGTTTTCCTGACGTCATTATTTTAGTCCTCTGTGTTTGTTGTTGATGCTCTGACATATAAAGGATGTTGAAGGTTCCATTGACTCTTAATAACTTCATAATAGATGCCATTCATGAAGGATTGATTGATTGATTGATTGATTGATTGAACGTTATGTTTCAATCTATTCTACTGAAAGATCATGTAGCCTTAGTTATCTGTTTTGCCTTTCCTTAATAAGCGCCCAGGTCTGGACACGAAAGAAGTGAATGCAGCAGCTCCAGAGTTTACGCTTTTAGATGATGATACGGAAGACGATGAAGATATGTTGATTGATTGATAGATTGATTCATTGAACGTTATGTTTCAATCTATTCTACTGAAAGATCATGTAGCCTTAGTTATCTGTTTTTCCTTTCCTTAATAAGCGCCTAGGTCCAAATAAGCGCCCAGGTCTGATGCAGGGTGGTGAGGTTAGAAAATAGAAATTTACGGGTTCTTTCACTGGTTTCTTACGCAGCTTCTGCAAAGGCGGAGGTGTATGTTGGCTCAGCATTTCCCACGAAGTCACTTTTAGAAACCACACTAAATCCCATATTTACGTACTGACAGATGTATCAAAGAATCTTTTGGACGTAAAACAGAGTAATATTTAATACAACGCAAAGTGAGGTGTCATTGAATTCTTACACCGGTGGCCGCCTGAAAAATATAAATTATTCCTCACTGAAAATGAGCAACCGCGAACACAGATATCCTCGTGAACAAACGTTCTGTTTTAGTTTCGATATGCAGCAGATGAATTCTGTTGTTGCCAATGAACAGAGAGTATTTAGCATGACGTCATAATCGTATGTTACAGGAGTTAATGAATACCACAGTAGCTGAAGAAATCGTTGCAGAGTTCGCATCAGTCCATGTGCTATGAACGAAGAATAACCAGGTTCCATAGTTTTACAGTATTTTACATCTTAAATGGATTATTAATTCAATTTTTTCCGTAGCATTGCTCTACCTTTTTATGATTGGCAGGTGAAAGATGACAAATTCTAGAAGCATTGAACAAAGAGATTACCAAACATTAGTCACTGTGTCACGAAGTAAAACATGATGTAATATACTCGTGCGCATGCATAACAATAATGTGGCTACACCACATCAGTGTCCAGTTATATGCGTAGTATGTTGTGGTAAAGTGACACACGTTATATCTGTTTCCTGGGGGTCTTTATACGATTAGACCAAATAAAATGACGTGTTTGGTTTCAACTGGAGGTTTGTGACCCGAAACAACCTGATTAGACGAACTTTACTCCGGTTGATGATATTCGAAATCACAGTTAGCTTGTTTATCATCCGCTGATATCTCTGTGAAAAGAAAAGCCCTCATAAATAGTGAGGATGTAGCTTCTTGCTTTGGTCAACAAGGTACAGTAAATTTTATATATCATGAAGACTTCTTAATGTAACCAGACAGGAAGAGGAGTTACATGCCAGAGAGGATGAACTAGTGAGGGTAAGACAACAGACAAAATCTTAGTTAAAAAGACACTAGAGAACTATGTCACAACTGGGACTCGAACCCGTGACCCCCACGCATTCAAAGAAGACCTTTATTCTTTGTTAATTGTCTTGTGATATAAAGTATCGTGGGAATGTTCAACTATTGTTACTTTAATGGTGAGAACAACACCGACAAACTGTAGATAAGACGCCAAGACGGAAGCTAAAATCCAGACAATGTTTCGTCTTTTCTTCAAGACTTCGTCGCGTCTTTGTACAATGGCGGTAAGACTTTACGAAGACCCGAGGAAGTCTTGAAGACGAGACGAAATGTGATCTGGATTTTAGTTTAGATCTTGGCGTCTTATCTATAATGTTTAACTATAGCTCGCTGACGTAGATTTAAGTCTCAAGCGATACCTTAGTACCTCACGTTTGTATCAAAATTGAGATATTGGGTCCATCAATTTGAAACTGCGCTTATGACCTGCACCGTAGTAGTGGAACAAGTGGGCGAAGGAGTGTAACTCCTCCAGTAAAATTCTTTCGGTTGCCAAAGGTTTCGCCGGACCCCTCTGCCGTAGTAGGTTTAAAAGACGTTAAAATGTACAACTCACTGCCAGTCTTAATAAGGACCAACACATATTTATGAAGAGTAAAAGACAAAGCTTTTCTAATATTTTGTAGCCACCGTTTTGACGAATGCCTTAACAACTCCCACTTCCTTATGCTCAGTATTTGAATGTCGATTTCATCTGGAGATTATAGGAAATAGCAAATAGGAAATTATACCATGATGCAATGTGCTTACAGTTTTAATTTACAATGGAACCTGCAACAAAACTTATTGAAAGTAAGAGTCACAAAGTCAGGTTATTAAGAGGAGTCCTTTCTTAAAACCCTGACAATGGTATGTTTTATTAAATTGCCTTGTTATGTGCTGTTATAAGACCAGTGAGTGTCAAAAAGGGATAAGGAGAGGACCAGTGAGTGTCAAAAAGGGGAATAAGAAGAAGACCAGTGAGTATCCAAAAAGTAAATAAGAAGAAGACCAGTGAGTGTCAAAAAGGGGAATAAGAAGAAGACCAGTGAGTGTCAAAAAGGGATAAGGAGAGGACCAGTGAGTGTCAAAAAAAGAAATAAGAAGAAGAGCAGTGAGTATGCAAAAGTAAATAAGAAGAAGAGCAGTCTGTGTCAAAGGTAAGGAAGCTCATAGAAGTAGGAGTAGCAAATAGCAATGGAATTGAGAGGTATAGAAAGAAGTAACAGGCTGCAAATGAAAGAAGAGGTATAAGAATGGAAGTAGCGAGTAGAAGTGCAAAGGAGAGTAGCACGTATAAGTGCTAGTGTCATTGAGAATCTGTGGGAAAAAAGTGAATACCAGTGGACAGAGAGCATCTCAAGAGAAATACAAGGTATCAAAGGTATAAAGGCCTTAGTGAAAGAGAAGTAGAGTGGAATAACGGCGTTGAAAGGTACATGAGGAGGACTAGTCAATAACCGGTGCATGGAAGGGTATAAGAATATAAGTAGCAAGTAAAAATTACCAGAAAGAGCAAGCTTTTCGAAAGAGTATACGGGAGTTAAAGTGCAAAAAGGAATACATGAGGAGGAGCAGAGTACACCCGGGGCCTTGAAGAATGTAGAGAGAAGAGTAGCGAGTTTTAAAGGCATGAAAAGCCATCGGAAGAAACCAGCTAACAGCAATTGCGTTGAAGGGTACAGAAGAAGAGTTACAATGTAGCAAATGCAAAGAGTATAATAACAAGAGAAGTAACGAGAAGAAACTGCTCTTTAGGTAGTGAAAAGAAAAGTGGAGAGTGGGAGCGGCAAGGAGAGCTTTTAGAAGACGAATAGTGAGCAGAAACAACGCCGAAGGATGTATAGAAAACAGTAGAGAGTAACAGTGGAAAGAGTAGTTATGGAAAGTGAACTAGCAAAAAAATTAGTAGTTAGCAGTGAGTTTGAGGATTTTTCTATGTGGGTGGATGCATGGAGATTACTGGCATATAATGACTGAATGAGAATAATTGAAGGTGGTAAAGGATTCGTTGTGTATATGATATGTAATCATGTTTGCGTATAAACATAGTCCTAAGTTGCATAGAGGAGAGATTTTGCCACTTGGTTACCTATACCTCGTGATTTAATGGTGAATGTTTATTGTGTACATCCTCCAGCGATCACTTTTTTTGTTTGTACATCCTGAGCCTATAATTGAACCAGCATTCTGGTATCCTTTGAGCTAAATATGAGCAAAAAGGTAGTTTTGTAGAACCTAACGTGCCACCTGTAATTGGGCGACGACCTACTGCTTAGCTGGAAACTGCAGTGAGGGATTAGTATTCGCGTATTAGCAAGGAAGAGCCGCTCTCCATTAAGAGCCATGTGTTTCTTATGAAAACTGTAATAAGCACCATGGTCAAATAGATATCATAGCTTGTACAACCAGGGCAACTAGGGGGCGACTTTTAAGCGAAGTTATGATGACAAATGGGTGTTTTGCCCTTAAAATCGGTTTAAACAAAGGCGCTGGTGTACCCAAATAGCCAAGTTTATAAGTCAGCGTACGACAAAGCCGTTATACTCACTAGAGTAGTGGTTGCCAGACTTCTAATACTGCCACTCGGCACCAGGGAAGTATATGTAGGCCCTTTAAAGGTCCACGAGTGTTTGTTTGTGAGCTGAACGCTTTTTTGCAACACATGCAGGGAGAAAATTAACAGTAAAAGGAATGGCAACCCCCGTAGCGTGAAGGAGCCCCAATCAAGATGAAAACCTTACGAAAACTGTATTTCAATAATGCTATTGGGAAACCGTAAAAAAAAGGCTCAATATTTGGAGGTCAATGAAAAATTACTGGCACTCTTATTGCGAAAATGGAGAAAAAGATATATGCAATGGCTTCTCATGTTAAATAATTCCTGTCCTAAATCGACGGTATGATAATAATGATAAAAATGATAATAATGATAATAATGATGATAATAATACTTAGACGACGACTACTACTACTACTACCTATACTATTTACACTACTACTTCTACAAATACTACAGCAACTACTGCTGCTCTTATTTTTGCTATTATTATTATTACGACTGCAGCTTCTGCTTCTGCTATTTTTATTAATACTACGCAATTTCAACTGTACAGGTCATAGATGCACCCTTCTCTCCATGCAATTCATAACAAAAAAAATACATTTTTATCTTAAACCTAGTAAAGTTACCACCTAAAACAGCTGTAACGCTTTTGACTTTGTGATCACTATGATCACTGTGATCTTAGTGATTCTTCTAGTTTCTCCCACTATGAAATAAAATTTTGCGCAAATTAAACTTGATTTGATTATAAGCACGGTGCGTTCTAGTAAAGGCTAAATACAAAAGATCTGCCATCTTTTATTATCTTCCAATGACAAACAAAAAATCATAAATCAGATTATTAAAACACTAATAGCTTATACATTATACAAGTAATTAAGATTTGGAATTTAAAACCGATACATTACGAAGGCTTTCACCTATAAGAGGGTAAAGTTTTGGAAGCCATGCAAGGCACTTGCACACACACACTTATTCAAGGTGGCGTTTCTGGAATAGGCGCTTATCTCAAGGTATGCTAACCTAGGAAATGTCTTTTGAAATGTCACTATATCTAGATTATAGTTATACGAGTATTGAAAAAAGCAGCTTGTTACAAGGAGTGCCTTTTTGAGAAAGACTTTTTTGAGATGGTGGTTATTGGAAGTTTACCTTGTTCAAGGAGTGATTATCTGAGGAAATTGTACCAAAACCAGTCTTTAGTCAAAATTACCTGTGACCTTTTTACCTGTGACCTGTGACCTGTGACCTGTGACCTGTGACCTGTGACCTGTGACCTGTGACCTTTTACTTTTTTACTGTTACTTGTTACCTGTTAACCGGCGGTCTCATCTCTGCTTATGCTTATGCTGCTTATGCTTATGCTACTTATGCTTATGCTGCTTATGCTTATGCTGCTTATGCTTATGCTACTTATGCTTATGCTGCTTATGCTTATGCTGCTTATGCTTATGCTGCTTATGCTTATGCTGCTTTTGCTTATGCTTATGCTTATGCTTATGCTTATGCTTATGCTGCTTATGCTTATACTTATGCTGCTTATACTTATGCTTATGCTGCTTATCCGTATACTTATGCTGCTTATGCGTATACTTATGCTGCTTATACTTATGCTTATGCTGCTTATACTTATGCTTATGCTGCTTATCCGTATACTTATGCGTATACTTATGCTGCTTATACTTATGCTTATGCTGCTTATATGTATGCTTATGCTGCCTATGCTTATACTTTGGCTTAAGCTTATGCTGCTCTTAAATTTACTATGTAAGGACGGCGTGTTTTTACAAGATAGAATTACTAAATGTTTTCTTCAAAGTATGGTTATACATTTTCATCTAAAAAGAACACTAGAGAAATAGAAAGTATGTCACCACCGGTGATTGAACCCGTCATCCAAGCTCTCCGGACGTGCGCTCCACCAACTGAGCTAGGTGACCTTCCATTGTTAACATACTCTATTTCTCTAGTCGCCACATTAGCTCCCCATCGTCCACCGGTGGACATCGACATCCAGCTCAACGCAATTGGAGACCAGCCACTCTGCGCCATATAACTTGACCAAGGAAGGATTTCCTTCAGGCCGGTCTATCTCTCCAAAATAGAAACCAGTTTATAAGAAACCAGGACTCAATCTTCATAAAAATTTAAAAAACTCGAGGGCTGGATGGGGCTGCTCTACTTACTTGATCGCCTTTTGGCAAGCGACCACATGATTTTTCCAAACTGCCCTGTTGACCATCAATATTCTCATTTCCTCTGACGTGACTCCACCAGTATCTTGTCTAAGTACATCAACGTAGCTTAATCATAGTCTTCCTCGGGTCCGGTTTTGAATTTGGAAAAGGCCTTAAGGAAACACTGTTAATTTTGCTCAGTTTATAAAATTATGAACTGGGTTCATTTAAGGTTTTGATAGGCATGATTTAAACAGAGTTTTTCTTGGTCAACTGTGATATACAGTTTGAAAGGGCGTATCTCGTCGATTGCTCTAGGCATGGTTCTCAAATTTGAACAGGCTTTCTATCTCAACAAGAAGAAAGCAACGAGCTAAAAAAATTATCAAATTTCCGATATTCATGAAATCGTGACGTCACACTTTAGGACTCTATTCTGTCAACAAACCTCAAAGTCAAGCAGCCCAACGTAGTCAGCCTCGCACTGGGACAAAAATTGGTATGCCACCACCATCTTATCTATTTAAGGCTTCGCGAACCCTCTGTAGCGAACGAAAATTTTGAGCCACTGACGAGTTTCCTTCTTCAATCAAAGTGAGAATAGGTGGAGCATATAGGGTGTCCTAAGCAGTTCTTCTCCGATCATTCAAAACAGTCGTTTCAGGGCTTTTTCGTTTCATGCTTCTCGGCCTTTTGGCAAAGAATGGGTGTAGTATATGTTCTCATTGATGACAGATTCTTTTCATAATCCACGAGAGGTGGTCCTACTGGGCTGTTGAGCCTGCCTCATGGCTTGCTTCTCGGCCCCGTAGCCAAAATTGGGGGGCGCCTTTGGACACCTCGGCTGCCCTTCATTTATTAGTTAGTCTGTTGGTTGGTTTTTCTGTTTATTTAGGGTAGTTTCAATGTCGGGCCCACTGCTCATCAGGGGTCTTTGAGAGACTGCCACCACTGGTTCTAAGGTAGTGATTTTAAGTGAAACTAACCCACATAGGGGACAATATTCAAGAGCCTCACAGTGCCACAAGGAAATTGGCAGGGACAACGCGAATACAGCAGTGAAAGCGTCTGTTTCGTGGCAACTGTTGGGATGCATTTTCACTCTTTGAATCCAATTTACCTAAATACTCTCAAGCTTTCTGGACACCACGATGCACATAATAGGACAATGTAACTTTTTGCATTGTCATGCTTAGGGTGATCACTAGTCTGCTGTGGCTAGATGCTAGTTGGGATGGTCCATTAGTTTAAATTACAATCGTATATGAGACAGCTTGTCTACCCTTTTTATCAAGAAGTTATCATTGTTCTCCCTGGAGCGTTTTTGCGTGGGCCCGCTACGCTTCTCTCATATACCACTACGCTTCCACCCCTATCACTACGCCCCACAAACACACCACTACGAGAACAGAACCATGTTTTGAATGGCATCGTCGAGAGCTGCATAACAAAGATCAAATGCCGCCGTTTTTGAACGACAATGAACCATTTTCAGATGAATAAAAACGCCCAATTCACATCATTTGGCATCTTTTAGAAAACCATTCCAAGGCATTTTCAGCTCAAAAATAGCGTGCGCTCCCGGGGCTTCCTCCCGGCCCCACTGGGGGCTCAGAAGGCCCCCTGGCGCTACGCACAAATTTTTCCCCAGAGAGAACACGGGGCATTCTATTAAATTGAAAATAATGTATATAAAGCAAATCAGAATGGAAGGCAAAAATCCTAATGATGTAAAATTTAAAAAATTATAACTTTCGTGTTCCTTAGAGAGTTTACTTGTCCAGTTTTGATGATATAACTTAAAAGTCACATATTGCTTGCTTTAAAATATTGTGCTTTCATAAAACCCTACTTGTGTGGGAAATAGAAATCAGCTATAATTGTGCTAGAAAGGTTTTTAAAAGTTACTCCGAGGAGTGTGTTTTCTTGTGAAGTCCAAGACAATTTGATTAATCTTTAAGAAAAGTCACTGAAATTTAAGAGATTTATCGTTAGTTTTGAAAACTCCTGGAATGAAGTCGCGGAATTCAAGGAGGAAGGAGTCGACCACAATTTTCGTCATATCATGATTAATTTTGATCCCTCCTTCAAAACATGGCGGGACCTTCTTTTCACACCATGATCTTACTTTGCAATTCAGTGCATATGTTCGTCATGTAGGTAGCCTCTTGTGCCTAGGGAATAAGACGAAATGTAAAGTTCATATCGATAGGAGAGTTTCATGTACTTTTAAAAACGCAATTAAAAAGCGAAACGGGCCTCTTATTAGTTGATCGATGAAGCAACATTTTAGTAGAGTCGGAAAACGTCTGTTGAGGCTTCAGTCGTGTTCGACAGGAGTAAGTGACGTACTTACTACTGTCATGGTATTTTATCCATGGGCGTGTTATGCAACTTTTGCAAGATTTGAAATCTTCCGATTCTGTACGCAACTTTCCGCTTTTGCTATCCTGGCGAGAATCGACACCCCACACACCTTCGAAAGGGGAACATGAATTCTGATAGAAAATATTCCCATTGGCCAACAGTAAAAGCATGCTGACGACGCATTAGTTTCGATCCAGATATATGCATTAGCAAGAAGAGGAGTTAGAGAGATCGATCGAGACGCTGAATCTGTGGTGTACGATGCCAGTCTTCAGAAGAAATCGCTCGGGAGTTAAAGATAGCCTTCACTTGACAAGTTGCTAAAAGTTCGAGCTTCTAAGACGAAGACTTCTCTCTACAATCAAATCTATATTATTCATCAGAATGAACTCACCAACCTTAAACTTGCCAGAAACATTCCGGGGGTCGTAAGTTATTTCCATTGTAATCATATTTAATGATTTGTATATAGTTGACTGTTTGAATTTATTTTGGTTACAGTTATTATATTTACATTCTTTTCCTCTTTGCTTAAAATCTGTTTACATTTCGTCTACGGGAAGTAGGAGAACAGTTTTCTTCTCCAATGATCTAACCGCGGCGACCGTAACCGTAACACGGAACTCTTGGGCGGTTACTACACTGAATGGAAGCATCATCTGCTGGAAGCAGCAATTAACATTATTAGTGTTGCTGGAAAGGAGAAGTTGTGGTATGAATATTATTGCAAATATAAAAACATTTCTCATGTAAGTCTCGGTATGGTTTGATAACTTAAATTTCTCAATGTTGTGCAACCAACAATTCAAGCACACTTTTGTGACTGATTGGGTCACTGAGGAACATGATTCCTTTTTCACTGCATGGATTGTCACGATCAAGTACAGTCCAAAGTGAGCGTGCACTGAAGAGGAATTCATCCCTTAATTTGACAGGTTGTGGCCAGTCTTCAGTTGAAGTTGGGGACAATTCAAATGCCAGCCTGATGCGATGCATAACATTCTGCAGCACATAATCAGTAATTACATGAACAGCTTTCCAAACATATGTGAAATGTTGCTCATTCTAATGTCAGCCTCACCAATCACAAGTCAATTGGAGAGATCGTGCAGCAAGCTGACCAAAATTTGTTGTAAGGATAGAAACAAAATGCAAACAAAGAAACTCATGACATAGTATTTGTTGGTCATGCACAAAATTAAGGATTTGAACAAGAAAGAGCTCTTTATGAAAGCGCAGTAACTTTTGGAAAAATGATTTTCTCGTCACAATTTTCTGATGTTGCTTCATGGACATTTTGTCATGGAAAACTGACTTCAAAAGCTTTTTTAAGTTGTGTCAGTTATTATATTTTTTGTGTAGTCACATCTGAATCAGTTTTTGCTGATTTTTCCTTGCTTTAAAAATTTAATTGGACCTGACATGAGCTTGGAATTATGGCTTCAAAGAAACTTCAATTCTTCTACAACTTAAAGTGTCGGAACCTGAAAATGTGGGGGAGTAGTGCTTAATTTGATCAGAAAAGAGTCCAGGAGCAAGGACAATGCTAAATCCACCCAAGACAATCTCAGGGAGAAACTTATAAAGGCGCTGCAGTGCAGTTTACAGCTTCGTTGTAACCTGAAGTCCAAAATAATGAAATTAGCACCGAACCAGACTCCTCTCTGATTTGAATTCCTTTGGGTTTATGAATGGTTAGAACTTTGTGCTCAAAACCATTCGAGAATGAGCAGATGTTAGATTTGCACAATGTCTTGAACCTATTTTTACTGCTTAGCTTTGACTAAAGGCCATGAAAATGTTGGACATTAAAGTTTACTGTTGAAGTTGGGTTGGGTAGGGCAAATTGGACACATTGACAAGTGCTATTCAAACCCAAAACCTTGAATGTTATGAAGTTACATTCACAATTTTCTAATCTCACATAGATATCTATTACATACATTCATGGGGAGGGAGAGGACATGTCCCCTCCACGTTTTGGTACCTTACTACCTTTTTCTCCCCCACTTCCTGGATACCAGTCAAGTTTTGGCATACAAGTAAAGAAGTTATAATTTTGTAGACATTTTTATATGAGAAATTGTAAACTCCGAAATCATATTGCATGTAGGATAAATTTGTAAAATAGTAATGTTAAATGATATGTTGATTGGCCTAGTAATAACCAGCTTCCTTTATTGAGTACACAAGCTATACTACGTTTTTACTAGTTCAGGTTACAAAAATACATAACTCATAGAGGAATTGATCAAATATAAAATACATTTTAGAAACTGGAAGTCAAAGAGTCGGTTCAAATTACAACCCGTAAAATCCACTAATTAATGGCAACTATGTAGTGTGTACATACCAGGCATCTATAACACGCCAACGTTTCAGCACTTTTGACTTGGCTGCAATTAACACTCCTACTACATACTTGCATTCCTTGTTTTTCAGTTGCTCTGTAAGAGACTGGATCAATTTTTGTCTCTTAATCCAATAATCAAGTTCTGACAATGGGCCGGACAATGTATCATGTCTAAATAAACAAAAACAAGAAAATGTATCAGCTCAAATAGGAAACAAAGAACGATATAGGCCTATTCCAGTACTGCTTCCTTGCTGCTAAACAGCACACAACACATATCACTACAAAGAATAAAGGCCTTCTAGCACTGTTAATATATATATATATATATATATATATATTTATATTCTCAGCAGACACATTGCAATTGTATATAATTCTCAAAGAGTGGAGCGTTACCACAATAGCTTGCAATTTAACTTCTTCTTCCTCTTCTTCTTCCTCTTCTTCTCCTTCCTCTCCTTCCTCTTCTTCTTTCTCTTCTTCTTCTTTCTCTTCTTATTCTTCCTCTTCTCTCTTCTTCTTCTTCTCCCTCTTCCTCTTCTTCCTCTTTTTCTTCTTCCTCTTCTTCTTCCTCTTCATCTTCTTCCTCTTCATCTTCTTCCTCTTCTTCTTCTTCTTCTTCTTCTTCTTCTTCTTCTTCTTCATATTTTATCCCTTTTATCAAGGATTACTGTTTCGTTAAGCCTTCTTGACATGTCTCTATTTTCATTATCTTCTCGTAGCCCTTTCTCCCGTATGTCTCTCTGCCACTCAATCATCCCATCTTGGTCTTCCTCTCCTTCTATGACCTGGAGTCACCATGTCGATTACCTCTCTTGCATTGTGCGGTTCTTCCTTTCTTCGCATGATGCGACCATGCCATCTTAGCTTTACTTCTTGTATCTTCTAAAATATTTCTATAACTTGAGTAGATTTTGTAAGCCACAATATTCTACCACTGCCCAAGTCTCCGATTCTCTTATTAGATTTGGACGATTAGATAGAAAAGATAAGGGAACAAGTCTCCCCAGTCCCCCTTGCGCCAAGTCTCCCCAGTCCCCCTAGCGCCACTGCTGTCTGTCACTTTTCGATCTTTTGGCAAGGAATGTATGTAGTATTGGTAACGTTATTGGTGATAAAGGATTTTAAATTCTGGCAAAGTTAGGTTTTGGTACATAACTTGTCAAGTGAGTTGATTGGCGGATTCAATATACCTAAACATTTTGAGGCACGCATCAAGTTTTCAAGCAATTGCTCATTTTTGCCTGTACAACTTGGTAAAATGCTTGATACTGCACGGCGTATACGTATGATCTATACTTTGAATGATTAGCACAATACTTTGAATGATTAACACACCGATTTACTGTGGGAGATATTATCCCGGCTGTTCCTATCCTATTTTCAAATTTTAACGAAATATTTCTGGTCAATAATGATTACCGTACCTTTAATGATTACTGTACCACTTTAATGAATACTGTACCTCTTCAGTGATTACTGTACCTTTAGTGAATACTGTACCTCTTTAAAGAATACCGTACCTTTAATGATTACCTTACCTTTAATGAATGCTGTACCACTTAAATGAATACTGTACCTCTTCAGTGATTACTGTACCTTTAATGAATACTGTACCTCTTTAAAGAATACCGTACCTTTAATGATTACCGTACCTTTAATGATTGCTGTACCTTTAATTATTACTGTACCACTTTAATGAATACTATGCCTCTTCAGTGATTACTGTACCTTTAATGAATACTGTACCTCTTTAAAGAATACCGTACCTTTAATGATTACCTTACCTTTAATGAATACTGTACCTCTTCAATGATTACTGTACGTTTATCTTATCACTGTACATAAGAAAAGCACCAAGTTTCTTGGATCAATAATAGATGATGATTTAAAGTGGAAAGACCATATCAGAACTCTTGAGACAAATATTTCAGAAGTGTAAGACTTAAAGTAAAAACTAAACATTACATACATATAAAAGCATTAAAGTTCCTCTATTTCTCATTCATACATTGATACATATTTGTCATATGCGTGTTTAATCTGGGCCATGTCTGGGACTTATGACCTACATGTAACCACTGAAACGACGACAAATGAAGGTAACAACATTTGGCAAAGCTACTAGACCCACGCTTGGAAACGTCGTTTCAAAATGTGAAAATATAACACATCTTTTAAATAGACTATCAAATATTTTGCTCAGCGTATAAATGGTTTAACAGAACAGTACAAAGCGCTTTGCCAAATTTATTTGAACCAATCATTCACTCGTACATCACACGCCATTACACGCATAATCTCCGTAAATCAATACTAAGAAGGAATATTAAATTTAACATTTTTAGTGCCTTACTTGTGATCCAGTGACCCCCCCCCCCCCCCCCCCCCCCCCCACCCACAGAATACGGCAAAGGAAATAGAACACAGAAAGAAGATTAATGTATAGCAGGAAAGAATTGAATAAATATAAAAAAATCAAATAGATGAAGGAATAAAAGAAATAAAAATAAAGGATAGAATTGGAATAGAAAAAAAAAACAAATTGAGGCCTGAACATAAAACCTGATCATTGTTTGCTGTTTTCAAAGTCAAATCAAAAAGAATTTTGGAAAGAAATCAAAATTTTACAGTCAATATGAATGGCCACAGAACTCCAAAATACCTTCTTTTTTTCCTGATTGCTACTGCTACTACTACTAATAGCTCACTTCAGGACCAAGCCGCATTAGGCTAACACAGCTATGCACGCTCCTCCTCCAACCTAATCTATTCAGGACCTCCCTCTTTACACCCTCCCACGAAGTTCCCATTTCCTTTAAATCTGTATTTATGACATCCTCCCAACCCAGACAATGATGACCTGCCTTCTGTGTAGCCCCAAAAAGGACAATCTTCGGCAATCTGTCATCCTTAATCCACAGAGAGCGGTCTAGCCATCTCAGCCTTTCTTTCGTTATAGCCCTAGAAAGCGGGATTGAACCACATTTTTCGTACAACCTAATGTTTGAAATACAGTCAGTCAGCCGGGTACCCAGAACAATCCATAGGCAATTTCTCTGGAAAACATCTAGTAAATTTTCATCTGATTTTCGGAGCGCCCATCTTCAGAGCCATATTTGACCACTGTCATCACTGTAGCTTCCAATATTCTAATCTTGTTTTCCAGACTTATCTTTCGATTTTTCCAAGCTTTTTTTAACTGTAAAAAAACACCCTGAGACTTAGCTATTGTAATTTTAACATCTTCACATAGACTATTTTATGATTGCAAATGGTAAAGAATGTGATTAAAGGCTCTTTTCCTATATCAAAAGTTTTAGTTTCCGCTCTAATATGATTTAGATCATGCTAGGTCTAAACTCAAATTTCTCTGAGGACAATCTGTTTCATTACCTTATGCTATGAGATATGTTACGGTGTATTCTCGCTTATGCAGGTGGAACATCACTGTTTTTGACAAGATAAAATTTATCATAACGTGTTTCTTTATAACCTTTGGATAGGGTAGCAATAAAAAACGTATGGGCAGCTATTCTAAACAACACTCCACACCAACCCAAGATAAAAGGTTATCAAAATTATAGTCTCCTTCTTGGCATATTACCAAGAGTTTGTTGGTGTTGTTTTTAACATAGTATTTATAATATCTGCACCTGGAAACAGAGTTTACCATTGTATTACATTGGAGGGAAATACTAATGGCTATTGTTAGGGATTATTGTCTTTAGAACAATGCAACATTGTATTACGTTATTATCTAAATTGATTGTCACAAAGACGATGGACTCAGATTACAGAATAGAAATTAGAGTCAGGATAGATTGAGAAGGATATAATTTACTCCTGAGTTATTTCCTGAGAACATGTTCTTATTATAAGGTACATTATCAAATCAAGTCTATTCCTAACACAGACTTTTCCTCATTGAGAATATGACAATTGCCACATTGCTCTGCCTCTTTAGCATAGGCATCATTGCAGCCAATGCTACATTACTGCGAGATACGTTGTTGTCAAGGGAATATTACCCTAGGTCAATATATCATTTTCATATTATCACTAAATTTATTCGAGTAATGACTCATTTACAAAAATCGAGACAATTTGTAGAATACCAATGGCTATCACTCAGCACTTACTGGATAAAGAATGGAAAGAAACTTTTAGTGAAGAGCAAGTTATTCCTAAATCTAGGATTATTTCACAAAATGGTCCTTAAATTTAGTGACAGATACTATTTGTACATTTGTGCCAGAGTTTATTAGTTTTGTGAGCTTCAGTATAGAAAGACCTGACAAAGTCTTAAAGAAAAGACGAAGGATTGTCAAAATTGTAGTGTTCTTCTTGGCATCTTATCTTAAAGTTTTAATCAAATGTTGAGGTGTTAAGAAAAGCAAAAGCTGTGAAATGTTTGTTGAAAGCATTGCATTTGTTCACATCCTTGCCGAGTTAGCCTCGTTTTCGGTTATGATGATGCAGCCTAATTAAGAAGGGTCTATTGATAGCCAGCGACTTTAATATATACGTGGTTGATTTACAAAACAGTGACTTGATAAGGATTCTAGATTTACTGAAATCCTTTGCCCTACATCAACATATTACCTGCCCCATGCATAAATATGGATAGTATCTGATAGTATCGCAATGTCACTACTATTGGCTGATATATTTCCAATCACTCTGCTGTTTTGTGCTCGCTCACCTTTGACAGGCCATCTCCTATTTCTACAACAGTGTGATACAGGAAATTGAAAGCAGTTTCAGTAGAATATCTGAATGAGATTTTGGCTGCCTCAAAGTTATGTCAGAATCCACCTGACGATTTAGGTGAACTTGAACAAATATGCTCCACCAAAAACAAGCACAACTATAAACGGGCCTCACATTACATAATTTAATGATGAAATGTGAGCGGGGCAATGTCAATGCAGAAAGGCTGCAAAGAGGTGGAGGTTTTCAAGACTGGTCTCCAATTATGCTATTTTCAAACAAAAGCAGAATATGGCTAATTGTCTGATGACCAAGGCTTCAAGCAACTTATACACAGATTTTGTTTAGTAGAACTGTGATGATCAAAAGAAACTTTTTTCAGCCAGTTAGTGCTTATTTAATTGTAAATTTGGTGATGGTCTTCCATACCAGTTGGAATGTGCAGTTTTACAAACAACCTTGGGAGCTATTTTGTTCAGAAAATTGAGATCATTCATAGACAGCTTGATGATAATCCCCAAGATTTTCCTATGTGTAGTAATAGTTGTACTCACAGTAGTAACACATCAGAAGCTATTTCTGCATCTTCACCACTTTTCACAACGTTTTCCCCCCCCCCCCCCCCCCCCCCCCCCCCCCTCCCCCCCCCGCCTCCCCCCCCACCCCCCCTCCCCCCTCCCCCTATACTATCAATATCAATATACGCCTTCATCAGTATTTCTGTCAAGATTATTGCGAATCCGTGGGCCGCTTCAGGTTGCTTCAGCATTTCTCTGGCACATAATGAAGATCAGTGTTCTGAAGTAATACAAAACTTAAGACTGGATACGAAAAAACCTAGTTGCTATCCTTAAACAGAGAAACACTGGTGACTTAATTTAACTTTCTGTAGGAACATGACTGTAATTTAACCCGCATGTCCTGTTTTGTACAATTCTTCTTCCTACTGACACCATGGAAACCTTTCATAAATGGTAGTTTTGAAACTATGACATGTACTTCAATGAGAGCTGTCTGAAACTCTATTCGTGGGACTTACATACATCCTCGTGGAACACAATAAGTCTAGTCATTTATTCGATTTTCTTCTTGCACATGACTTAAATACCAAGTGCAAGCCAAGATACTTTACTGAAGATTCCAGACCTGCTAGGGTTAACAAGTGGCTTCAGTCAATTCTCTCTGGCCATATCGATGTACTCTAGTTCCTCAACCTACGCCTGAAACAATCTAATGAATCACTTGAACTCTATAAAGAACTTTACATAAACTATGAACACGTGTACGTTTCATTCAATTTTATCTTTCATGTATATTATTATTGTAATGTCTATTGATTGAGTGTTAAAAGGGAATTACAGTGTAACCTGCCTATAACAGTTACCCAAGGGACTGACCAATTTTGGCTGTTACAGAGGGGTGGCCGTTCTGTACAGGTTAGGTAAGAAAGGGGAAAACTGTTTGTTGATGATGTCATATTTGTATCTGATAATTAACAAAATATCCTTGAATTGCAAGAAGGAATTATAATCAAATTTCACGTGTTTGTTTTCCAGCACGGGCAGACAATGTCTTCTGGTATTAACTCAGGTGCATTCTGAAGTTGCATGGATTCAGTTGCTGTTTATTCAAGTGTGTCTGGTGAATCTAATTCAACAATTGACCCTTCAGGACCCTTATACACACACCAGCCATCACAGTACTGTTGCAAACCCATTTGTAAATTCAAGCTGACATCACACGCGCAACAATGAGACGATTATATTATGGCAAAAGCATCAAAAAATTACCGTTATGATCCTATATAATAATTCATGTGGCCACCGCACTTGCCACATGCACACGCGGGCCGAATAATTGAATAACCACTGCAATCTTCCTTTGATAAAATCTTTCTATAACTGATCATTATTTATGATAAAAGACGAGAAGGACGTGGAAGAAGGGGACTGTTCTAACTGGAGACGACCCTTGCTCTAGAGCAGCCTAAGCCTGGTGGCAAAGATGCATTAGGCTAAGAGGGATATAGGGATGCTAGTCAGTTATATTCTATCCAACGTTACAATACTGATATATGCATATACAGCAATGTTTACTTTCCTGGCTTTACGAAGTGATACAACCGGAAATACATCGTTGGTAATACTTGAAAGCTGTAAAGACATAGATGGCTAAAGGCAGAGCATACTCAAATCTCAATTACCAGTTATCAAGCACAGATCACTGGAAGCACAGGCAAAGGTGAAGTCAGCGATCAAGGCACCCAGTCAAAGAAGTACTAAGTAACCGTTACCGAATGAGAAGGGAAATTACGGTCAATACTATGGTAACAACTACACCGACAAACTATAGGGAGTTCACATTATAACCTCCAGTATACAAGGATCTGACGAAGCCTCAAAGAAAAGACGAAACGTTGTCATAATCGTAGTTTCCTTCTTGGCGTTCTCCCTCATAGAAATTACGGTCTCGAAGTGTAGCAATGACGTCTGTAGGTATCGACCATAGAGTTCTAAGAAGGAGCACAGAATAACACAGAAACCCATACTATGAAGGGAGGAAAGAGGGCGGAGGTATGGTTTACCTGCGTACGTGGCCACATGCCGAGTCATGGCTGGCCCCATACCATCATGCGTTTCAAACATTGCGAGAAGAGAAAGGGTAAACTTTTACATACGGTTGCAGGTACTCACCATCTTAGCTTTAAAATCTCAAGACTTGAAACTGAATCTTGAAAGTTAAACTCAAATAACAGCATAGCAAAGTCCAGTTTACCCTGTTTATCGTTTCAATGTATCAAAAACTCAACATGTGACACAGGAAGAGTAGAATTTTGCGCAAAAAAAAAATAGCGTCCTGCGCAAGTCCAGACACACCCGCTGATTTCACGGATTTCGAACCAACAGATTATCATTGGGGCTTTGATTGAGAGCAACCCTGCAAATTTAATCGAGATTACTAAATAATTATCAAAATACATATCTTCTGAAAATACTGTACAGCAGTGCTTTGAAACGGGGGTCCAAGTACACCCCCAAGGGTAAATTCGAATTGCTTTTGGGTTATATTTTAGAAAAGGAGAGAATTTTGGGCGAATTACTCGCAAAGGGGGGATTTTGAGAAAATGGGGGTGTTTTCATGAATTGGAATTTGCAAGTTCTTAGCTATATCTGACGGGTAGCCATCGATCAGAATTCTAAATAAATTATGTGTATATGTTACAGGCATTCAGTGAAATCCATAAATCCCTAAATTAATCCGCGCATTAACTCCCTAAAATTTGCTCTTTGACGTCATTGGTGAACGGTGGCGATAAAAAGAATTTTACACAATATACCAATTTAGGTAGATTTTAAATTGTAATTGACAACTTGCTTAATTACCGACAATCACTTCCTAACCATCAGCTATCTTCTGTAAGATAATGTTCAATTTTTTTTTAACATGTTCAAATAAGAAAAAATAGCCCCATCCCATCCTCACTAACTGAAGATCAGTGTAATTCCCGATTCTGCTGGTTAGATTAGGCCAACATTAAACTATTTTATGCAACTGGCTATTACAAATGTATCTCCACAATCTCGCGTTAATGAGTCAATTATTATTGCACGAAATAGCGAAAACATTGTGTACTTAAAAGCTTTTTTCGTCTGACACTCCTCAGAGTACTAATGTCAGAAGACATTGCATGACATTGCATGACATTGCATGGCATTACATGGCATTGCACAACATTGCATGGCATTGCATGACATTGCATGACATTGTATGAGATTGCATGACATTGCATGACATTGCACGGCATTGCATGACATTGCCCCCTTTTTGTGCTAGCCACATTAAAGGGCGCTTTACAACTGACGTTTACCCCGCAACTCAAGTCTGAGCACTGTTAATAATACTTTCTGATCCATTTCTAAGGGATTCTAGACACACGGCAGCAACACATGGCAACTTAGTACAGTGAAGCAAATGAGAGTTTATATCTTGCTTAAGGAAATTAAAGCACGATTGGGGCTTGGAAGGTCTGTATCTCATAACCCTTGGACTATATGACAGCCTCATTAGATATTATGGGTTATCGAACATACATGTTTATTTCACTGTTTGCAAATCGCACAAGTGTGAGTCCAGGACGAGTTTCTTGTCAGGTCGCTTGCATTTGCCAAATTATGAAATCCAAACAAAAATGTACAATTAAAATTTTAATACAGAAAAGGCACTAGAGAAATAGAAAATATGGTAGTCTCTCAATCAAAGACCCCTAATGAAAAGTGGGTCCGATTTGGAACTACCCTAAATAAATAGAAAAAAACAACAAAGTGCCTAACTGATAAATAAAGGGCAGCTGGGGCGTCCAAGGGAAACGCCCCTCAATTTAGGCTACCAGACAGAGAAGCAAGCCATAAGGCAGGCTCAACCCCCCAGTAGAACCGCCTCTCACGGATTATGGAAAGCATCTTTCATTAATGAGAACAGATTCTACATCCATTCCTTGCCAAAAGACCGAGAAAATATGGCAACACCAGGAAGTGAACTCGTAACCCACGCTATCATGGCATGTGCTCTACCAACTGAGCTAGGTGACCTCTGATGTTACCATACTCTATTTCCCTAGTCGCCACATTAGCTCCCACTCATCCACCAGTGGCCATCGACATCCAACGTCTATGGAAATGGTGTGTGCTTTACCAAATGAGTAATCTCCAATGTTAACAGATTTTATTTCTCTGGTTCCAACATCAGTGCTAAATCATCCTCTGATGAACATCAACACCCGGGTCAACAGCACCCAATCATCCACCAGTGGACATTTACATCCAAACCAACACAATGTTTCTGTAAACATTGGGAATGGCAATGCAATGATGAACTTTCTGACCAAACCACTTCCCCTTTCATTTTCCTTTGGGCACAATTGATTTCCAAGGTATTTCTTTAAGGACAAGATTTAATCATCAAAATAAAAAATTGTGGAGATATCGATATGTTGTATGGGGTGTGTAGTATGACAAATGCTAGTCTTTATATATATCATCATGTGAACATATCTCTTACAGAAGCTGTTCTATCCTAACAAGAATGCAATGAGAACTTTAAATCTACTATCAAGTGACCATGGCTAAAACTTTGGCTTATAGTAACAGTGTATCAGCTGCAAATAATATCAACAATATATTTTCCAATTTTCTTGGTAGTTGATGTCATCAATAGCCTATACTGAGAGTCATAGCAGGAATCAGCATTTCTCTGCAATCTCATCAAACAGTGACCTCAAAGGATCTAAAGACCTTAATATATGAATTTTGTTCCTTCTCAGTGTCACTAAAACAGCTTAAGGTTTGTACCAATTGCCAATTTTTTAAAAAAAGGTTCCCCAAACCAGTTTTAGTGTCTTCCAAAAATGTCCACTCCACCATGGAATTGCCCAAATGCATTTAAAACTCCAAATATCAGTCTCCCATACACCACACAAACTGGCATAAATACACATATGTTACATATGTACTACACACTACTGTAAGTATATATTTCATTATTCAATTTGTTCTTTACTATTTCTGTAAATTTTTGAAACAATGTAATTTTCTGCATCATTGAAAGCTGAGCTAATCCTTTAATTTAACCTGTTTTCGTTGACTTATTTCATCCAATTGTTAACATCTTTACTATACTAAAAAGCCCTTGGCTGACTACACTATAGCAATAAATCCGAAAGAAGCGTAGGACAACATGAAGGTAGAGTAGGACAACATGACGTCACAGTTAATATTATGTTAAACTTGCATGACAGTGACAATGGAATGGGTAGATTTGAAGACCTTATTTTACCTGAATACTTTACAGTGCTGCTTAGTCTAACTGCAATATTTAATAATGAATCAGTTAATGATAAATAAATATTTCAGATGAGAATCACCCCTACGACGAACCAAGGTATGAACTTTTGTTTCAAAAACTAGTATGGATGAATATATGCGAATGCAGCGCAAAGGAGAATAATATTCGGGTTAGAGAAAGTCAACAACTTTATGTAAATGAGAATAAGGGGCATGCAGGCATTGCGTGGCATTTTGTGCACTCCTCATAAAACTTGGAGGTGAAAAAGTTCGGTTTTGAAGATGTTTACATGATAACCACTAATGGCGTGTTGTTTATTCCTATTTTAGACTGTAGACTTGGCCTTGTCGGCGTGGGGCTTATTTCGAGAGACCCAAACTCAGGACAGCATCTTTTACCTGAGAAAGGTGAGTTATTAGCTTTTGTGTTAATTCCGTTGTCAGTTGAAGTATACGGATAAGATTCCAGACAGAAATAGAAGGTAGATAGGCTTTTTGGCATTACTTGCAATAATAGCACGTGGTACCGCTGCCCCCACTTGTTAGCACGATCACCACTTCCTTCTTCCAACACAGCAGAAAGAATTGCAGCAGGAGGTTGCTGTGAAAGTATACAAACTGCCGGGCAGCGTATCGTGTCTTACGGCCGACTCCCAATATATCGAAGCCAGAGTGAAATACAAAATAGGTAGTTATAATGAGAATAAATTATATCGAAGGTTAAGTTATATGAAGACGTAAGTCATATTTTACCGAAAGGGAATGGATTTGGGTTCTTTATTTCAAGATGTTCGTTGCATCGGGGGTTCGTAGTAACGTGAGTCTACTATTGGTATGTCTGATCAGAGAATTATCATGAAGGTAAGTACACAGATTCACAGTGATGCAGGTGTATGCTAAATATAAAGTGTTATATATGCATAGAATGTACTAGTTTTTATTAGTGTCTTAAGGTTCTGGAGCAGACCTCCAGTTGCATAATTTTGATGTGGAAACAGTAATAATGTTCCTTAACGTATTATTTGTACAGGGGCATTGTTTTTAGATGGGTCATGCAGTCCCACTACACATCACTTGCGTAGGATGTATTTTCCTTATACTGCCACTTTGTTTTCACCATTTCTGTTGTGAGTCAGGAGACATCAAAAGTTTCTTAACAGTGTTAGGCATAAGTTTTATCACGTACCTTCAAAGTATAGACAATAGCTGTAATTTCTTAAAAGCTTGCCCTACTTACATGGAGGTTTTCCTAAAAACGTTTTCGCAGCTTCCCCATACCTATGAAAGCAATACATATGGAGTATTCATGACTTGTTGTGTTGAATTTCGCTTATGCAATTTTCAGTTGTCTAACCCTAACATTTCTAAAAAGGATGCATATATGGTACCCAAATACATCTGTCTCTCATGAAAGTGTGTATTGGCAAGAAGACATGGAACGTGAAGGAAAATGTGCCCAGGAACTGGAAAAATTTGGGAGCAGCCCTGAGTGGAAGACATGGAGTTGGGCTTCAACAGCCCTTTGGCAAGAGGAGAGATAACAAGAAAAGGAATAATGTTGTCAAATAGGTACAAAGACAAAAACAGCAGAAAATACACTTACATCAGTTGCAGAGTTCTGAACAGTAGCACTGTTTGCTGTGGGAGGAGGAGTTGTGAGAGGATGAAGTGTAACTCGATTGCACTTTGCCCACCTGGGAGTTAAAGTGGGAGTGCATGAGGCGAAAAGGATATTTTGAGGCATCTTTTAGATTTGTATTTAGAAGTTTTCTCGAGGTTGTTTCAAATGGTGTTATACAGAAGCATAATCCCGAATCCGTTGTAACAATGTCTCTTGTTAGTTGTTAATGTGTTCTATTGTTTATGTTACGGTCTTAACCGAACGTGTTTCATATCTTGTAATTCGAGGATGGTGGTAAAATACACCGAAAGCTCATTATGTTATGTTTTGTCATTATGTTTCACCTACGCGCCTTGTTCTGGGCACTTATCTTTATAATAAGAAATCTTTTAAAATTAGATAATTCCCATCTGTTAATATATCACAATCATCTTTTAAGACTATTCAACGGTCTTTTCAATTTTGCTTGTAGACTTCAGAAACTTGAATTAGTTAGCCTGTTCTGTGCTCTTACCATCACTCTTGGGTGCCTAATAGACGCCCCCCTCTCGCTAATTAATTTTTCAAAAATTTTTGACCCAGGACATTCTTATTTCTCCACCCGCCTATTGATTTTTAAGTAATCTCCCACCCATTTTAAAATTTTTGAGGAGGTACTTTGGTGAGCAAGTAGAAAATATATTTACCAAAATATAAAAACCACACATTAAAAAGATGAAGGTTGTATTACCCTACGTTTAGGAAGTTCCAGTTGATTCTAAACATTGATTCTTGACTTCATGTTGACATCATATTTAAACTTGTTGTCTACACCCAGTTTATTAAGTCTTGGAGATTTTTCCAACCCCCCATTTATTCCAACTTCCTTTCTATTTTGCACCCGAGAGTATTTAGGGCAGCTTCAATGTAAAGGTAACGGCTCGTCAGTGGTCGGTCATGAAGAGATTTTGGAGGACCATACACGTTCTTTTTTTTATAAACAACTCCATTTTCGGAGTCAGGCCTCGAGTTGCTTAGCAATTTTCCAAAATCAGGCCTGTAGTTGCTTACGTAGTTGCTTAGGTATCACTACAGGCTATCATCGAATTTCGTTGTGCTGTCGGTTGACAAAATACAGCCCATGGGAGTTGTAAATGATGAAATACTAAATGATGGTTGGATCTTTGATCTCTTTGCTTGACACATTATCAACAGTGTGATATTGCTGTACGGCGATGACGGCGACGACATCGGAGGCGGTGCCGACCTGATCTACGGCAGCACCGGCCAGGACATCATCTACGGCGAGGGCGGCAACGACACGCTCTACGGCGATCAGCTCAACACCGCGCCGGACAACAACGACACGCTCTACGGCGGCGACGACGACGACCTGATTTTCGGCGACGACGGCGGTATGATGGCCGGCGGCAACGACACGCTGTACGGCGGCGAGGGCAACGACACCCTGATCGGCGAGCAAGGCGAGGACACGCTCTACGGCGACCTGGGCGGCGACACGCTCTACGGCGCCTTCGACAACGACCTGCTGTACGGCGATGACGGCGACGACATCGGAGGCGGTGCCGACCTGATCTACGGCAGCACCGGCCAGGACATCATCTTCGGCGAGGGTGGCAACGACACGCTCTACGGCGATCAGCTCAACACGGCACCCGACAACAACGACACGCTGTACGGCGGCGACGACGACGACCTGATTTTCGGCGACGACGGCGGCATGATGGCCGGCGGCAACGATACGCTCTACGGCGGCGAGGGCAACGACACCCTGATCGGCGAGCAGGGCGAGGACACCCTCTTCGGCGATCTAGGCAGCGACACGCTCTACGGTGGGTCCGCCAACGACCTACTGTACGGCGACACCGGCGATGACATGGGCGGCGCCGCCGACCTGATCTACGGTAGCACCGGCCAGGACATCATTTACGGCGAGGGCGGCAACGATACGATCTACGGCGATCAGCTCAACACTGCGCCGGACAACGACGACACCATCTTCGGGGGCGACGACGGCGACCTGATCTACGGCGACGACGGCGGCATGATGAACGGCGGCGACGACCTGATCTTCGGCGGCGGCGGTAACGATACGATTTTTGGCGAGCAGGGCGCCGACATGCTCTACGGCGGTGGCAATGCGGACACGGTCTACGGCGCCGCAGGCGCGGATACGCTGCGCGGCAATGGTGGCGCGGACGAGAATTCTTTTTTACGTCTGTTCAAATTTACACGTTTTATCCATTGCCCTGTCGTTATATTGTGATACAACTCAAAAGGATTGCGTACCTCCGATACAATTATTGGCACGATACTCATACTTTCATCATGAAGACTTTGTTAAGCGTCTAATTATCTTACTTTCATATCAGGTTGTTAGGCATATAAATGTAGTCTTAGCAAAGGCAGTATAAAGATGTGGTTGAAAGTATGCTTTTATATTGATAATTATATTTTCATAGTAGATTTACCTGCAAAATCAAACTGTTTACCAACGTGTTCAATTTATCATTCAATAAGGCATAAGTAATAGTAGTTTATAGTTTGGTACTTTTGTGTAAATGGTAGTCTCCAATATACTTTTGTGTGAATGGTAGTCTCCAATATACTTTTGTGTAAATGGTAGTCTCCAATATACTTTTGTGTAAATGGTAGTCTCCAATATACAATTGCTGTAGTAGTTTTACCCTGCCTTCACATAACAGTGGAATCGTGTTTACATAAGTATAGGGATCAGCAGATTAATATATCAAACTTTTATATTCTAATAAATGATAGCACGGGAAACTAAAAAAATGCAACTTTATAAAAAAGGATAATCTTTTCGTACACGTTCACTTCTTCTTTTGAAAACTTGAACTCGAGATAATGTAGTCTAATGTTTATTGTCAACAGCACTTCTTTAAACAATGCAACACAATGCAGATGATAAACAGAAGTGAAGTGAGGGATTCTGTTCAGAACAAAGGAACAATTACTACTTCTACTTTTTCATCTTCATTTCAAACGACTATCGCTTTTACAATCTTAATTGTATAAGAACATTCAGAATGCCTCAATTATTTTTGTTGTTTTTGTAGACTAACTAAAACAAATAAAAAAAATAAATTGTTGGATGCATTTGTTACGTTTTCATGTACGTATGATATAGTAATCGTACGGATATATAAGGAAAGAAAAATAGGTACTTGTTAAATTCTTTCATCCATCAGACATTGTGTATACAGTACCATGTCTTAAGGGGGAAATGACTCTATTGACTCACATTGAATAACCAAGACTGCAAAAGTATTCCCTAACTATGTATTTACCTGAAACATATCATTTTTAAGGGAAGTACCCAGAAGAGGAGATTGGGTTCACTGAGTTCACTTTGCTAAGGCCACCAAGTGGTCTCATAGTGTGCATCACTACAATTAGGGGAGTTGAGACTTTTTCCAAACTGCCACCATAGGTGTGGGTTGGGAAAATTTCAGAACTTGTGTGGGGGTTGCCAATATAGGTAGGGGTAACTTTTTTGATGAGGGCGTTTGATTTTGCTGGTGTAGAAATTTTCTTGCTGGTAATGTGGCAAATCACCACTTTAGGAGAGTGTTTACGAACAATTTTCTTCTCACTTCACTTTCTTCTTCTTAGAAATAATTGCTTGGAAAGGTACAATTGTGCATAGTTTTTAAATTTGGAACTGTCCCATACATGAGATGCATTCCAAAACCTGACCCTGACCCGACTGATGGCAAGTAATTCAGAAAGTTATGTGATTTTTAGGAGAGAAGCATGGAGTATTAAGAGTGCAATAACTACACAGCATCAACATATGATAAATGAAGTAAATTCATTACTCAACAGTTTATCGAACTTGAACTATCAAGATAACTTCTTTGGCTAACTTAAACCCATGCAGAGTTTTAAAGTTGTTAAACTTGCTCCCTCCTCCAATGTATGGTGAACAACAATGCCACAGCTTTCGATACCTACTGCTCTACATTTTCATATTAATTAACAATTTCATTATTGTGCACATTTGAACATCAACAAGTGGTCATAAAACACAAAACAAACAAATAAATGCATTTTAACATAAAAAGGTTTCAACCAGATTTTGTTATCTTGTAATAATATTGCACGAAATAGTGAAAACATTGTGTACTTAAAAGCTTTTTTCGTCTGACACTCCTCAGAGTACTAACGTCATTTTCCACTCTAACCTTGGATCATTCTTGTTGCCTGCTTCTGAACATTTTCAATTTTGTCAACATTTCGCTGGGGATGGAGAGGGTCTCCAGACTTGACTGAAATACTCAAGATGAGGGCAGACCAGAGACTTAGAGAGGTTGCCTTTGCTCGTATCTTCATAGGTTCTGCAGTTTTTACGACCTTGGCTACTTAACTAGATTGAGAGAGTTTTGAGTTCATAAGTACTTGTAGATCATTTTCCTCAATGGCTGCTTCTATAATATCAGTACCAATTCTATAACTATGCTGTGTATTGTTACTTACCATACTCCTACATGAATACATTTGCTCTTTTTTGCATTGAAGAGCATTGGCCATTCTCTACTCCAGGTGGATAGTGTGCTAAGATCAGTTTGGATTTTCTCTTTATCTTCTTCAGAAGCTACATATGTCAGGGCCAGGGAAGCATACACGGGAGCAGTGGTGGACACTTAAGGGGGACAAGGAATTTCTTCGGCCCCTACTAGATTGTGTTAAAAGAAAAATTAATCTGTGTAAAATATACCAGACAGTGAATTAATTTCAATAACTGTATAAAGTTGCTTCATATGGAGATGTTGCCCATGATTTGCTTATGTTTTATGTGTAACAGCCCTTGTTAGGAAGGCCAATCATGTCTTTTACCCCGTAATAATTTGATAATTACCCCACTGTGGGGGAGCACAATTTAAGATGCCCTCCACAAATTATGTGCTTACGAAATTGAAAAATGTTAGCCCACTTGGAAACCCTTGCTATGCTCTTGGAAACCCAATAGCAGCAAATGCAAGACTTGATGTTATCATAGATGTGTAACAGTTATAGAGTACTTTGGCCCACAGTGTCATCTGAGGTGCTACAAGCCTGTGACAACGGGAGGTTCTCTTTAGGAAGATATATATTCTAAAGTAATTACCTTATTGTTACAAATGATGTACATTTTACAAAAAAGGATAGTAAACTTAAAATTATAGAATTGTGGACAGGCAAAACATCTGTTGGCAGATGTTTAAGTCCTCAGTTTCCCCAGCATACATCAATGTTTGTGTCTAGTGGGGAAACCTGCCCAACAAGATGTTTGCTCAGATGTTTTCTAGTTTCCCCCGGCCTTAAATGATTAGGTTCTCATTTTCTCATAACACAGATCAAACCTTATACGTCTCTCCATAAAGAAGAGGGGGTATACATCACTTTTCTAATGCCAAGGCCAATTACAATTTGCATCTACTTTGAAACAAATTATTTTATATTGGTAGCGGTAAGTTTTGTCAAACAGTCAAAAAATTATATTGCATGGTCAAATTACTTTTTACAAAGCCACAAGTGTTATGATTATATTTGTGATGTTACATGAGCAGGACAACAATGGCACTTAAAGTTTCCAAATGAGATGTCAAATCACTCACTATACATACAAAATATATTCCTAAATAGCAAAGCTTTGACCATTATTTGATCACTTAAGGATAGTACTTAAAGTGTGCCATGCTGCAGCAACTGGGGACTCATGGCTGTTATGTTACAGAGGGAGACTCCCACACACCCAAAGTAGTTTGTATTTGGTCAATTGTACGTGAAAAAGGCTTAGCAGATTAGGGTCAACAAATACATCTTGCAATGCATTCAGCAAACGTCCTATGGTCACATCTCACTTTTTAAATGTAAAAGACACATCTTATGGTAAATTTCAAAAATGAAATATATAATTTTTAAATCTATGTACTATCAATAGTAGATCAAAAATTTTGCATTAGTTATATACACAAAATATACCAATGAGAGAGAACAATATTATTCTTGTTCTTTTGGAGAACAATCTGAAACATTGGTTCCTTTCTCAATATTGATTTTTAAACAATCTCAATCTTGAGGTCAAAAAAGGAAATCAGTCCAATAAACATACAAACCTGAAGAATTCCAGACAACTGATGTAAGACAGACACAACCTCATCATCTAGGAGCCATTCATACTCGAAACAGTTGCTAATTAATCAATTAGTACGATTTTTGTCCTCATGTCTGTCATCCTTATTTAAAACTTTCACGAAATTGAGACTGGAATTCAGCCCTCCGTTCATCTGGACCCCCCGTTTATTAACTTTAGACCATAATGATGACCTCCCGTTTATTCAGACCCCCCCCTTTTATTCGGCACTCCAGAGTAGCTGTACCGATTAACAGATCCTATCTCAAACCGATTACAATTTCCACGAAAGACATTAAATAGGTTAAGTAGTTTCAAATATATTTTAAACATCCAAGGTTTTGTTTGTCATACTGAAAATAATTCAGTGATCCTTAATAATAGATCATTGGAGTTTGTATAGGATAGTAGTCATGGTTTTGCCTTGGTCGTGTCATTGGAGTGTGAAATCTAAAAGAAGGGTCACAGCAAGCTTATGTTTCATGCACATTCTTTCAAGCACTGCTATGTCAAGAGATACCGAGATAACACGATTTTCGAGTTAATGAATTGGAAATTAAATATCCTGAATTACTTGACAAAGGGGAGATTCCTGGAAAATGCGCAATTGATAAATTATAAGGGAAACTTAAGTGCTCACGCACGATAGCCTGGTCATGAAAATTGGTTAGACTACGGAGGAAAACAGTCTGCCAGCCGCCCTTTAGAAGTACGTCAATGCTTACGATATTCTTAACGATGTTTACGATGATAATGATGACGATGTAGATGATGACGAAGATGATAACGAGGAGGACCACAATGA
This sequence comes from Alatinidae sp. Z8VKAUB7J3, assembly GCA_010016025.2. Taxonomy (NCBI): domain Eukaryota; kingdom Metazoa; phylum Cnidaria; class Cubozoa; order Carybdeida; family Alatinidae; species Alatinidae sp. Z8VKAUB7J3. The sequence continues at coordinate 155,789,712 of JAAAKM020073195.1, forward strand.
TGATAAAGCTGATGATGACGATGATGATTACGATAATGATGACGATGATAATGACGATGATGATGACAAGAATGATAATGAGGTGGAGGACCAGGATGATGATGTCGATGATTATGACGATGATGATGACGATGATGATGACGATGATGATGACAAGAATGATAATGAGGAGGAGGACCAGGATGATGACGATGATGACGATGATGATGACGAGGATGATAATGAGAGGGAGGACCAGGATAGCCATTGGTTGAAAGTCGTGAAAAAGTTTGTTCCTTAAGGCCAAAAGACACAATTTTTGTGTAGTTCTGAAGTTATATCTCAGAAGGCATTTTCAAGGAACTTTCAACGCACCTACCCATGGACATACGGACCAGAGTCACCCCACAGTCATCCCATAGGTCCGACATTTGTTATTTCCGATGCATTATGATATACTACAGTGAAAAATGTATACGCCAATCAGAATGTCAGGGGGGGGGGCGAAATACGCTAGTGAATTGTCTCAGGGGGCGGCGCCCGCCCTTGCCCCCCCCACCTTTGTGCCTGTGCTATTACATCCTTGATTCCTATATCTGACCTCTTGGAGGCAGCATGCATCAATCTTTCTTTTGGCCAGCATTGCCACAACCTTGCTACTCTTTCCAATCAATGACCCAACTTTAATCATGCAGCCTTGCAGCACTCCACTACTCTACTTTCCTCTGCATCCACACATCTTTTTTTTTTCATTTTTGCTTTTCCACCTGGAGATTCTTCGCATCCTCTGCCCACTCAAGGGCTGCCAGGGACTGAGGGCCGTTTTGGTGGGATGCATCTCATGATGCTTGAAGCAATTGTTCTATGCCCCGGATGCCTGTCCTGATGGGATACCCTCTGCATTCATCTGTGCTTGGGACCGGCATGAAATGAAGCTGGCGTGGTCAACTCCAAGGATGGGTTGGCACCCATATATGATGGCAAATAAATCTTTACCTTTTTTAGTTTTTTTGCTAAGAATTCATCACATATCTAGGCTGAAAGCCACAGTACAAGTGTTGTGGAACACGAATGCGTGAAAATGCCATTGAAACGTGCAGACACTCGTCTTTCACTTGCATTATCAGAAAATATTTCCTTTGGGGGTTTCATTTATGCATGTATGCAAACTCTTTAAAAATAACCGTGCTGGAAAGTGAGGCGCTGATCTTAGTTTATGCCATGAGTCGTTTTGTTCTATACTTAAGACAACATAAATGAGATATTCAATGTTACGTGTAGCCTTCATATGCTCAACAACATTGTTGGTAAGAAATGGATTTCTCTTCTGAACTTCGGCAACATAGTTGCATAACTCAGCCTCAGAGATTTGCGCTGCACATTGACTTTGAGACAGGTTCTTGTTAGAATATTCCAGACTTTTAACTTGTGCACTAAAACTGCGTTTGATGTTCCCGTAAGCAGACGGAGACCTTTGTGGAATAGAACGGTTACTCTTGCATGCATCTTCAAGACAATCGACTCCTCCCTTGTAAGGGTTTTGTTCTGTTGAGGATGGTTTAATGTTGATGGGGTTTTCCTCATCAGAATAATGACTTTGAATGTTTGCTTTTTCTTCAAGTTTGGTTGCCTCACAGATGAAAGGGAATTCCTTAGCGTCAACAGTAATCGCCTTCTCTCTGTAGATGATCTTGATAGGTGAATTAGTAAGAGGTACATTGTAACTATCCTTTTGTATATGATCATCCTGTGTTTCCAAGTTAATAGAAGAAAATGTTGATTGTTTTTCTTCTACGACCACTTTTGGTTCTGGTGTTATAAGATGATGTACAAACAAGTGTTTGTAAGAATCAGTATCTCTTAAATGATCAGCCTGTGGTGGAATGGCCTCACCTTGACTTGACAGATCTTCAGAATGTACGAATTCTGAAGGTAATTGTTTTACATCTACAGATTTTAAATCTTTCTCTACTTTGCGATGCATTTTGCTCTTACCATATCTTGTTGATAGATAACGGTTTCGCTGAATGCGCACAATTGGTGCAAAATTGCCTTTGTTGTAGTTCGGTATTTCAGTTTTTGAAGCAGAAGTGCTAATCTTTGATGGTTGTCTGCTTATAGCATTTGTTTCTTCCATTCGATCGCATTCAAGGTTGGGTTTTATTTTTAGATACTTCATTAGTGAGTTAGTACCAAAGGGCCTTTTCTTCTCATTTGTTACACGAGAGTCATTGACGATGGATTTCGCAGTTTGAGCATACATGTACCGAAGCATTTTTTTACAATATGACACTGGAGAATGGAGGTGATTTTACCTCAAGATGTTGATAAAAAGTTGGTTAGCGATGCAAAATTTGAATACTGCGTTGAGTAACAGATTCATGTTGTTAAATATTTTCGCCATACACTGATCACAGCAATCGTATGGAGTGAAGGAAGGAAGCTTCTAGCAATGAATTTCTAGGGAACGAGAAGATCTAAACACGTCAGAAAATAAGAGGCACGAAGGCGACACATTTTCTGCCAATTGGGTAATTGAGAAACGTGTATGTTTTGGGATCTGTTGACTTGGCTTTGTTAAGACGATTCGGTAAAATTTGCGAAACTTTACTACGTCTAGTAATGAAGGCCGGCGTGTCTTGCTTGATTCTGTCCTGAAACAAGTGAGCTGCAACGTAAAAAGTAGCTCACTACGATTGCTGTGACCAGTGCATGACGAAACTTTTAGCAAAATGAATCCGTTAATCAATGCAATACTCAAATTTTCCTTCGGCATTTTAAGTTACAGACACTATGGGTATGCAGCGTAACTTCAAATGCAATTGATCGACCTGCATTGCACTGTTCAATATAAACATTTCATTTAACCTGGTACACCTGTTACACGTGAAATATTAATCACTTAGCATACAAAACTGTATTCTAATCTCCGAGCAAACATAATTGCGTGTATTCTCTGCTGGTAGTATTTAATCAAATAGACCAGCATTTTGTCAAATAAGAATGGAAAATTATCAGGGAAAATCAATTATAAGGTATATTCGTCGACCTTACCTACGAATCGTTTTAAATGAACAACAAGGCACAAATAAGAAGAACAATTATTTCTACGCTTATTCTTTGCCCATAATATTGAATTAGACTGAGATGATATTAACTGTTTTTAAGTTGTCCAGTAGTTTTCCTTGTTTCAATGCAAAAGGTGAGTATTTTTGATATTTAGAAACTTCTAAGCTTTGATTATAATCTTGGATGGGCAAAGGCGGTTCAGCTGCTGTCCGAAGGCAAAGACATCAACTATGAAGGCGCATCGGGCTCGCATGAGTTTGACGAAAACGGCGATGTATCTGGGTTCATCGGCAAGTTCGTCGTCGATGGCGATTCCTACAAACAGATTGCCGTCTTCCAGTAAGACGGATTGATCCACTGGCGTAGGTGCCCGCTCCCACCGTTGGGGCGGGCATCGCCGACAGCCAGTGATCGACTGGCCGTTTCATGATCGAATTCGAGAACGTCACGAAAGCCTTCGGCGGTCTCATCGCAGTCGATGACTGCTCATTTACCATCCCGACCGGCGAAATCACCGGTTTGATCGGGCCGAACGGGGCAGGCAAGACCACCGCATTCAACATTATTGCGGGACTGTATTATCCGACGTCAGGCCGTGTTCTGTTCGACGGCACGGATATCTCGCGACTGAAGGCGCATGCGCGCCAGCGTTTGGGCTTGGCGCGAACCTTCCAACTGGCCCACGAATTTTCGAAAATGACGGTGCTGGAAAACCTGATGGTGGCTGGAAGCCACCCAATTGGGGAGTCTGTCATCGCGGCGGTATTTTCACCCGGACGCTATCGAAATGAGGAGCGGCAGGCACACACACGCGCGCTCGAGATCCTTGAATTTCTTGAGATTCCGCAGCTTAAGGACGAGCTGGCGGGCAATCTGTCAGGTGGACAGAAAAAGCTGCTCGAGCTCGGAAGAACCCTCATGCAGGAACCGAAAGCCATCCTGCTCGATGAGATCGGCGCCGGCGTGAACCGAACATTACTTTCCAAGATTGCCGACATAATCGCGATGCTGAATCGTGAGCATGGCTACACGATCTGCCTTATCGAACACGATCTCGACTACGTGTCGCGCCTCTGCAATCAAGTCATCGTCATGGCCCGCGGCAATGTTCTGATGACCGGCACAGTTGATGAGGTTCGTCAGGACGAGCGCGTGATCGAAGCCTATTTTGGCGGCGGGCACAGTACCCACCGATTTCCTGGACATATGTTAGGCTGTTACTTCTGTAGTGATGTGGTGGCACCAGGGGATGTGAGTACTCGACACAAATTCGTATATCCTATTGCTCTTATAAGTTAATTATCATGCTTGTATTGCGTCTTGATACCAATCTGGCACCCTCTGGAACGCCATCTCGCACCCGTGGTTGGGAAACCCTGTATTAAAGGATGCATTTGTCATACAAACTTTATGTGGTCTAGAGAAAGATATGAATATTAGTAAACTGTTGTAGTGACGACTTCCTCTACCATGCATAACTGCTCCATACGTCCCGTTTACCTCCTAACAGAATACAACGTTCGTGCTCTGAAGGTTTTTGAAACTAGTCTGTTATCTAGTAGCAGTATACTCTATGTAAATGCCATGTCGTATTTTATAAACCACTTCTGTCGAATAGACTTTCCTCTTGAATGAAACGCATATTGATTACTTTTGGCGATCGTGGTTTGTTAGTTGGTATCCGGGAATTTTAATTAAATAAATCCGGGAAAACTGAGGATTATCATGGAAATTTGCTGACCAGTTAGTCTAGGAACCTGGCTTGTGTGTGTGTGTTATTTTATTTCAACCATATATAAACGTACAGCTATTAAGTCTGTAAATAGTAAATATTACATGTCAGTACTTCATACTAATATGCAGTGTTGCAATTATAATACAGGTTATGTTACATTTCTGTAATGCTTGTATGGAGTGAATATTCTTGGCTGTTTTTTTTAAAATTATGCATTTGAATGTGAGGGACAGATGTACGCAGTGCCTGCATAGGGGAATACGTTTATATATGGTTATGTCTTCCTAGAGATTATATGCCTGTCTGGCTAGCTCTTTCATGGGAAACTGGACTTGAGAACAGTATTTGCGTTATGCGTACCGTTCTTTTATCATTTGAGTGAGTATATTGTTAGACCAATGTTTGAAGCTTGCAAAGATAACCAAGGGAAATTGTCCACTTTAAATTTACTAACAGGAGTGTGAGTAGCCCCCTCCGCGTATTCCATCCCCTTCTATTTGGTACCAGAGAATAAGAAACTTCTAAGAAACTTTGAGGGCTCAACAGGTCATTATTATTTTAAGAAACTTCAAAGGCTAGACGCTGTGGTAGTTCTTAAAAAAAATATAAGTGTATACACGCTTGACCTGAAAGACAAATCTGGAATGTCACAGGTAGTTCTTACCGGCGTGTCATTTGATACCAAATGGAAGGTCACTTTATGCAAGTATTCATGTATCACAATGTAACCAAATTTCAGAATAATGAGAAACGTATTAGGCCTATAAACCGTAAATAAAGGCTTGAGGAAATTAACAATAATACAGGCCATTGCTATTAAAAAGTAAGTATTCTCGCATCGTGACCATATTGAGAGGGGTTATTGAGGGGTTCTTGAAACGGGAGGCGTAGGAAACGTCTTAAAAAACTGTTTTTATAAAAAATTCCTTTAATTCCATCAACCTTGACTAAACTCAAGGTGCCTAAAGTTTGCTAGACAAAAGAGAAACATTGAGAAAATTTGCTACCATAAACAGCTAACGTGCACTGGTGGATCCAGCGATTGTTTGAGGAGGTGGGGGGGGGGGGAAACTGACACGGGTCGACTTTAACTCTGGATAAGATTGACTGTCTGAACTTTCCTGTGCCATACTCTCTTAGTTGCTCACATCTATGTTGTTTTTGCTATTGATGAACATTTTGAAACCAACACAACTACCTTATCACACTATCTGTCGTCAGAATGGCAAATACCAGAATTTATTAAGGAGGGGTGGATGGCCTGGGTAGCCCCTTGAATCCGCCACTGAGAATTAAACAAAATAACTTTCAGGTGAGCATCAGAACGTATCGTTTTGATTGGATAATTCCTGATTTAAATCTTAGTATTTTCTTTTGACCTTGTATTTATGTCGCGAGAGCAATAAGTAGTTTCTAAGGTGACACGTGTGGCACCTACATAAGGTTAGGCCAGAGAACGTAGAACTGACTGGGATGATGTAAGGGGAAAAGGACAACGGAAAAAGAGGGGTGCTCAGGATATCTAGTTGAAATAAATGGATTGGAGATTTACGTGAGGTGTCACTGTTCTAGATTTGCCTAAAACATAAGTATTCGATGAGCATCAATGCCATTAGATACATTACCTAGAGGAAGAACAGTTTTCGCAACAGAAAGTGGTCAATTTTAGACGTCTTGTAGGTAGAGGTATGGTTAGTGTGATAGTGTCTTCCAGAAAGCCCCTAACAGTTTTGAAGCGGAGTAGCCCGCTCCTTTTGATCTTGTGCTCCAAAGCAGTCCCTCAGTTGTACCTGTACATTGGCAATGGTACTAGTTCGTTCCAATAAGGAGCCAAATTTTGATTGAATGTGTATATAGTTTCCCAACTACCCACGGGCGTCACTGTTATATTAAAACAGGATTGTGAAATGAGAGGAGCACAGGAGAGGACCTTTTTAACCTCTGTTTTTGTTGTCTAGAATACTTTCAAAAGTTGTTAGTAAAGGTTTCTGTCAACCCCCTTTTCCTATTTATCATACCTTACCCGCTATGTTAGATGTGTCTTATTACTCGTGCATTCTCAGCTTAAGGTACATTAACAGCATAGCTGTATGACATGGTACAAGTTACCAGTAACCTTCCACATGTAAACACGCGCCGAGCTTAAGCTTACTTTTATGATCTACTAGTTTTTACCATTAAATTTATTCCCTTGATATTGTTTTTATAGCCCTGTGGAAATCAGAGGTTCTCTGTTGCCAGAACAATCTTCATGAATTCTCTAAAAATCACGCCAGTTATTACAGAGGGGTTCTGAAATGTGAATGTCTGAAATGAACTGTAGTCCATGACTAGCGATGTATAATTTCCATTCTAGATAGCTTTTATTGAGGTTATATGACTGACGGCGTTCTTTTTAAATATCAATATTTTGTGTAGACACATTCGTTGTCGCTGAACGTAGATTCTTTCTATGACGCAAGCAAGTGAGAATCCCTGAACAGCCACTTGCCAATAAAGCTCTTTCAAACACGGTTGGTAGTGCACGCAAGTCTATCAAGAAACTTAATAACAAAGAAGGGGAAAATTACAATACTTAATTTCATATCAAGAGTTAGAATGATTCTTTTTTCTCTCTCTTCTTTTTTCTCTTTCTTTCCTTCGTTCATTTTTCTTCTTTTCCTTTCTTTCACTTTTTAAAATACTCTGTCATGTACGTATATATTAGGTAATTTCATATACCAAAATTTTCACGTACTTCTTAGATGTATTAGAAATAGAGCTACACTGCTTTTTAAGTATTTTTTCATATGATTTACTATTTTAATAGAAACTAAGTTATTAGCAAAGAAGCACATTATTTTATTGTTTTGTTGAAATAATGTTTAAAAAAAGGTGTCGCGAGATCACGCGATTTTGTTCTTAAAGGGTATCATCGAGATATTTCTCCTGTAGGAAAAGTGTCGGGTTGTTAGCTTCTAACGAAAATCTAATATGTCCGAATGTTATGTTACTTACATATTTAGGGTACATTTTCACATGTCACTTGTAACACTTTCCGCGCCACGTATCATCAAGATAGATAAACTGAATGTCTTTAAGCGAAGGCCACTGACTTGTGACACGTCATGTTTCATAAGTCACATGGCATATGGTATGCTTTCAGTGTGCTTTCTCGGAATGTGACCCGCCGCGACGAGGGCTTTTCCTCTGGAAGTAAAACTTGAAACTCCAGACTCACCCGCAAACAAGTGGAAGGTGGGTGGATGCCAGTACATGGTTTTCGTTGTAGAGGACATGTCATTTGAATACCCCTTCTTTATTATGAGTATTAAATTACTACACCCCCCTCCCCTACGAAATCAGTGAATTTTTTTTAAATATGTACCCCTCCCGAGGCTGTAAAAACCTCCAAATATGCACATTTGTGGAAAGAATACACTTTTTTGAAATAACACAGGAGTAATAGTCCCTCCGCTTTTAACATTTACTTTAATACCAGAAATTATGTGTAAGTACTATTTCACTGCTAAATATATACCAGGTTTGTATATTTTCCCTTTTCTTATAAATAGAAATTTTATCACATTTAGAATTTGTGTAATTAATTCAGTGCCTCTACATCATTCTTATATATTATTCTAATTTTCCTCAAGTCGGCTTGTTAACCCCTCATTGTTACACTTTATTAAATACATTGGTACTTATTGGAGAAAATGGTAAAAGAAGAACTAAAGGCACACTGACAAATTTTCAACTTCATTAGGTCTTCAGTAGGTGAAGTGTGTTCTGCTTATTTTTTGGAAGTGCTAACATCATACAATGTGTAGTACCTTAACCTTACACCTGTTCCAGCAAAATCTCAGGGAAATGAATATGTATCATGGTAAACTCTGATCTAAGGTGCCACCTTCAATTTAAAGGCTGATCTTTACAAACTCTAAACAGTTTTAGTTCCCAATCTCATTTTGAGGGCATGCTGTTGAAGGAAAATTTAATTTGGCACCACTGCCCTGCCACCTTGTAAATTTCCCTCGTAAACATCTCTCACCACTCATTGAAATTTCCACTAAACAACTAAGGCCTAGCATCTACTTACTAACAGGGTCAATGTTAAGTTTGTAAGTGCCCTGATGAGATGAAGTGTCCACTCACGCTGGTTGACAAATAGACTTATTGATGAAAGTAGCACTTGGTTATCACATTCTTTCTTGCTCAGGAGGAAATACTGAAAGTGTCTGTTCTAAAATGCTAATTGTCAACAATAAACTTAGGATTGATTCTCATGTCACTTCCTTTGCAACCATCAGAGATAATGCTATTTTTTACAAAATTCTTGTGCAGTATTGCTTTTAGAAACTTTCTTTCGAATAATGTGAAGCAGACATGTGTAGCAGAAACCTAGAGCAATAGTAAGAACAATAATAGATTATTTGTTCCAGCATATATACTGGAGTTAAGAAGCTGATTAACCAGAAATTTAGAGCTTGGAAACGGTATATGAAGAAGAGGAACCAGGAGACTCTGTTAATTTACATGGCAGCACAAAATTGTGTAACAGATTCTGTCAAACAACTGAAATAGGCTTATGAGGAGAAATTAGCTTCTGACATCAACTTGAACCCAAAGTCTTTCTGGAGACATGTCTCTGCTAAAAATCCGAATCATCATACTATTCCTGAGCTTGTTGACCATGGTGTACTACATTCATCTCCAATAGATAAGGCTGACCTTATAAATGCACAATTCGCTTCTGCCTTCACCCAAAACTCAGGTACCTCCTCACCAGATCATCCATTGTATGGTACTTTTTCCCATGCCTGATCTGTCAGTAAGTGAAGTAATGGTTTTCAATTGCCTTGGAAAGCTTGATGTAACTAAGTCAAAGAGACCAGACAGTGCTCATCCACATCCTCTTAAGGAGTGTCGAAAAGCTCTCAGTTACCCCCTGTGCATGTTGCTCCAGATATCTCTTCAAAATGGAGAACTACCGTATGATTGGAAAACATCTTGTATAACCAAAATCCATAAAAAGGAACAAACAAAACTTAGGTTTTGATATTGAGATTATTTGCTGTCGCCAAACTTGGGCCGTGTTGATCGTGGGCTGGTCTCCCCTTAGTTTTTGACAGCCCATTCTGTTTTCTTTTAAACTGCTAAGAAGACTGAGAAAAGGGGTAATCAGGGGGGATTGTAAACATCCGTTCCAGGGTTTTCAATGAATGAGATGTCGTTGTTGCACTGCTTGCGGTTCCAAGCCTTTTCACTAAATTGACACAAAAGCCGCATTTTCGGTGTCATATGGAACTTGACAATGGCATTGTCAGGATGAATTTATACAAAGCATGTAGATGAGAGCAGTAATTTTCAAATGAGCTCTTACATAGCTCTTTATGATGCTCCAGTGAGCTACTGGTACTGGAGAAATAAAAAAGTAAAAAGAGAAATGTTTACTGCACTTGTGAGATCACGTTTGATCGAAAGTTCTGGTTTCTGCTTCAGGGAAGAACGGTCAAGACGTTGAAAGGAAACGAAACAGAGGCCCTTTGGTAATCAAATACTGTACTTCATTTACGGTGTAGATTATACACACTGTACCAAATAACGAATCATCTTGAAAATGCATATTTTTCTGACTCTTCTCAGAGCAGAGATCCTCAGAACGAATCGAAACGACAAGTACGCAACATTATACCCTGCTACGATTTTTGAGAGAGCCGATCATCAGAATTTAGACTGCCTAATTGGTAAGGTATTTATTGAAAAGGTCCAATTGTTTTTTGTCTACCAAGCAAAGCTTTTTGGGGTTTATCTGTCTTGACTTCAGAATAGCCAAATGAAACGCAAATCTAGACCTATATGTGACGCGGAAGCGGACACCAACTCCTAAAATAACGTGGCGCTTAAAATTTCATCGAATTTTATATATTTTCAGTTACAAACGGGTCGGTCCTCTCCTGAAGTGAAAACCCCTTGTTGTCGATCTCTGAAATCCAAAATGATTTCTTTAATTAAAATTTTACAATAGCAAGGCAACATATCTTGTCAACTTGTGAGTTTCACATTACTCACCAAATAAAAGAAAGGGCTTCAGTATACGAAAGCAAAAGAAATGTGACGAAAAATAATAGCAGAACATTTTTTCTGAGGTGCGATTGCATTCGGAGAAATTTGGCTTTTGTGTTGCTTTTGATTGGAATACTTAATGGTCTACCTCACGGCCTACAAGCATCATCCCCTAACCTCCCTCTCTGGCCATACTTTGGGAATGAAAAATACGTATAAATTCATAGCCGGCGTTCCGTAAATGACCCTATTCATACAAGTCGCCATCATAAACTTTTATTGTGACATTTGCCTGAAACGAAACAAACTAATCAACATTCTTCAGTTTACGTCCTTTCATACGGACACAAAAAGGCATTCCAGGAATTAATAAGACCATAACGATCGGTCAGCATAAACAGTGATCACCACAGGAACGATTGTCCCTTGCATCGACCGCGTTGCTTCGTTGACTTTGCTGACAAAATCACCAATGGGGACACCATGTTGCCCTAGGGCAGGCCCTACAGGAGGAGCCGGAGTCACTTGGCCCGCCGTCACCTGTAATTTTATGATTCCCGTAACTTCTTTACTTTTACCAGGCTTTTTAGCCATCACTCACTCCTAATATTTTAGACAGGCTCAACTTGCCAATACTCAAGTTCAACCGGTGTCGCGCGGCCAAAAATTGTGACCACGACACGTACGAGGCCTTTAGAGGGAATGACCTCTTCTACAAAACCATCAAAATTTTCAAAAGGTCCCTCTTTGATTTTTATGGCATCTCCTACCTCAAAACCAATTTTGAGCTCAGGTTCCTCACCCTGATCCGAATCCAATCTCAGAATTCTTTCGACCTCGTGTGTCTCTATTGATTGCAGCTCAGGTAGTTCTCCAGGAAGCGGTTTTTGCTTGAGCTCATGACCAATGAAGTCTCCGACACCTGATGTCTCCATAATGGTGTACCAGGTATTCTCGTTATAAATCATTTCTACCAAAATGTAGCCCGGAAACAATTTTTGGTTACGAACAACTTTACGACCCCCTTTGATCTCTTGGATCTTTTCAGTCGGAACCAAAATCCTGCCAAAAAGCTCTTCTTGATTTTTTTGCACAATAGATCTTTTAAGGCTTTTCACAGCGAATTCTTCTCGATTGCTTTGCACTCGAATCACATAAAATTTTTTCTCTTCTACTTTTTCAGACACCCATCAACCTTTCATGAAAGAATGAGTAACATCAGGTGGGAAAAGCCTGTATCAAATAAATAAAGAACATAAGCCATAAAGATGACGACTCCCACAACGACAAAAGAGCTCGTTCTTAATTCCCGAGTTTTTTCACCTATGGTGCGACCTTCCGGATTAATTGGCCAAACCACTTTTTTAAGTTCACTTTGACATTTGGGACATGCTTTTCTACAAAATGTCTTACCCTTTGGCACCTGCTATATGATAGCAATTCGTTCAAGGGCCCCTATATATCAAAAGCTTCTTGCGGGCATGATTGCAACATATTTTTAAGTGATATCAAAGAGCACGGTAAACGTGATACAAAAGTTGGTTTCTGTAAATCTTCACATCTTAAAAGCTTCACCAAAACAACACGAATTTACATTGAAAATATCACTAACATATAGAATACTAGTCTTTTGTGTTTGACTAAAAATTGTCTCTTTTTATATTTGAACATTTCAATCAGAGAACATAAAATGGACAAATGACCTACACTAATAGAAAAAGAAAATGTAGAGATGAAGTAATAATCAGCATTAAGCAACGTTAAAATTTTCTCCAAAAAACAAGTTAACAGTTTGGTTGTGTACCCCAAAGCCTACTCCTCACTCAAAAACAAACGTAAACATACTATTGAATGTGTCTAGCTTTCTTCAAAATGTCTAGGTTTTTTTTCTTCCAAATCGTGCGTTTTAATTGACTAGGCATTAGAACTAAAAGAACTAAAGCGTATTCTTTGTTAATATAATTCTTTCGAAAACCGTGCATAATAGTAGAAACATGCCACGCCCCAAAGTCTATTCATCCTGCAAAATTTCACGCAAAGACTTGATGAAGATCTACTGGCTATTTTACTTGAAGCTTATGCGTAAAACTTAACCCGGCATGCCAGGGGCCCAATGATATGCTTTTGCTGGGCTTCTGTTCTTCAACCATCCGTTGACTTAGAACCGTTAATGAACTGTTGCAGAATCTATTGGGAGGACTGTGGGTCATTGGTGTAAATATTTTTGTGCGAAAAACTGTTTTTAAAATTTGGGGATTTCATTTATTAAACAATAGTTGCCAGAAATACCTCCACTATTACTATATCAATTGGCTTGGATTATTCTCAGTTCTTTAGTTTTAGACATTCGTAATATATGACGAAAGAAGTGCCCTGCGCACCCAGACGATATCCTCGACCCGCCGCACATTGGTGTAGAAATCCCCGGTCGCGCTTTCGTGGAACTCGATCATCGGCATTTCGGCAAAGGCGTCGATGAACTGACTGCGCACCGCGAGCGTATGCAGATAGACCACGTGAAACGGGTCCCAGGCGTTCTCCATCACCTGCAGCCAGTTGCAGGGCGAGGTGATGAGATAGGGGATAATCTCGTCGCCTTCCTCGACAAAGGTATCGAGAACCGGGAAGGGCGGCCGGTGTTCCGGTGGACCCATATAGGCAAAGGCGAGACCTTTATATTCGATCACCGGATAAGCCCCGAGACAGGTGCGGTTCTTAACCTGAGAGGCCAGTGGTTCGCAGGGGGTTTCGAGAATGGTGCCGTCGAGCCCGTATTTCCAGCCGTGATAGCTGCAACGAATGCCGCCCTCCTCCACGATGCCGAATTCCAGGCTCATGTTGCGGTGGCAGCAATGCAGGTGGGTCAGGCCCAGTTTGCCCTCCCCCTTTTCGCGGAAGAGGATCAGGTCTTCGCCCAGGATGCGGATGCGATAGGGCAGATCACCCACCTGATCAGTCATCGCAACGGGCAGCCAATAGCGGCGCAGATATTCGCCGCAGGGCGTGCCAGGACCAACCTCGGTCAGTTCGGGATCGGGGGCCTCGGTCCAGACCGATTGCTGCGCGTGACCACGGAAATTGCCATCGGGGATGTCGAATTGTTCGGTCATTTGGCCTCCGGTTTTTCAGTAACGTCCTGCGCGACGAGCGCCAGCAATTCGCCGCGTGTCACGTTGCCGCGACATGTGTGAGCGAGGACGAACCCGTCATTTGGAAAGGTGATGTCGATTGAGGTGCGTTCCGGCTCCATCACGAAGTGGAACTGTCCGGCATGGTCGCCCGCCTTCACGTCCTGACCGGCGCTGACAGCCCGGTCAAACACGCCCGTTCCCGGCGCATAGAGCGAGTGCGCGGAGGACGCGATTTCGACCATTTAAGCATAAGAACAATACACAGTTTGATACTCACTTACAATAGGCATATCAGAGCTGTTATGATATACATTGAACGCGTAGATACACAAACAACAATAAAGAGTTATTTAAATAACAACCTTAGCAGCAAGGCATGCGGTGAATGAACGAGAAGAAAACGAAACAAACAAAAACACCAACAAAAGCAAAACATAATAATTAGTATTAAATGTATTACCCAAACAACAACTCCATATTAGTCCAGTCCTTGTCCTTTATACAAAAGATAGCATAAATGATGGGTATTGCACAACTCATAATTTTTCCCAATCGGGTAATCTTTATTTTGAATCTGTAACTGGTCGATCATACGTAAAAAGGATTAATAAATAAATAAGTAATGAATCATACATGATATTTTTTATTTAAATCTAAGGACAAACGCTTTTATCTTTCTGCTTTTCAGTCAAATTTGAACTCATTTCAGTCTCGAGGGCATTGGTAAGCTCTACGACATAGAGAATGTCATTCCATTTAACAATACGGTCAGAATGAAAAAAACTTCGGGAGATTATCGAATGCCAGAGAAAACCAGCATATTCTTAGCAAACTGATAGATCTTTGCTTTCAGCATAAATAAAAGCAGCTACTTTGTGAAGCACTGAGGCGTTGTGCCAGTTGTCATGTCCCTGATTTAGGTGAATCCTGTAACCCGAAACAATATGCTGGAGAGTTTGAGGATTAAACATCAAAAACAATAAATTGCTGTCGGAGTTCTTCCATAGTTTCATATTTATGTTATTTAGATAACGATCATAATAATGACAATAATAATAATAATAATTGCCATTTATTCTTTCTGTAAATTTAGAGTTAAAAACCTTTAAAAGATATAAAATTAAGATAAAGATAATTTTTTTTTTTTTAAACTTCATTGGCATTTATTGTTCTGTAAATTTACAGTTTCAGTACTAACGTTTACATTCTCACTGTTTTCACCCGGCATAATGGGGACAAACACGGGATTGAGTAAAACAATAAATTTCTAAAGCAAATGCGCTTTTTGACAGCTAAGTTAAAACGCTTCAAAAAAGCTGTAGGACCGTCATGACGATCTGACAAACCGGATGAAATCCCAATGAAAACGCGAAAACAGCCGTTTCTGTGTGAAAACACAGCTAGGCCAGCACAGAAAATCAGAAACTGAATTGGACATCTTGACCAAATATGAATTAAAAGTCATGAACACCAGTGACAATGGACCTTGGTTAAGTTTAACATTATTTTTTTTTATTATTTTGGATTAAAAGAAAAGGTAAAGTGAAATTAAAAAACAAAGAAAAACATTAGAAGAGCAAAATTGACAGAATCAATGGAAAATATATGATTTGGGCTACATATTTGCACATTAAGGAGGTGGAGGTAAAGTATTTGGACAGTGCGATGTCAGAAAACAATTGTTACTTCATAATATCAGAATAATTGTAGCTAACACACCTTGCATGCAGACCCGCTGTACTTTAACCCCCCCCCCCTTAATGTACAAATATATAGCCCAAATTTGTTTCCAAAGTATTATATTTTCATTAGTACAAAAATATGTCTAGAGGACGACCCAAAAAAACATACCAAGTTAAAGTTTAGGCTACCTTCGGGTGATTAAACTTAATATTTTGAATGAAACAATTTAAATATATTGAGAGGGGCATTAGGATTTTAGAAATGCCTAGTTGGTGGTTTTTCTAATGGAAGTTTTCCTGATTGAACCAGAGAGGAAAATTAAAAACTTAAAACGAACGAAGTTTTCCTATATATTGAGGAAACTGCCACCCGCTTTAATCCTATACTAAATATAATCCTCGCTATTAATATGGGCTTTCTCCACCCTACCCCCCTAAACCTCCTGCTCTTTAGATCAAAATTTGACTCCATTATCTTAACTCTATTGAATAAAAAAATCACAAACAAGAATGTTACGAAATCTAGTAAAATTCAGTTTCATTTTCAGAACGTATTTCGCCATTGAAGCGCAAGGTCGATCCAAGTAGGAACATCGAGTACAACCAAGCGGCCATTTTTGGCAATGGTCGCAACTTCCTGTCGATCAGGATGAGTTTCGATGCGCTCGATCTTCTCCTTAAAGCGGATAAAGGAGAAGTATTCGACCTCTTCTCGGGACTTCAACCCGGCAAACATGAGGCCACCATGAGCATTCCCGGAGGGATTGGTGCGCATGACGGCGATATCCATCGGCGGCAAGCCAAAGCCACGCATGATTTCGGTTTGCACCTGAGGAATGATGCGAATGTAAATGGGATCGAATTGGTTCCCGATTGCACCCTTGCCAAAAATGCGTTTGGTCGGATCATCGGGAGGACAACCCGAGGGGCATTGATCCATGCATTCTGAATAACATTCGGGACAAGGGTCACCCGCATCGTCTGTGGCATCCGGTAATGGGTCCAACGTCGAATCATCGCCGGAGAAATAGGAGATCCGGTCATCGCGCCGGTCCCCGTCTAAATCCCACTGCGCAACCCGGGCTGCATTGGTGTCGTAACGCACTTCGCCCAAGGGATCGAAGGGGGCATAACCGGCATCGAAGCCAGAAAGGAGAATGCGAATGGGATCATTACCGTGGGCCCATGCACCCAACTCGACACCGCCGGTGCCCCAAAGAACCGTTTCAAAATCCGCACTGTCTACCGCGCGTCGGACTAGGCCGGGCACTGCTTGGATC
>JAAAKM020073195.1:155806642-155826288 GCA_010016025.2 Alatinidae sp. Z8VKAUB7J3
ACCGATGGCACCGGAAACAAAGAAATCCTGCGGATAAATAAATGGGAAAAACCGTTCTTTCAGGGCGGCTTGTGGTTGATACAAACCCTCTGCAGAGGAAAAGGGTGGGCGTTCGGTATTGTTCTCAAGCGTATACCTGCGTCCCAAACCGCTCTCATAGTACTGTCTCAACTCTTCCAAATCGATGGCCGCGATCCCGCCCCAGGCCGTGGTGACCCAGGCAATGCCGTTGCTGATACTGATAAAGCGGATGGTATCCCGTAGACACCGTTGGAGACCTCTTCCACGGCGAAAAGAACGCGCGTTCCCCCAAATTCGATTTCTACCGGCGTGGTAAATATGTAAGGTATTGGAGGTACATAGGAGAGGTACAGTATGTATAGTATTATGGTATGTATGGAATGCTTGTTTTGCATTGAATGCATTGTATTTATTGCATGCATTGAATGTATTATGTGCATGTTACGTATCATATGTAAGATATAGTAGGTACATAACGAAGGTACAGTATGTATAGTATGGTATGTAGGGTAGGTGAAGTACTTAGTGTTTGAGCTTTGCCATTTACAGCATTTCAAATTCTAAGCATGATATATTGACTGCAATCATGCTTTGTATGATGTCTTTGTTTTAAATTTAATAAATCAAAGTATTAAACTATTCAATATATTGATCAAAAACCAAATTCTTCTACCATTCAGTTTTTTCTTGAACTGGAAATACGAAGGAAATATTAAGCATGATGTTTCCTGCAACTACAGCTATTGAAAAAAGAGTTCCTTCTAGCAAGAAACCAAACACTTAAGTTAAGGTTTAGCTCGCAACCCTCACAACATCGAATTAATGGTAGCATAATTAGATAATTCAATGGATTCAAATTCCGTTGTTTTATTAACTCTTTTGGTGCTTTTAGTACGAGTTTACTGACAGGCAATTTAAGTAACATAGAACAGAGAACCTGTATTGTTATTAAAAACACTGTAGGCCAAGTGACACCCTCGTCTTACACCAGCCTTAAGTAACATAAAACATAGAACCTGTATTGTTATTAAAAAACACTGTAGGAAAAATAAGAGCCCTGCCCTACACCAGCCTTAACTATCCCTGTCTTTATGGGATTATAATTATTGTTTTCTTATAACGACATTTGTTGCTTTTTAGACAACATTAATTTCTGATTTTATCTAATTTTTGTTACTTAGAAATAAAATGGATGGATTCTTGATATACATCGTTTTGCTGATGAACTGTCCTGTGTCTGGAAAGGCCGATAAGGCTCAAAAAGGCATCGCGACGATGACGTACGTCATAACGGAACCATGCATCGACGTGAAAGACGGCGAATGCCTCATGGTCTGCCCGGTGGACTGTATCTATGTCGGTGGAAGGATGATGTACATTCAGCCCGACGAATGCGTGAATTGCGGTCTGTGCGTATCGGTTTGCCCTGTGGATGCAATCTTTGTTGAAGATAAAGTCCCTGAAAAATGGAAAGACTATACCGCCATTAACCGGGATTTCTTTGGGGCAGCCGTTACAGGATGGGGGATGCCGGGCGGTTTTGACGACGACGAATTTAAGACGGAACAAGATGACCCGCGCGTCCAGGCCTATCAGCCGCAGCCGTAGCTAGCACCCATGCATCATGCCGCGCTTCGTTACATCGATGCTGTAGCCCGGTATGGTTCTATTCGTCGTGCATCGGATGAGCTGAATATTTCTGCGTCCGCAATCAACCGACAGATCCTGCAACTTGAAGAACATTTTGGCGTTGAGTTGTTCGAACGCCGGGCCAGCGGGTTAAAGCCGACCGACCATGGTAGATTGGTCATAGAGCATGCCCGACAGACATTGCATGCATTCGAGGCGGTCCGTAGCGAAATTGGAGAGTCGCTTGGAAACCTGACCGGAACCGTACGGATCGCCACGTTGGACAGCCTCACGGTGGACATACTGCCGCGCGCGATCATCTCATTTCGCAAGAAGTTCCCAGGGGTTCGATTTCGTATCGAAACGGCCGACCCCCTGGCAGTGACGCGGTCCGTCAGAAATGACAGTGCTGACATAGGGCTGAGTTTTGAAAGCGATGAACAACCCGGCATTGCCGTCCTGCACCGAGTGCCTGCGCCTTTGTGTGTGATCATGTACAAAGATCACCCGCTAAGCAGCCACAAACGGTTGTCTGCATTCGACTGCCAGTCTGCAGATGTCATTCTTCAGGAAGACTCAGGCCCGGTCGGTGCTTTTCTTGGTGTGTAGCCATGTGTACGGCGCTGGTATCAGCCATGACCGATATAGAAGTGAAGTCGAATGTCGCCATGACCGGCGAGATTACCTTAAGAGGTGAAGTGCTTCCCATCGGTGGTTTAAAAGAGAAATTATTGGCTGCATTAAGGGGTGGTATTGAGGTCGTATTGATCCCAGAAGAAAATGAACGGGAACTGAGTGAGATTCCAAAAAACATTAAACAGAATCTGGATATACGCCCCGTTCGTTGGATTGATCAGGTTTTTGAAGTGGCCTTGCAAACACTTCCTGAAGCCTTGGCAAAGAAAGCCGAAGAGGAAAATCTGGCCAAACAAAAGGCGTCCGAGAGTCGCAAAGGTATACGCACACATTAGGTAATTATCAGATTATAAAAGATTATCAGACTTATCTTGACTGCCTTATAAGCAGTTGGTATAAATCTCGCCCTCGGTTTTTAGAACACTTCTGGGCCGTTTAAAAAAAGCTACCATCTGGCCCAGCCTCTTATCAGATTATCAAGAGCCTGGTTCATTGGGGCTACTTACACAGGGGAATATTTAATGAACAAATCTGAATTGATCGACGCCATTGCAGAAGAGGCGGATCTTTCAAAGGCATCAGCCGGTCGTGCACTGGATGCTGCGCTAGATACCATCACCAGTTGTATGGAAAAAGGTGATAGTGTCACCTTAGTTGGTTTCGGAACCTTTACCGTTCGAAACCGTGCAGCAAGGGAAGGTCGGAATCCACAGACCGGTGAAACAATTAAGATTAAGGCAGCTAAAGTACCTGCATTTAAACCTGGAAAAGCGCTTAAGGATGCCATAAACTAGCGCGCCTTCCTGGGTGCTTAGCTCAGCTGGGAGAGCATCGCCCTTACAAGGCGAGGGTCGGGGGTTCGATCCCCTCAGCACCCACCAAATGCGAGGAGTGGTAGTTCAGTTGGTTAGAATACCGGCCTGTCACGCCGGGGGTCGCGGGTTCGAGTCCCGTCCACTCCGCCCATTCGAACACTATATATATTTTAATTTTGTCGGGTTTCATTTCTTTTCTTTTTTTTTCGGATACTTCCCACATACTTGAAGATGAACCGTCTTCTTAAGGCCTGCAACTTAAAACCAGAATGTTTTTCCTGAAATTCTACGCTTTAATAAAAAAGAATTGTCTACAAAATATCAATTCAGGGTATTGTTGTGGATTCAACATTTTTGTGGATTCCTTCTTATGATAGTCAGGCGATTTGAAGCGCTGCACGTACCGAATCATTTCTTTGTTTATTGGCTTTGAAAGCTGCCTGACAGACATTGTAAATGATATATACACTTGCTCGTGTGCAAGCTGTGACCCCACTAGTCAAATTCAAGTTTTGAACTTATAGACCTTATGAGGGTCAATTCCAAATTCAGAGCAGTTGTTTATTGTTTTTGAAGAGAGTATCTGTTTTTTGAGCTCTAAATGGGTACCTGGAGAAATTTTGGGAAGATAAACAGGAAGGGTGTGAGAAAGCACAGGATGGTTGACCCCCAACCCCCCATTGCACTTCCTGGATGAAGGGCCAAGAAACAGAGATCAGCACCGCTGATCTCGGGACTGTAAAGTCTAATGCCGTATCCTTTACCTTTTTTTATCTTTTTTTTCTGCTTCCCGAATTAAGTGATTCTCGAATAATGCCAAGAAAGTGCCAAATCGTTTGTAACAACAAAATAACTGTCAAGTGATTTTGGGATCTAATTCGTCTTCTTTAAAATTTAAGATAGAGTTGAGTAAACAAATAGCAATCAGTAATGCATTGACTGACAGTTAGTAGCAGTGATGGTAGTAGCAGTAGCAGTAGTAGTAGTAGTAGTAGTAGTAATAGTAGTAGTAGTAGTAGTAGTAGTAGTAGTAGTAGTAGTAGTAGTAGCAGTAGTAGTAGTAGTAGTAGCTTGTCATTTCGGATACGCTATAGGGGCTTATTGCCAATACTACCGATGGTAGACAAAGTGAATTATCTTAAAAACAAAGAATGTAATAAGATTGTTTCTATCTCCCACATTTTACACACTCATTATTTGAAGTTTATGGTCTCAAGGAAAGATTGGCCATTTTCAAAAATGATTGTACACCAAGTGGGCACACACCACAAATGGATAAAGTGCAAGCAAATGTGGCAAAAGTGTGCCACATATGGCAAAACAAGTGCCATTCCGAGATGTGCAAAAGGTTGGGGAGAGTGGGTGACATCACGGTGTTTCAGAGAATAAACAATTTCGAAACAGTTGCCATGCAAAACTGTTACTAGAAGAAATATTTCAGGTTTGGATTCGGCACAAAAAGGAAAACTGGGCCGTTTTGCTGAAGGACCTTTTTTGGAGGAAACACCATGCAAAAAAAAAAAAAGAAGAGAAAAATACACCGAAGAGAAACAGATTCCGCACATGGCATCAATCGACACAATATGAGAGATTACATTACAGAGTCTATTGAATTTATAGCCCCATTCATTACTTTTTAAAACGAAAGGAGAATATTATTAGACAGTTTAGGAAGTGATACAAATTCAAATAAGCAAAAAGTAGCCGAAATATTAGAGAAATGATAGCAATTATAGGAAAAATCATAAAATTCGATATGCAAAAGGCGCATGTTAGTTTTTCTTCTTCGAATTTTTGTATACTAAGCGTCAGAAACAATCTATCTCATTCGTTCGGAGAAGCCATATCTTACAAATTATCTAAACATGTTAACAAAATATGCCGAATCTGAACTTAGCTAAATGGGCACATCAGAAGTAACTCAGGTTTCCATAATTTCTAATAATATTAATATTATTCGTATTTCTACATTTTTCTAATCCCCCTTCCCAAAACTCACATATGCGTTTGCTTAGAGATAAAACTCAGTTATTTTTATTTGTATTGAAGGTTAAACAAGAAAACTTGTCTAAGTGACATTTTCATGACTTATTTTCGAGGTAGGCCCTCGCGACCTCTCTACTTTGGGCACGGATTGCAATTTCCAACATTGACCAAAGTGATTTTTCACAATCTAGGAGGGGAGGAAGCAGCTGTCTGGGAGACCTCCCCCCCATTAAAATTAGCGCCACTGCCGATTTCATTATTCTGATATGCATTAGACTTTTCGCTGCGGCTTCTTTATTTGCAACTGAAACTGGTAGCACAGAGTGGGTTTGGTTTCCAGCGATGGGCGAACGAATGCTTTTTCCTGTGCCAACTGTTTACATTTTCTATTACACAGTCTTCGACTGGACAATCATGGAATTTGAGCAATATGTGTGCTTATCAGTTTTTGTTTTGGAATTTTTATCAAGCGTTGAAGCCTTTTCAAGACCGAATATTGTGTTCATTCTTGCCGATGATTTGGTAAAATTTTATTATAGGATTAATTTCAAAAGGTTATACTTAGAACACCTTATTGCAGCACCAAGCGACCTAAGACCAACACAGTTGCGCACGCTCCTCCTCTACCCTAATATGTTCAGAGTCAGTCGTTACTTCTTCAAATGAAATCCCAATTTCCTTAATTCTTTTCTCATGTCAACTTCTTACCCTTATCAGGAACGATCTGTTTTCCGTCCGGCCCAAAAGAGATGGTCAAAAGCCAAAATTTTTGAAATCTCCATCCGTAAAACGTAGTCTATCTATCTTAATCTTTGTTAAATTATAGCCCAAAAACGAGGATTCTTTTTTACAGTTGTCGGCTTTAGCAGTCGAACCAACTCTGCCGACATAACCTTGTCTTCCGATGGCAGAAATATTGTCCGTTTTTTCTGTGTTGCCATTTTTTCTCGGTCAAGGTCATTATCGATGGAACGTCACGTTTGAAAAATGTCAACGTTTATGTCAACAGACGAAGCTAAAATCGAGCAAAGCTTTGATGTATGACGTTACGTTCGAGCATTCCTAGTTTACTTATCTGACAAGCCCTATCATTTATCCTCATTTCCTTGTGTTTTTTTTTTTTTTTTTTTTTTTTTTTTTTTTTTTTTTTTGGTAACATCCGTCTCAGCAAAAAAGTTGCTTAATGGTGGGGTTTATCGGGCTCCCAGCGGTTCTGTCCTAGACTTCTTAAGTATTCTTAATGAAACAATGGAATTTGTTCATAACCAGCCATGTAATAGGGTTGTTATGGGTGATTTTTAATTGGGAATCGTGTTCTCATCGACTATATAATTAGAAAGGTCCAGGCTATTCCACCGTTCTATTAAACCGACTGTCTACTTAAAAAAAAAAACAAAAAAAAAACAAAGAAAAACAGCTTGATGTTGAAAGCTCATTAAATAATACGATTTTGAGTAGTGATAATGTGTCTGATCTAACTTGTTTTTCTCATCTAAACAGTAACTACGTAACAGATTTTGAGTGTGCTGAGGGGATGAGGGAATGTCGATGTTTCAGCTCAATACTCAAGGACTATTCTCTTCCTTAGAGCAGCTTAAGATTCTAAAGGATGATTTGCAGCCACACGTTGTTGGTCTGTGTGACTTTTTTGGATAGTTCTAATGAATCACGTTTCGATTTGCCTGGTTATTGTTCTGAGTGAATGAACCGGGTCTTGCTCTTTATGTGTTTAATAAACTGACATATTGCATTCGCAGAAACCTTTCTTAGAATGTGAAGGAGTTTTCGAATCACTTTTTGTCGAAACATCCGTCTCAGCAAAAAAGTTGCTTAATGGTGGGGTTTATCGGGCTCCCAGCGGTTCTGTCCTAGACTTCTTAAATATTCTTAATGAAACAATGGAATTTGTTCATAACCAGCCATGTAATAGGGTTGTTATGGGTGATTTTAACTTAAGTGTTCTAGATGATCTTCTGTGTCAATAGAGTTTCTCGCTTTAATCCTTTCTTATAGTATGCTGCCAACGACCCTTATACTTATTTGAGTAACTGAAACAACAGCAACTCTAATTGATAATATTTGTCACTTCTTTTGCATATTCAAATGTCTCATAGCTGATTTTTAAAATTATTTTTAATTTATAAATTGTTGGCTATCTATGGCTTTACTAACTTTACTGAAACAGTTGCAATGTCAGGCTCCCAAACTTTCAAGAATAACCCCTCCTAAGACTGTAATTTTCTGAAACAAGTAGGATATTCCTACAGAGAACAGACTCCGGAGAACTTAGTTGTTAAAGAAGGAATCATCAGCTATAATTTTAGAGTTACAAGACCTAAAAAAGTGGCTCGATACCACTGACGTTCATATTAATCAAAAAATTTTTTTTTTAAATTCCTTTGACTGTTGCAGAACTCTCTGATTCACTAAGGGTAACGAGATTTAGTTTATGTGAAATCATTAGATGTTTTGAGAAAGTAAAATTCCTTGCATGTTCAACGGCACATATTAAAAATATCACTCTATCACGCAAATTTTGTGGATTGTAAAACTTCCGCGTGAGATCTTGACAATGGGATCAGAAAATGCTTTAAAATTCTTGGACCGCGCCATGCTTTTGCCTACCAGTAACTTTTCGGCTATCTGTGACCGCAAAGACATGGAGTATTGACTTTTGGTATCGTGTAACAGACTCAAATATCGGCATCGATCTTACAAGCCGATATCGGTATCCAAATAGGTAGGTCTATTAATCATCCTATAATTTTTTGAAATTTTTGTGGAGTACATTTTGGAAAAGTCTCTTGTTTTCTGTAATGCAGCAAATTTTTTGTTCTCTAATTTTGTAGGGGAGTGTAATTAAGAATTGATTGCGTAAAGTAAAATATTGCTTTAGAAGCCTTTTACAACCATTAAATTTTTAAATGCAACGACACGTTGTTTTTTATAAGCAACTCCATTTTCGGGGTCAGGCCTCGAGTTGCTTAGCAATTTTCCAAAATCAGGCTTTGAGTTGCTTAAGTAGTTGCTTAGGTATCACTACAGGTTATCGTCGAATTTCGTTGTGTTGTACATGATGACATGCCAAATGATCGTTTCATATTTGATCTCTTTGCTTGACAAATTGTCAACAGTGTGATATTTGTTAATGGAGATTCTATTTTTTGATGGCACTCATATCAACTGATGTTCGTCCTTTTTCCAAAGAGTATTATTTTAAGTCTTGAAGATAGAATGTAAAAACTTTTGTGAAAAAATCACTGAACTGTTTTTGAAAGAAAGAAAAGGAAATATTTTTGGCAAATGAAAACAACCTCCGACTAGCTTGAAAATCAAATTAAATACCAGAGACGTTTGGATTGGTCAGTTTATTGCTATCATTTTGGTTGAGGTTGAAATAAACTTTAATGCCAAAAGGTATATCACGTTCAATTCATCTGGACACTGAATCAGTCTGTTCGGTTAAATAATCGCAGAGCTGTTTCTTCGCTTGAAAAGGGCTATTTATGTCCAGTTCTTTATTTTGCTGCACACCTTCTATTCCAAAGAGTATGGGAAGCTGACATAACTCTGAACAGAAGAAGAAGTTTTTTGTAGAAATTATACATGCACATACTGAGAGCACCAGCCTTTTGTGTTGATTTTGAATCTGACTCGGAAATTTTTGTCAAAAATCTCTAGCGCTTGGACAGTAAAATCCATATGTCCAGTGGAAAGTGAAATTGATCTGTAGCAATTTGGTTTTAAGAGATACAAATAATTTTCTATTAATTCTTACTCCATGGGATTTCTTCCGCAGAAACTTGCCCTGAGGGCCTGAACCATCTTCTGCCATAAAAAAGTGAGTAGTATTTTTTCGTGTCGATCAGAATATAATTCAGAATTTTTAAGAGAAGCAGAAAAAAATAAGATCCATAGGCGCAACGGACAAAAAATATTGGGGGGGGGGGGTGGATTATTTTCTCTAAAAAATACTCCTTTGCCCGAAAATTTTTAGCACATGAATCGACGGTTCTGCAATTTTTTGCCCGAAAAAGTATAACACTTTAACAAGCCGGGGGGCTGTAACCCCCCTCAGCCCCTTTGGCCGTGCGCCCATGATAAGAGCAAATGTTCTGAGAATACATGTGGAGTTTAGTTCACAACTTTTTGTTATTAGGCACAAAACGCTCAAAATGTTTACACTCTGCACAGATATTGCAAGATATGAGGATAGGATCCACCTTGCAATAGACTAGTTCGCTCATTGTAACATTCAAGATCATTCTGTCTTTGAGTACATTGATGCAATCTGTAGTTGCCAATTTAGAAAATTTACTAGAGAAATAGAAAACTTGTCAAAAATGGGGTATGAACGCATGACCGGTTGACTTTTTGATACAATCAGTAATTGGCTAAACGATCTGTGAATTTGTCAGGGGCATGTTACTAGTTAAAGGCATGTTTATCATACTACCATGACACGACCTGTATACTGTGCCATTTGTCTTCTGCTTATTGCAGATATTATCAAATTTAAAAAAACAACAACAATATTTGCTTTTAATGACAAGGAGAACCAGGATTTATCAACGGCTATACTTGCCGTATCAATAGTCATATCCAGGTAGAGTAGTGAGCCGTATTTGGAAAGATTGAATGCGGTAGTTAGAGGGAAAGGTAGGGATAGACTATTTGTTAAGTTGTAATAAGTAGACTGTCAACGTAGTGTAAATAACATTTGATTAGATTTAAGTGGCTGGTAACAGAGAGGTTTTAAAGTCATGCTCTCTTGTGTCTGCATTTGACCCCAGGCATTGAGGGATAGGAAATGAATATGTGTAGTGCATCATTTTTTATACCTATGATCAATCCAGTCGTCTCTTTGTTATAAACAATTTCAATTATTTTTTCTAGAATCTCCTGACTGCTAGTGCTGAGGCTGGAGAGATCCTCGACGTCAACTGTAAAGGTAACATTAAATTTGTTTAATTTACAGCAGGCATGTGTTACAAAATCACAGCTTCTGTACCAGGTGGAGCAGAAGTAAGAGTGCATATTTTTAGGATAGATGCTACTTGGAGTAAGGGGATCTGTGCCACACTTAAAGAGCCACAGCTAATTGCTATACTTTGATAATGTTGGTGAAATACAAGAAATGTACGAGCCCGCTGGGCTTTTGGATGACAACATTAAAGTCTTGATTCAAGACCGGTCGGGTGCATTTTGGTTGGGGACCGCGCATCGCGGACTGTCTAGACAATCAACTTCGCAGACGGCAACCGGTCGCTGGACACATTTTCACCACGACCCCGCCGATACGCGGAGCCTGAGCGATAACGCGATTCAAGCCCTGTTCGAAGATCGTGATGGTTCAGTTTGGGTGGGGACCGCAAAAGGTGGCCTGAATCGGATTGATCCACGGTCATTGCACGAAAACGGGTCGGCCCATTTCCAGAGGTTCCAGCATCGGCCCGATGATCCTCGTTCGCTTGGATTCAACGATGTACGTGCGATTCACCAAAGCCAAAACGGAGCGATTTGGGTGGGTACTTTCGGCGGTGGTCTGCATCGTTTGGAGGAGAATGGGTTCCAGCGGTATACGACCCAAGATGGATTGGCCAATGACATGGTTTACGGGATATTGGAAGATGAACAGCAGCGGTTATGGGTGAGCACGAACCGAGGGTTGAGCCATTTTGATCCCGTTCAAGAAAGTTTTACCAACTATGGAACCCAGCACGGCTTGCAATCCGATGAGTTCAATACGGGCGCTGTTTTTAAGGGGCAGGGCGGGACGCTTTTCTTTGGCGGGGTCAACGGTTTTAACCTGTTTCAGCCCAAACAAATTCAGGATCGTCTAGACACTGCATTCCAGCCTCAAGTGATGGTGACCGGTTTTAAGGTGATGGGCGATCCGTTCCGCTACAATGCCGTTCGGCCCGAACCGATCGAACTCAGTTACCAAGACAAGTTCTTTTCCTTTGAATTGGCAGTCCTCGACTTTCATCAACCGGAGAAAAACCAGTTTCGTTATCAATTGGATGGATTTGACGAGGACTGGGTTGACCTTGGTCATCGATCTTATGGTGGCTATACCAACCTCGATCCGGGCGATTATCGCTTGCGGGTTCAAGGCACCAATGGTTTCGGGGCCTGGGTGCAGTAGGGATGGAAAACTTTGAATGAGAGGTTAAAATTTTCTCTAAATTCCATATTAAAACATGACCGGCGATCCTAAATTTTGTAAGTTTCGTAAGTATGTTCATTATGAATTGCCCTTTCTAATTTTAAAGGTCCTCTCCATTGACAATGCACGACATACTTCAAGTGTCGGCAGTGTAGTAAACAAGGAGGTGAGAGCGGGAAATAAACAAGAACATCTTTTTTATTGTTACCTTTATTTACTCGCGTTTGTGGTTTAGGAAGTGTTATCTAGAAAGGCAATGTACTTCCGTTAAGATACGTTTTATGCCTAATATCTTGTTTTCTTTTGCAAAATTTATTTCACACATTGACTCAAACTCCCGGTCTAAAAAGGAGTAATGTATTAACATTTGAAGGAACAAAAGTTATAAACTAATATACCTTGCTCATTCGTGTATTTAACAGCCCCTTCATTGTTTCAGAATATGGCTTCCGGGTATGTACTGGGGCTCAGAAAACTCTTGGAATAACTCTAGAAGATACCGAACAGGACTACTGGGCATATCTCTGCACCATCGAAGACCAACAACTACCTTTGAACGAAAGCTTCGACCGTATTGTGTCGATGAATCTCTTCTACAATTACGTATTTCTATTTCTTTCTGCAGAGCCTACTTTTCCTGTGCCACCATTTTCCAATATGATAAGGTAAACATGTAGTCACAAATACTTCAGACTACCCAGAGCAGGGAAATACAAAGATTTAACACACTAAGAGCCAGCTTTCCCAGTGCGCATTCATTTGAGACAGTATTCCTTGATGGCTTACAGCAGCAACAGCATCTCGTCGCATAATAGCGGTTTTGCCAAAAGTAACAACTTTTGGCCTAACTGAATTACAAACGCCATCTTATGCAAAAAAAAAAAAACTCTTTCAAATGGTCTAATTGATATTGCTGTAAGCTGTCTCTAACTGCTTGCATTTTGCAGTTCTTTGGAGGACAAAGCGGGTTTGAAACAAAGCTTCAGTTACTTAGTGTGGTCTGTGTTAGCGTTTACTGTTAACACGTACCGCCTAAAAGTATTTATCAAGGGAATCTGTCTGTATTACGACAAAAGCCAACTGGGAGGCGAAAATTTTCATTTCATAATAACAAGGAGGGGAAATTTAAAATCCCAATTTCTTTAGGCTGTCGAAATGATATTTCAGGATTGTGCTGTTCCAACGGGGCTGAAAAACAAAACATTCAATTTTTTTTACTGTCAAAAATTTGTCAAAAGTTTGAAACCCTAAGAATTTGAATCACTAGTCTATACCTATCAAATACAAAGGTAAAAAACACATAATTATTTGTTTTTAAGGAGCATTTCGACTCATATACTTAGGTTGAAGCACATACCTACATGCATCTTTATTAGAGTTCATCTTTTTCTGACGATATTGGTCTTTATACGAATATTGTAGGATGAATAGAAGAGAAAACACTAAGGAAGAGCTCTAAACTGAAAGGATTAGCCATTATAAACGTTCACCGAAATATTGAGGTAGACATCGACCGTTTAATAAATACATATGGCGTGATTGGAAATAGAGAAATCGACTGTTCCTTATAAATTGTGAATTATGTAATTTAAGCGAGATATATCGAACTTTAAAAATAGGAAAGATACGGTACGTTGTTATGAAAAGTAAAAAGGTTAGTATATTTTTGAGATTTCGTCAAAGTTGATAAGTTATTAAACAGTTATTAAAACATAACTTTTAGAAAGAAACAGTGATTAGTTAATGCTTTATTGCCTATACTTAAAACCATCGTTTTAAATATCTTCTATGTATTTCTATCTCTTTGTTCTATTTTTCTTCTTATACCACTAAAAGAACTAGTGTTTAATGTTTAATATATCTTTTACGAATATACAAGTTGTATCCTTATCCTCATTTCCTACTCTTCATTGCTATCATAGCTGCTAAGCGATGCCATAAAGTTAGGCGACAGGCTAAATGGTAATTTCAGCCTCGGCGCCGAGAATGTTATGCCTCGTCGGCAAATAGCTTCTTTCTTCATTTGTGAGGCGGTTGATCGGAATACCGTTCTGTAGTTTGGCCAATACCTTGAAAGCAGGAGATTGATGGTGGCCAAGCACCAATGCATCAAAACCCGCCTTTAAAAGATCGTTTAATCGGCGTTCAAAGACCTTGCGCCGAAAGGGCGATAAGAGGCGTTTTTGATTGTGTTCTTTAACAAAGCTCGACAGTGGACATGTGGCCAAAATCGTTTCGGCGATGGTTGGACCTTTAATCCTTAAGTCTAGGCTTTCAGCGCCTACGAGAAGCGCCAATTGTGGTGTGGTCGAGGCAACTAAAGGGGACCATTGTGGATCTTGTTTTAGCTCAACGTGATTGTCAGCGAGCTTTAGCCATTGTTTGTCAATAGCATTCTGAAGCCTTTGGCGATGCCTTTGTAACTGATTTAGCGTACTTTGAAAACGATTGGCGGTTTGTCGCTTTACCTGGAACGAACCCAAGTCACCCTTGGATAAGGATCCGACAGCACCCAGGCCTTTTTCAATCGCGGCATTAGGGGACCAGGATTTTTGATGTAGCAATGTTGGCATCATAACGATCCCTGTCGCTAACTTGCCGGAACCAACGATTCGAGGAAAACGGGGCAGGATGACCCATGAATTCGAATCCTCTTTTGGCAGCGTTTTGTGCAGCGCGTATTTGCTTTTTTGAATGTCTTGAAGAAGTGCAACCACCGAACGGCGCAGAGATGACCAAGTTTCTGTTTCTATGGTGACGTCGGCAAAAAACCTGGAAGCATCTGCAAGGTAATCATCCGGTGTCAAAAGATCCTCTTGGGCAAGTAAGCTTGCGGCATTGCCCTCCTGATGCGCTGGGGATGAAGTTGAAAAAATCTGAGGTTTTTCAGGCGATTGCTCAGTGGAATCAAAACCTAAATTTTCTTTTTCAAGGGATAAGGCACGGGTTATTGCGATTTTGCAACACCCTGGATACGCGATTATGCTACCAGTCTGTGAGTGTGGTGACGAAATTACGCAGGCTGGAAAAATCGGCGACTCGCGGTTTACGCAAAT
This sequence comes from Alatinidae sp. Z8VKAUB7J3, assembly GCA_010016025.2. Classification (NCBI taxonomy): domain Eukaryota; kingdom Metazoa; phylum Cnidaria; class Cubozoa; order Carybdeida; family Alatinidae; species Alatinidae sp. Z8VKAUB7J3. The sequence goes on from JAAAKM020073195.1 coordinate 155,820,955, forward strand.
ACGCCTCGACAGACGCAGTGACCATGCCAGCGGCGATGGTCGGATTCAGGGAGGTGAGGGGGGCTGCGAGAAATCCCGAGGCGACCGTCAGCGGATGGGCCCGTGCAATGGCCGCACCCAGCGCGGCGAGCGTGCCGTTAACCAGTACCCAGATGCCCACCAGCTTCCAGCCCAGTTCCGGGCTGCGGGCAAAGCCAATGCCAAAGCCGAGCAGAATGACCGCGGTAATCAGCCAGGGAATCAACCGTGTCCAGCGGCGTGCCGGTGGCACCTCATTCAGGCGTTGGGTGACACCCGCCGGATCATCATCAGAGGACTCCAAGGCCTCGGTAAGGCCCTTCAGATGACCCGCGCCCACCACCGCCAGCACATCCTTGACGTCTTTTTCTTTTGCCTCCTCACGGAGGCTGGCGGCCATATAGCTATCACGTTCGCCAATTAATGCGGTGTACAGAGGTTTAGATTGGGCTGCGAACTCGGCAAAGGTGCTCTCGAGCATGTCACCTTCTTTAAGCCGCTCGATGTCTTCTTCAGAAATCTCCTCGCGGGTGACCAGACTGGCCATGAGGCCACCCAGGATCGACAGCTTGTCGAAAAAACCCACGGCACGAAATACTCGCTTGAGGGTGACGCCGATATCGCGATCAACCAACAAATGAGGTATGTCCTGGGATTTTGCCTGGCTCAGGGCCTCCTTCATCTCGGCGCCAGGCTCGATGCCAAACTGTTCTGCCAGACGCCGCTGATAGGCGCCAAGGGCAAGGTTTGCTGCCACCAGGCCGGCTTTGCCCTGACGGATGATCTTAAATAGATCCATCTTTTGCCAAGCGTCTGGGTTTGAAAGCGCCTGGAAGCGGCTGTCGCACAGCTCGACAGCGATGGCGTCATAAGCGTGGTCCGTTAAAAGTCAGAATGTCCTATGGCATGTTAGAAGGCAGTGATATAAATTTGACAATTGACAAATAAATTTGTAAAAATACTATGAAAGTCAGAATGACCCTAGAGAATCTAGTGGAGACGAAAAACGTCGGAAAAGGACTAAATCAACTCATAAGGTAGTTAAGGAAGTCATAAGACGGCGAAGGAAGTTGTTTAGGACTGAAGAACGTTAAAACAGACCAAGAACATTTGAAAAGACTATGAAATTCAGGCAAGACTATTCTCATCCGCTCTCCTTTAACCCCAACTAACTTAATGTCATGGCTTCTGACTTCCTTCACTGGCATCTGGCTGGCTTTCTTTCTATCTGAATTTTTATTTTTATAATAAAAAATTGTTTTTTTCTTATATTTGCTTCTAAATTATGTATTATAATCTCTAGTACTATTCAAAGTTTCGAAGTCCCTTTTCGATGTTCTAGGTCTCCTCCCACCTCCTTTAACCCCAACATCTTACTTCGTTGTTTATAATTTCCTTTGCTCTCTTCGAGTTGCTCTTATTCTTTTCTGACGTTCTTGGTCTCCTCCAGATTTTTTAAGGTTATTCCGTGACTATTATTCCGTTAGACTATTCCAACATACATCATATATTTCCAATGTTCATGGTCACTTCTACTCTCCTTTAGTCTCAACCAACCTCTTTTGTCATCTTTTGACTCCCATCACAGCCTTGCAACTCAGTGTAGTCCTTTTGAAACATTTTGGTCTCCTCTTAGTCCGATATCTCCAAATTTCTTAGTCCGATCCTACCACTAAAGTCATATCTGACTTACTATAACGTCGTTTGACCTCCTATACTGTCTTCGGTCATTCCGAGTCCTTTTTTGACGTCCTTAATCATCTCCAGCTCTTTTAGACTATTTCAGCCTTTTTATCCGGCAGCTTCTCATGTTTTCACAAATCTTCATTTTTTCCTAGAAAATTCACGTATTTTCAGATTGTTGTCCAAGTGTTTTCAAAGATAGTTGAAACAATTGCAAAAATGCGCATTCGAAGATTGTTGATTTCACTGATATGTAGTGTTTTTAATATAATGGGACACTAATAGTGAAGAAATTGCCAATCTTTGCATCATAATAAGTTTTCAGCTTTGAGTGAAATCCTCTCAAATATACGAAGAGAAGCCCTGTTTTTTTGTTTTTTTGTTGTTTTTTTTTGCGCCGTGGGGTCTACCCATGGCAGGTATAGAAAAGCTTTCATGCCCTCATTTGTAAAGTGGTACGATGCAAGCAGGTAGTGCGGAATAGCTTTTCCTCTCTTTATTTTTTATTCCATATTTTTTTCTCTCTAATCCTCTTTAGTGTTACTGGCAATAAACTTTTTAGCACGATTGTTTTGCATGAATATTAAGCTTAAGAGTGTACGGTATGAGAGTACTTTGTGTGGTTACGACCGTGTTTTTTTCAATCTTTTTATTCAATTGACGAGAACATGAGCTTTGCCATGTCAACTTGAAGTAGAACATTCATTCTTCATTCCTTCTTCACCATAAAATTTGACAGGATCGGGATAGATGCTGTCAGGCACTTACGTAAGCGGGGAAGGAGAATTTGTGGTTCAATCCCGCTTTCTAGGGCTATAATGAGAGAAAGGTTGAGATGGCTTGGACACGTGCTGATGACAGATGACAGGTTTCCAAAGATCTTCCTTGTCTGCCCACCATCTAGGGCCAAACTAAAAGCAGATCGTTCATGAATGGGGGGGGGGGAGGATGTCACAAGGAAAGATTTAAGGGAAACTGGTACTTCTTGGGAGGGTGTGAAGTGGGAGGCTTTAAAGAAAATGGGATGGAGTATGAGTATTCATAGCTGTGTTGGCCAATGGCAGCTTGTTACTGCAGTGTGTTATCAGTAGTAGTAATTTCTAATTGTACATCAAATGTTGTTTTATAACCCTAAATCAAACACATATAATTTTATCGTCTGTATCGTCGGCTGTGTTAATTTTTTTAAGATACTCGTGCTGTAGACATCTTCTTAACCTCTATATGCACTACATTTCCTCTTGTGACTGCCCAGGTAAAAGAGTATCTGCTTAGAGACTGCCCCCGTGAAAATTTAATTGAATTCAGTGAGTTAGATGTGTACAAGAAGCTGAAATTAATAAAAACAAAAGTCTCACCTTTTCCTGGCGAAATCTCTGCCAAACTTATCCATGAACTTGCTATGTTCCTCGCCATACCCCTTTCTACTCTGAATAATCAGTGCTTTGCGCCAGGAGTGCTTCCTTCGATTTAGAAGTAACTTTGTTCCCACTTTTTTGTGAGTTTAACCAGCATGCTAATTTCCACAACCACACGGTATTTGATATACCCCTTGTTCACGAGTAACCAGGATTATATCTTTACCAGAACTGAGAAGATTCATTAGACTTAAATTAATTTTGGAAACAACAGATAAATAATTTTTTTAACAAACTTTTTACAGTTTTGAAGTAATTTTTCGAAGGTAGGTAAATCACATTTGTGGGTCTATTCATCTACAAGTAGGGTTTAGAACTTTAAAATTTAAGAGATTTAGAACTTTAGAAATTTAAGGGATTTAGAACTTTAAAAAAAAGTATATTTAGTCTTTGAACAATAACAGGAATAATAACAGAAATTAGGCAACCGTTGCCAAATTTTACTAAGAAGCTAAAATAGAAAGGTTTCGTTAAAAGGAGGAAAAAAATTGGAATTAAGTCAAATCAAAAAACTGTTGACACATCGAAAAAAAATGTTGGAGTTTATAAAAATCAAAAGAAATGCCAATTTATTTGTGACCATTGGTGCCAATCCTCAATGCTGACATGAAATCGATCTGTGCTCTGAAATCCAAGCAAAGGGAAGGTGTTGGCCCAATCTGGGCGCTGACATCGAAGCAAAGGGAAGGCCAACTTCGAAACTGCAAGCCTGAGCCATATTATAGCAAATATATTGATGGGTAGTAAGTAATTATTAAGCTTATAACTAAAAACGGCACTTGCTCATCATATCGCAAGTTAACAGTTACAGCGTACTTTTTGAGGACAGAAACCAAAAGGAGAGTAACATGGCACCCCTTCAATATCCCAAGTATCCCCAAAAATTCAACGGCAAACAACAAACATGGGATGGCCTATATCTCCTGAAGAACGTTTATCATTGACACTGCGTTTGTAGTAACTTTCGGAATGACCATCCCACAAAACAGGATCTTCGCGTACAAGTTCAATCAGTTTGAATGTTCCTTTCTTGCTTTACAACTCGATGTTGTCAAAATTTTTTGCTACCCAATTAGGAAATATACCTTACAAAAATTTGGCAAGCAAGCACGGGCAAAATTATATTCTTCTACGTTTAGTTTGCTTTATTACCCTGCCCAACAAGTTTCCAAAAATACATGCGCAAATTTTGACGTTACTTAATGCTACATGCAAGTAAAGCAAATAAGACAAAAGACTTTGCCTAGATTCTGAACGTTTGGTAACACTTATTATTCATGAATTCTACACTGTCTTCAAATTTAAACAAATAAATAAATCATCCATTCAGAAGCTAATCTACAATTGAACTAAGTCCGTCGTAAAGGTAATTAAGATACACTAAAACAAAATTTTGCCTTTAATTTTTTGGGTGAGGATTGGAATTTAGGACATCATCCCCTTAAAACTTTAATCCTTGAGCATTCTTTAAAAAAAAACTGAAAATTTCATGTACGTGTCATTAACGCATTTACCATGGTGTTTGGATAACACGACTTTCCCAGCTACTTTGTAGGTTATACGTAAATTGTTCAAAAGCCAATTGAACTAAGCACATGAAGCAATTTTTTTTTGTGTGTGTTTCAATTTTTCATGTTTTTATGTTGTTTTTTAAATGTTATTCTTTTAGTGGAATAATTATGATTCTGAGGGAAACGCCAAGTAATTTTTTATTTTTAATGATGTGTTTGAGCATTGATATTTCGATTTAATTTTAGTGTGTACTCAATCAATTCAAACCGAAAGGGCATGTAATTGTAGCGTCAGTAAAGGATTAACAGGAAGGAGAAATTGAATTCACGCCAGAATTTCCAAATTCAATGTCTATTTTCGTGTTTCTTTGTATTTTAAATATTTCGTCCAAGAACAGACTTGACACGCCAAACGTAGGAGTTGTCAATGCTTTCCTCAAAATTTTAAATAATGCTTCGTTTTTTTAGCTCTATTTGCAGTGATACACTTAATAATGAACTTCAACTTTTTATCTTCATCATGTGAAGTCCAATAGAAACGAGAATTTTGGACCAACAACGTTGGCTGGAGGAGGTAAAGAAAGCAGCCTGTCTCCTCACTAGGGGAAGACCAATAAGTAATTAACTGCTAGCTTATTTCTCTATTTTATATATCACAAGTTTGTCAGACAAAATAGATTTTTAGAATGACCTTTTACGATATA
>JAAAKM020073195.1:155832440-155867469 GCA_010016025.2 Alatinidae sp. Z8VKAUB7J3
AGCCCATGGGGCTCGGCAAAGGTCTTGAAGGAACAACCCTCAATCCGCTCCGGCGCCACTTGCGAGACGTTCAGTCCCAGCCAGCTGCCGGAGCTGAAGATGCCGAAGACCGCCTTGTTCTTGACCGACGGCAGCAGCGACACCGCCAGCGTCAGGGCCAGGATGGCGGCGCGCGCCGGTCCCGCGCCGGCCTTGTACAGAACCAGGCTTCCAACCAGCAGGATATAGAACGGGTGGAACAGCGTCCAAGTCAGCGACAGGATCGCCAGGCAGGCGCAGAACAGCAGGAAATACAGCGTCCGGCGCGTTGTCAGCAGCAGCAGGACGCAGAGGCAGGACAAGGCAAAAAGGGCTGCGGTGAAATGGGCATAGAGGATGAAGTTTAAAGAATTGACAAATTCAGCTTTCAAATCTTCAATATACCATGTATTCCAAATAAAAAAAAAAAAAAAAACAGAAATATAAATTGAAGGTTATAACCACTGACCTGGGTAGCTATGCCCCCCATCATATAGTGACAGGTGGGCACCACCGGAATGGACGCTTTGATAGGATCAACATGAGCAAAGGTACGGGACAGTTCCAGAATGCCGGGCAGCCGGCTGTTCAATACATCCTCGCCAAGGTGGTCAAGCTTCAGCATGACGTGGTCCCCTTCCGGCCCACAGCCCCGCCCTTCAAGAATCTCTATGACCATGGAGCGTGCCACAACATCGCGGCCGGCCAGGTCTTTGGCGGTAGGTGCGTAACGCTCCATGAAGCGTTCACCATCCTTATTTGTCAGATAGCCGCCTTCACCCCGGCAGCCTTCGGTAACCAACACCCCGGCTCCGGCGATACCGGTAGGATGAAATTGCCACATTTCAATGTCCTGCATGGGTACGCCGGCACGTAACGCCATGCCGACACCGTCGCCTGTGTTCATCAGCGCGTTGGTGGTGGAGGCATAAATGCGCCCGGCGCCACCGGTGGCCAGCACCGTGGCCCGTGAACTGACGTAAACGACCTCACCGTTTTCCATATTGATGGCAATTACGCCAACAATCACACCGTCCTGGTTGCGCACCAGGTCGACGGCAAACCATTCATTCAGGAATGTTGTGTTGGCCTTTAAGTTTGCCTGATACAGCGTGTGCAACAGCGCATGCCCGGTGCGGTCTGCCGCCGCGCAGGTGCGTGCTGCCTGGCCACCCTTGCCAAAGTCTTTAGACTGACCGCCGAATGGACGCTGGTAGATGCGCCCTTCTTCGGTACGGGAAAATGGCAGACCCATGTGCTCCAGTTCGAACACTGCCTGAGGGCCTTCTGAACACATGTATTCGATAGCGTCCTGGTCGCCGATGTAGTCGGAACCTTTTACCGTGTCGTACATGTGCCAGCAAAGCGATACTCCCATCTGGGAAATAAGTGGACCTTCAAAAATGTAAAAAGGGGGAAAGAAAAATATTGCAAATTTAAATCCTGGTAAAAAGAAAACTTTCGGTATTGCTTGCCCCCAGGGCGCTATTGGGTTGAAACGCTCCGAACTTGGCCACTGAAATCGTCGGTGCCAAAAACTCTTTACATGGGATAGTCTTTCATTTCGAAAATAACAGAAAATTGTATTTTAACTTAAATAGTGCTGTTGTGTCTACTTTTTTTCAAGCTCTATTAGGCTGCTGGTGGATCATGCCTATGGCTGAGAGGTGTGAGAACGCCCCAGTTCCTGTCTATAAGCAGAAAGGCAGTTTTTAAGGATAAGTCCATACTAAATGTAATAAAAAGACAACAAAAGAAAATATTTTCGGATAAAATTCATGCAAAAGACCTGATATGGTCCAAAATTTTACATTATATGGTCCTTACTATAGTAACAAAAAGAAAAATGCTTTCTGACTAGAATCTGCCTTAAATGAAACTCTTCTTTTCGGAAAAGATACGGTCTTATTTTTTAAAGAAAATTTTATCCATTTTAAGGAACTTTTCCTGTCAGGGTTGTTACGTACTTTATAAGTAACTAGAAGCTAGCAAAAGTAAAAAAAATCTTGTGAAATTAAAGAGCAAAATCGAAACCAAAGACGAAAAAATACCATCGGTTCTCAGCCTATGCAACGAAAAACTATAAAATTGTTGCAAATTAACTATACACATTTTTGTATAATAACGGAAAACCAGCTCTTTACTGACAGCACGAACCTCAAGCATACAAAAAAAGAACGCTATTCTTACACTTAAAAAGTTGTTAAATGCACTTGGGACTTAGGAACCGATTTATAGGGCTATTCAAAAGTCTCTCAGCAACCTTGATCTCGCAACTGATATATAGTTGTTACCTATCCAGGCCTAACCATAAGGACCACTGAGGCGGGTCTTAAGTTTTTCGTGTTGGGTGCCCTTTGGATGGAAATTTGGGGGCCCAATGCCCCGGTAATGGAAAACTGATGTGCTCAGGACCATTACATTACAAAAGTAATACCCGGCCGGTTGTAGTTACAATCAATTATCAATAATCAAAAATCGGCTTTATACCATCAGAGTACAAAAGATTTATTCCAATTGTATTTTAGAATACATATCAGAACTTCATTTATTAAACATCATGTCACTTCAAGTCCACTTCAACTTTTGAACAACATTCCTGGCAAACGAAACTCAGATAATTATGCTTCCGAAAATTTCCATATCAACCAGAACTGATTACATAATACTAGATGCTCGACAGCTGCATAATAGGATACTACTCAGGCTATCAAAAGGATACATCAGTGATGCCATAGCAATGCTAGTTGAATTAAGTTGAAACTTTGGTTGAAGCAAGGAATTATTCTCGAATCACCAAAAGGCAATATTTATAGTATTATTACTACCAATAAAGTTACTGTAACTAATGACACAAAAGGTATTAAGATGAAACTTTTAGAGAACGTTTTGGGGGAGTTTCAATTAAACGGAAAAAGTATATACATGCAGATTTTCAAAAGGGTATACAAGCAATATAATAGATGGTGCCGCTATATATATTTATTTTTCATTTTTAATCCTCATTACTTCGTGGTATTCTACAACAAATTGAGACAAAATCACCTAAATCTGGGATCAACACATCTGGGATCTCAGCCTCCATGCTGGTATAAGCTTGAAAGTCCCCCATCAGCACGCACTCCAGATCTCTATAACTTTCTTGTATTAACGATAATTCTTCTTCTAAAATTCGTCAAGTGTTTTCTTGGTTATAAAAACTATCCAGTGGAAGTATATTAACTACACCCAAAATTAATTGCTTCTCACAATTAAAACAAATATACTAAAAAAGCAAGTTTTCAGATCTACTATTAATTCTCTCATAACCTTCAATACCAGATGCTTTAATCAAGACCAAAATACCACCATGATGTTAGAGGTAGCTGACGGCGCCGATCGGCAGCAGGGAGGCCAGCAGAACGTCGACGAACAGGTTGATCTGCATGACCCCTGCCGTAATGGCGCCGGGCGCCATTAGGCGCAGCAACTGGCGCATATCAGGGGTCAGACGCGGCAGCCGAGGGCGCAGAAAGATTTTGCTGCGCGACAAACATGCGACCATCCAAAGAAATTGGACAATACCTGCAGCCAGAACGCCATAGGCCATGGCGTGTCCGGCCGTCGCCACAAAGGGTGTCGCGGCGACAAGCGCGCCGATCAGGCAGGCGTTGAAAAACAGCGGCGCGGAAGCAAAGGGTGCGAAACGCCCCTCGGAATTCAGCAACCCGCCGATCAACGCGACCAGCGAGATTAACGGCAGGTACGTAAACGTGTATCGGGCCAGTTCCACCGCCAGACCGTACCGTTCGGCATCGCGCAAGAAGCCCGGCGCGAAACCGGCGATGACATAGGGCATGAACGCGATGGCCAGCCCGCACATGACGATCAAAAAACTCGCCAACAGGGCTTGGGCCATCTCGGCCAGTTCCACCGCCGCCTGCCGCCCTTCTTTTTCCAGTTTTTCCGAGTAAAGCGGCACGAAAGAGGCGCTGAAAGCGCCCTCGGCAAATAGGCGGCGAAAGAAGTTCGGCAGGCGCAGTGCTACGAAGAACGCATCGGCAATCGGCCCGGCGCCAAGAATACTGGCGGTCAGAATGTCGCGGGCGAAACCGGCGATCCGGCTGACGAGGGTCAACCCGCTGACCGTTGCAATGGCCTTGAAAAGTGTCATCGTCGCCGTACGCGCGCCCCAGAACTCTAACGGGGCTCGGCCGTGGCATTGCCGTCGGCGGCGGACTGGTTGTTCATCGACCGGCTGACAGTGTGCTTGTTCCGTTTTGCCCGTTCGCGCGCTGTACGGTTCACGGTCTGACGGCGGCTAGCTTGCGCATCGTCAACGGCGCCGTCCTTCGCGGTTGGAGAGGATTCCATCCCATAGTAAAAACCTGTGTTTTATGGCAACATACATGACAATTAGGGAGGGGGGTATATTTATGAGGAGAATTATATATTTAATTTGGATTGAGCACACAAAAGGCGTCAACTGGTGTGTTCACTTTGTCCCTTTGCCAGTAATGGAATCAAGTAAATTATTTACTGGCGAAATGTTTCCAAGTTAAGAAAATTTCATGTTGAAGTTCTCTGTTTACTGTTCAATTTTTTTTTCAGACACTTTTGGGTCTTTTAAGCCTCTAAACCTTGTGCTAATAATGAACTAGTCTCCTATTATGTTTTCCTGCCAGTTGCTCATCTTTGCTTTTAATCTATTTCTTTATATGCTGCTGAGGATGGACAATAAAGCTCTTTATTCGACTTGACCATATTAAATTTAAAATGAATCGAACTTCATTTGCTAAGTCAAGTCTATCAAAGTCATTTTGAGTAAGAAGTACCAACAGAATGATAAACGAGTAACTCAAAAATGGCCATCTAGTAAGAGTCAATTTGATGCATAAATAATTATTTAAGCAAATTAAAAAATTTTACATATCACATTTAAAGAATATTTGGCTGTTATGAAAAATATAGTGAATATAAAAAGAAAAGGTAGGAAGAAAGCTTACCAGATGTGGCACCAGTCAAGAGAACTGTCTTTCCATCCATTCGGTTTTTACAGGTGCACCATTTCGTTGTGAATTTGCTAATGATTCGCATTGGGACTAAAATGCAAACACTGATCGAAACTACCGATACTAACAAAGGTAAGCATGTGAATGCGAGGAAACCGCAGGTAAACTGACCAATAAGGTGTAAATGGCGAATGTTGTTGTGCCAAACCTCTTGGAAGAATTCGAAAAGTCTAAAATGATTAACATTGCACATTTTTGTAATAAAGGTGGATCATTGGATAGTTTCGTCATTGTAGATGGAATGATTTTTTTTTTACTTGAAAACCACTGTCTACAAGATTCAGCTTAAAAAAAAAAACACAGGATCCCTTGGAAAGGGATACACTGAGCGATGTATTCTATTATGGACAAGGGTACTGTTTGACCCTTTTCCAAGAGATGTTTTTGTTCTTTTCGTGAATTATTTTCTAAAATTTTGTTTAGATACGCCTTTCAGTTTTGGGCATGACAATATATGAGAGCCTAATAAAAAGGTTTTGGTTAAGTATTTCAAATTTACTAGTGGGAACATAAGATGTAACGCTCTAATGTTGCCTGCTGTAAAGAGCCATAGTCTTTTTCACAAAGAAACTTAGTATGTAGAGACCTTTGAGCCTTTCTCAACGGAAAAAAATGCAAACGGCAAAAAAGAAGAAAACAAACTTTTCTTTCAAATTAAATTTTGATTTGGTTCCAAAAGGTTATGAAGAAAAAAATTTGTCTTCTTTTTGGTCGTTTGTATTTTTTCTCCGTTGAGAAAGGTTCACGGACGTGGGACCGAAATATTCGGGTTATTCTAATTTTTTTAGTTAAAGTGTAGTTTTGGTTTTATTTTTGTTCACTTCTTTGTCGAAATTAAAACCTGTTTTCTTTTGCTTAATTTTTTATTAATGAAAATCGAAGTTTCAGACAGGCAAAATCTATTGTAAAGCAAAGAATACTTATCCAATCCAATTGGTGAATTGTCTTTCATTTATTTCTGGCTGGTTTTTCGATTTAGTATCATTTTTCTTCTTGTAGAGTTCACTTCAAAAGGTTATATTTTGTTTTTTATAAGGATTTCCTTTTCGAAATTTTTGCTTGTTTTTCGTTTTCATATTTTGCTACTGGCTGACCAAATCCTCATTTTTCTCACCTATTTGATTTTCTTTTTCTTTTATTATATCCTTTCTTTTCTTTGTTTCATACGTTAGGAACGGAATTCTTGCTGGACTTGCATGTGAACGCTGCTTAAACCGCATCGAAATTTAAGCTGCCATAGCGGTGACAGGTGGACTATTTTCCATCGTCCCACTCGGTTTAAAGTTAGAATTTTTTCTCCCCCTCCTTTATGCAGTTAAATTATGAAAAACTTTTTCTTTGTTTTGTGCTTTTTATTAGTTTAAAACACAATATATTACAATTCACTGTTCGTGCAGGAATTTCCCTTGATGAATGAACAGAGTAAAAGGAAACAAAGAGACCAAAGGCATAATTTCATCAAAATCCTAGGGGGAGGGCAAAGTTGGAACCGATTTTCTTAAAGAGAAGTGAAAATGGCCAAATGTAAAATGAGCCATATAGTACCATAAAGGCGAAGGTTTGTTTTGACAAAAGTTTTAAAGATGCTAAATTTCAGGTGGGAGGGGGCTAGTTACCTCATGTGCCATATAGCATTTATGCCCCTGAAAGAGACAAAATTACGCAATGTTTCGTAATTTGTGGTTGCGTTATTTATTGACTCAATTTATTTGATGAGCTATTGAATCATGGTTATTGTAGCGCTGCCAAAAATTCAGTAGAGGTAAAACTTTACGTGAAAGTCTTAAATTAACGAAATAAGCTATTAATTAAAATTAAGAATCAAACAGTTTGTCGTAACGGACTGTAAGTGAGGAGCGACCCGGCTCAATAGTAACCGAAACTCTAAAAAGCTGAACTTCGATACCAATAGGTATATCAAGAATTGGATTTTTGTGCTGATTTTAAATATGTAAGTTTCATCAAGTTTAATCCTACCCAAAGTTATTACTCTAATTAAATAGCCTTTGTGTTTCAGGAGTCATTCTTAAAAACCTGGAACAAAAATCAAACTTAGGTTATTATAAGGTTATTATTACTTAAAAAAAAGTAAAAATAATAAGCAAATTTTGATTTAGTTATTCATGCACGGTGAGCCAAATTCAAAACCTGCATTAATTCAAAGACGTTTAGAAATTAACCTAAAATCTTTTTTAACTGAAAGTAAGGAGTGACATCAAAACTTAAAATTAACTGATGTTATTCCGTATATAAAAGGGACTGTCCCCTTCTCACCGCCAACGCCCCGCTGTTTGTAACCGTAGGTTTCGCGATTATTCAATAATCTCGATCAGAAAATAATCTTAAAGTAATTGAGACAGAAAAGTCCTAGCTGGAACTACAATGGGTCCACGTGACTTAATAAAACAATCCGCATTTACATAATCGGAGTCAATGACCACTTGAAAGGCAAATGGAGCCTTGATTTGATCTTGATAATATTTGAGTGTTTGACTGATTTTTTCCTCGTGATGTTTAACCTCAACAAGAAACCAAGGGTTTCCATCTTTAATGACAACGAAATCGACTTCTCGTTGGCGTTTGTCTCGTAGGTAGGCTAACTGAAAATTTCCCAATCCCATATCACTCCATCCCTCAACAGCTTTAAAAAGGTGGCACCCAACGAAAGTTTCGGCTTTGTTGCCTTTGTCTTCAATATTTGTCCAATCTCTAAGATACCATTTAGGTTCTTTACGCAGGGATCGAGAGACATTCTTAAACCATGGTTTGATCAAAAATCCATGATGGAGGCTGCTTAAAGTATCAATCCAACGACGTATCGTATCGACTGAAACTTGAATATCTTTGGCAAGGTTACTATAAATAATTTGATTACCCGATCGAACGTTAAGAAATTTCACTAACATTTCTAATTGGTCAATATTTTGAATTTGCGTAAGATCACGTACATCTTCTCGTAAAAATTGTTGCATGCGCAAGGATTGCCAACGAGAGCTAAAACGCTTATCGCGTTTAAGAAATGGTTCCGGATATCCGCCATGGTTCCAAAGTGCATCAAAATCCACCGCTTTAGGTTTGTGAGGAAAACGAACAATACGTTTCGTATCAGGAAGATCCTTATGAAGTGTTTCGGCGACAGAAAAAGGATGCATCCGATAAAGAAAATAACGACCCATAAGGCTATCTCCGACACGACGGTAAGTATCCAAACGGCTTGATCCAGTGACTATGATACGGACTTGGTTATTGTAGGTATCGAAAAAACCTTTGAGTAATTGTTTCCATTTAGGCATTCATAACTGATTACCCAAAGGAGTGTACTCAACAGTTAGCTGGTGGGGAGGTGATTGCATCTCCAATTGAAGTAATAATGGGGTGTTCTAGGGCAGTTGCCTAGGACCCGTTTTATTCTGTTTATATGTGAATGATTTACCCTCTACAGTTCATCACTCATTGTTGTTGAAGTTGTTTGCCGACGACATGAAAGTCTACTTACCCTTAAAAGATCTGACAGAGGTGCAACTTATGCAGGAGGACCTGGATTCCCTGACTCAGTGGTGTGAGTCCAATTCCATGTGTATAAACCCGTCTAACTGTGTTGTTTTACATTATGGCCTTAGGATAACTCCCAATTACATGTATCTTTTGTCTTGTACGAATGTCCCTTCTGAAGAATAGGTGCGAGACCCTGGTATCCGTTTCGATGCCCAAATAAAATTCGATAAGCATGTTTCGGCAATCACGAGAAATGCCAACTACCGTCTATTATCTTTAAGATATGTTTCAGAAAATTCAATTTTCGAAATTTTCTTTGCTTTACAAATCTCTTGTTCACCCAACTGTCCAATTTGAAAGAGGCCTAAGCAGTGTCTTTTGGGCTATATTACAACTGGTAAAAAAATTCTGTTTTTGAGATTTCAAAATGGTCACATTTTAGCTAAAAATAATACGATTTAGATGCACAGGGGAGATTCATACACGCAAACGGCGGTAATACTGTCCGTTACCCTTTTGTGAAGAAACACAAGAATTTCCTTTTCACTTGTGCGACAAGATTTGCTTAAGCAGACTGTATAAAAGGCAATTAGATATTTTAATATTATTTTGAGCTTTTCTGAAGGTCATTAGAAGCATGATTGCACATCTGGTCAATGCTTTGCACCCAATACCTATTAAAGATCTCTTGATTTTTTAGGCTATTTTGGAAAAGAAGCTCCATGTTGTTTCCCTCTAGTTCTTCTGGAACAGTACTTGTATCATCACAAATTTGGATGTCTGTCATGCTTTCTTTAAATTACTTTAAAAATATTAAGAAGTTAATGGTCCGAAAGACAAACGTTGTTCCCCAGGTAACAACCAAGATGCTCATAGGTTGGATGCTAGATGAACACTACGTGACATTGAGCGTTTCTGTCTTTTGGAACAACAGAAACAGAAGAAAACCTTGGAAAAAAGGAGCCTATTTCTGTTGTTGAAGGGAAAACAAGCAGTGACCTAGCTTACTTAAGTTCTAGGCGCATTCCATCTGGAAAATTCACAAGCAAAATTGAGCTCCCAAAGAGAAAGTAAGACAAAAAAAAGAAGAAAAGAAGGGATTTTGGAATGTAACTCTGCCTGTGGTCCAAAACACGGCAGAATATATGGTTTTGTCCTTAAATTTTAAATCTTAAATTTTCTAGGTTCCAACTTGGGGTTTGACTCCATGTTATTGAAACCACATTAAAAAGACACCCCCTGAAAAGTCCTTCAGATAGGGAAAATTTCCATTGTACACCTAGTGGACACTTTCTCGGTCGCAGGGAATCAACTATTATTATGTACTTTAGATGAAGTCCACGGGAAGTAATTATTCGCGCTTGTTAGTCCCAGCCTGTTATTTCCGAGCACTTCAATTATATAGAGACCATATGGCGACCAAATTATTTTCTTTAACATTTATCTTACTTTGTTATGATACCTTACATCCCCAAAACGTCGGTAACGTTTTGGTAAACACTACCGTTACCCCAAAACTACACCACATATTCGGAAAATATTCCCAAATTCTTCTTTTCTTTATTCTTTTTATTTGTCAAACTTTCCCCTTGGCTAATCAATTTTACATGTGATAGGTGCGGAGGTATTCTCAGCGGGAAGATTTTTTAGGGTTAATTGTATGGAGGTGGAATTGTCCGGGGGAGGACTGTCTGGAAAGGAATTGTCCAGGGGAATTTTCTATGGGGGAAATTTCACGCGGGGAATTTTCCAGGAGAAAGTTTTTACTGGGAGAGATTCCGAAGAAATTAATTGACTATCTCGGAATTTTCACACAATAGCATTTTGTACTTCTTTTGGCCAAAATTCTTGTTTTACACAACAAAATACCTGAAAACGCCGCTTTGCTGTGGAACAGTCTTTGTAGCTAAAATAAATGTGTATTTTAACCTTGTATTTTGTAGGACTGCTTGCACTTTAAAAATGAATGCACCCCTCTACGGCATTACTATCTGAAACTCCTGGCTTAATAAGCATATAGATTTTGGATTATTCTGAATCAATTATATATTTCAGAATTCTCAAGCAATAGCTTTTTCGACTTGTATTGGCAAGAACGGTCGTTTTACACCGCAAAATGGCTGAGAAATAGCTTTGCTGTGAGTCAGTTATAAAGACAGTTTATCACGCTTTATAAAGCTCCTATAAGCAAAAAAAAGAATTTTGTATTACTTTGCTAGAAGAAGGATCACGGACGGGTCTGCTGAGAGACAGTCTTTTTGGTTGAAATAAATTTCTGTGTTAACAGTTATTTTGTAGGACCATCTGCAACTATAGAAACTTATGCGGTACCTTACGGCATTACCACTGCAGAAACTCAAGGCACCATATGTGTATCGTTTTTCAATCATTCTAAATCAACTGATTATCTCAGAATTTTCAAACAGTAGGATTTTGGAATTCTTTTGGCTAGAATGGTTATTTTGCAACATGAAATCGAGGCACAATTTGCGCATAGATTTTCGTTAATTCAAACAATTGCCAATCTCGGAACTTTCAAACAATAACATTTTAGATTTCTTTTGGCTAGAATTATTGTTTTACACCACAAAATTCCTGAAAACGTCGCTTTGTTGTGGAACAGTCTTTGTGGCTAAAATAAATGTCTATTTTAACCTTTTATTTAGTAGGGCTACTTGCACTTTGAAAAACGAAAGCACCACTCTACGATATTACTGTCTCAGACACTTAAGGCTCAATATGCGCATGGATCTTTGATTATTCAAAATCAATTAAATATCTCAGAACTGGTGCCGGAAAACACCATAACAAAAACAGGGCTTTACTGAGTTTTCAGAAGAAGAATAACTAGTACAACCGAAGGTTCGAGAGAACCCGAGAAATTGTACTGAAGTCTTTTTCTTCTTCGCGTATTAGGCGATTTGAGGTTTTACATGCGATTTTGCCTATCTGAAGAACCGCTTTTATGTGACTTGAAAAAGAAGAACGTAAATCTGGCCCTGGAATTGTGAGCAAACCATTTAAAGCCTTTTTTGTCAACTTTTAAAGTATATTGGCTAATTTTCTAAGAGGACACTAAAAGTGTCCTTTTTTTGCTGAATTTGACACTTTAGTCCCTAAAAGTTTTGGCACCCCTGTTTTCGAAGCGCCCATGCTTCAGAGCCATATTTGATACACATAAAAAATTTGAAATCGGTTTCTTTTTGCAGAAAAACGAAACATATTTGAAACATTTGCTGAAACTACTTCTAGATATTCGTCCTGGTTGATAATGAGGACAATGAGGAATCTAATCCGTTGGTAGTACATATCTTGTGCAGCAAAATGGTATTAGAAGATGGTCCATCTCATTTACAGTAATTTCTATCGTGCAAGAAATCGTTGAAATCAAATGACACAAAATCAAATAGTAGTATGTTAGAGGATGGCAAAAACCAAAAGATTTGTTGGAAAACATATTATGTTGTTCGATACACGTGAAAAACAATGCTGATATATGTGTCAGGACGGGGCTGATTACTTAGCTCTTGGAGAAAAAAGTAAATATTTAGGGGCGGTTAAAGCGATGGAATGTCCTTACTCATGCCCCATATTTTGAGAAGCTGGTGAGGTACTACTTCATTTTGCAATTTTTTGTCCCGAATTGCTGGATTTAGGTAAAAATTAGTTTCAATTCAAATGGATCAATTCAATTTGTTTCATTAATGGGTTCGACAGATTTTGGGACAACTAAAAATATTGTGAAATATATTAATTTGGAAATAAAGATAGAGAATAGTTTTCAGCCGGCAGACGCCTTGATCGCTGCCTTCATGGCCTACGCCAAACACGTCAAACATCACATGGCCGAGACGTTCGGACTGCGCAAAGGCGCAGAAGCCGATGAATACTATTTCGGCGGCAGCTATTTCGCCGCCCAGATCATTTCGCCGGTCCGTGGCGAAGATATCGCCGGTATGAGCCTGAGCGATATCAAGTTCCTTCTCAATGACGACAACTACTTCATGTCGATGCGGAACCTGTGGACAGATTTCCGCAATGACCTTAGCCGCAAGAGCAGCTTCGATCTGAAACGCCTGCCGGACCTCTATACCGGCGCTGCCAAAGCCTATGCTGACCGCACACCCGATTATGACGTCATTGCCATCAATATGCCGTGGCTCGGGGATTTCGCGGAGCGCGGCGATCTCGCACCACTGGATGATCTGATTGCCAATGCCGCCATCAATCCGCTGGATTTTCATCCATCCGTCTGGGGCACCGGCAATTGGAAGGGAACGCAATTCGGTATCCCGCTTTATTGCACCATCGAGATTTTGGCGGCGCGCAAGGACAAGTTTGAAGAGAACAACCTGGTCTTACCCAAAACCTTCGACGAGACGATCAGCGTCGCCAGAGCATTGCACGATCCAGCGCGCGAGTTCTACGGGATTGCCTGGAACGGTCAGCGCGGTATGCCGATCGCCAATTCATTCATGTTCTTTCTGGCAGCCTGTCGAAAGACCGTCATCGACATGCCGTTGCGCAATCACGAGAGCTGGACGTTCGACGCCTTTGAGAAACTGAAACTCCAGATCGACACGGATGACGCCCTTGAAGTCATCGACTACATGAGCCGGCTCGCCGAGGTATCGCCGCCGGACATTGCAACGGTGGATTGGGAGCGGCGCATCCAGTATTTCATGTCGGGTCAGGTGGCCCTCGCCGATTGCTGGACCATGCGTACAGCGCGCGTCGAACACGAATTGAGTTCGCGGGTTGCCCGCCGCGTCGCTTATACATCAGCACCGCCGGTACGGACTGTAAAGTCTAATGCCGTAGCCTTTACCTTTTTTTTTACATCAAAATATTACATATCAATCCTGGAAATATAGAAGAAAAGATCGAAGTCTGTGTTTTGTAATCCTGTTTTTCGTCTGATTTCTCAAAAATCTATAAGAGGTACATAATTTTGCTTTGATGATTTAATAGATAACATAAAGCTCCACTAATAAAGAAAGCATTTGAAAGTGTTGAATGATGCAACAAAAAAACTGGCTTTGATTACCCTTTCTGGCTTATGTTATTAGTATATGTTGTCTATGAAGCCTCAAGTTCGCGTCTGATAATTTTCACATTTCTAAGTTAATTGCCGTTTGTTTAAAAGCATGAGCATAAACAGAACAGATCGTCTAGCTTTGATTGAAAGACAAAAATAACCCCTGAAAGACCGACCTTTTTGATGCTTTTTTGATTGAAAGACCGATTCAAACTACCCTTGGCTTAAAACTACTCTTCTTGGCCGAGAACTTGATAGGTGAAAATAAGGTAACTTGGGATTAGGATTGTCTGGGGAAATGCTGTTTTAAAGAGCCAAAAGTAATCTTTTTTCCTCGTTTTTTAAAGATGAATACTACCACCTGCAAAATCAAAACCATCAACACCAAAAAACAACATTAGAATTTGGGAAAAATTTGTTCCCTCCTTCCAATAAAAAAGGATAGAAGAACCCACGAATTAACTTTTAAACTTTCCCCCTTTTCTTAATTTTTGGTGCTTCTGCCTCTAGAAAGAAGGAAACCGCTTGGGTAGAGGTTTTTCTGGAAAACGAAGATACCAAGTTTTTGCTATACCTTGAAAGTCAAACTGAATAAAGAAAAAGTTAAGCTAAAAGCTTTAAGTTGAATAAAGAAAAAGTTGAAAAAAACTGTATTTTTGTCTCGCTATAACCTTAATCTATAGTTTTATCAAGAAACTATTCGATAAGATTCAGCTTTGTATTGTCTAGGACTAAGTTTGGATAATAAAGCACAAGTTGAAAAATGGGTAGAAGCTGGCAAGTTACTGAGACTATTTGATGCGGAGGCAAAAAGGTGGTCCGATAACAATGAAGAAGTCTGGAGCACCGTTGTAAAACCCTGGGTTTTGGTTCAGGAGATTAAATCAGAATAAATCCCAAACCGGTTTACATTTATCAGGTAACGTTCCCATCTGTCCCAGTTCGGCCCAACTATGTCCGGGTGCATGGAAATCTGAACCAATTGATGCATATAGATCTTTTAGCTCAGTCATACGAGCCAGATCTTTTGTCATAATTGGTAGTTGTTGACCTGAAATCACTTCGACCGCTTGTCCCCCAGCTTGTTTAAAGTCCGTTAATAATTCCATTAATTTTGTTCGTGTATATTTATATTTCAACGGATGTGCCAGTACGGCAATACCTTTGCTGTTACATATCGTCTCTACAACGGTAGTTAAATTCATCCAGTTACAATGAATATCACCGATTTTTTTCTTACCTAAGTATTTATCAAAGGCCTCTTTCGTATCTTTGACTAAATTATTTATGACAAGATATTCAGCGATATGTGGACGACAAAGATTATCATTGTTAGCTATTTTCATTATCTCTTCTAGACTGATTGTGCGATTTAGTTTTTTTGAAAGTCGCTGAATGATTTTTTCTGCCCGCTCCATACGAACTTGTTGATGCAGTTTGATTGCCTGGTGCAGACTGGACTGCTTCAGATCGATATTGAGGCCGACAATATGAATGCACTGTTTTTGCCAACGACAGGAGAATTCAATACCAGGAATAATTTTGATAATCTTTGACGAATTCAATAAAGATTCATCATAGGCGGCAACGGTATCGTGATCGGTTATCGATAAGGTTTTGACATTAAATTGTATAGAGCGATCGATCAATTCCAGTGCGGACAACTTTCCGTCGGATTGAGAAGTATGCGTATGTAGATCAATCTTCATATTGTTTCTGTTGCTTGTCTTTGCTTCTTTATTGGTTGTATTGGATGGGATAGGTAAATTCTTCTAACCCAAAAACTAAAGGCAAGCTACATAAATTATATAGTTTAATCTTAAAAATCGATTTTGCTGTTGTTGTTTTTTCCAAAGTAATCCCTTAAAACAAAGCTAAAATTTAATCAAGCAGCCTTACGACCAAGATTCTTTCAACCTAAAGATAGAAAATTATAAGTGCTATATCCAAATTGTAGAAAAAAACAACAAATTATAATTCATTTTAATCAAGGACTGAAATCCCATAGGTGGTTCTTTTATCAAAGGGTTGCTTCCTTTTAAGGTAATTTGAAAGCAAACCAGTTATTTCAAAGTCCAGAAACTACAAAACTGCAGAATTCATAGCCTAGAAACTGTAATTTATTTCTCGTCAGTTGGCTCCTAGTCAGTTGGGTCCAAGGACTGAATTGAGTCCTTACTCTTTTTTTCATCATTTGTATTTGTCTAATTATAAAATTTTCAGGTTTGCTTAAGCTATTTAACGGCAATTCGACTTCCTCCAGAGCTATCTAAGCTCAAAAGGCAGCTTGGATTCAATCTCCTTACTCGATTCGAAAATGCTGAGCTTCAACTTGAGCCATTTAAGAGAGAGCATATTTTTGAAACGGCAAACTTTCTTATTGATTCTGTCAAAAAACATTATGCAAAGGTTGGTTCTTAAGTGATTTTTCTTTTAATAGTCTAATTTTTGCAAGGCAGTGAGACGTGTAGCACCGGGGATTTTTCCTTTCTTACGTGGGTGGACACAAACCTTCCTTTTTTTGGCTAAAAGGAGAATATAATGAAGATCTAGTTTTTGATCCATTAAAAAAAAAAAAATTCTAAAAAAATAGCAATTCAAAGAAAAACAAAAAACTAAAATAACCAAAGATCAGAAATAAAGTCATACAATAAATCAGGCTTATGAAAACTTACTGAAAATGTACTTATAAAATCGAAGTTACCGAAAATAATATAAATTTTTTACCTTTTCATAAGGATTCATTAATTGTTAAGACAACTGATTCTAAAAAATTTGAACTCATGAGCAGACCCTAAAAAGTTGTATTTCAAAGATTGTGATGGTTCTAAAAGATTGGGAACCTATGCTATAAGCAATACAAGATTAACTAGATCAAATATTAAATGTTTTAATTAATAATTGTTATATAAGCTCTTACATAATCAAAACGAAAAAATCACTTCAAAGTTAACATATTTGCGCCAAGAAGAAAATACTTCATATCTTTAAAGAGCGATTGATTGAAAAATAGGCGAAAATCAGTTTTCATAATAACACACTTTGAAAAGTTCATATTGAGCCATTGGCACCATATTGCAAATTTCCTGGTCACTTCAAACCGTCTCGTAGGTTTTTCGAATTTCCTGCGCCAGAAAGCACGCCAAAAAAATCCCAACGGCCTGCAAATAATATGAATAATTACTAATTAAGCACCTTCATAGATTCTGACACTGTTCTTTATGGATATGGTGGTTTGATTCTACTCAGCATGGATGCAAACATGCCAAACCCGTGAGGGATCCCATGGCTTTTTCTGGAATGTCGTAAACACGAAAAAGGTATATTTTTCTCTGCATTTTTCAATCTGTCGTAGAGCGGGAAGAGGGGATCAATATATCAGTTACCCTGCTCTAAGTCCAGTATACCACTGAAGATGTGTATTATAAAAGAGTAGTCTAAGACACTTGTATGCGTCATTAGGACGAACCTGTGTACCAAGAACTGATTTTGTAACTAGACTACAAGTGAAATGATAAAAAGACTGGTGCTGGCGGTTCCAGGGGGCCGGAGGAGTCCAGGTCCCCCAAGATTTTTTCTGGCACCCTCACTCCTTGGTTTTTCTATTTTTCACTCTTTTTTTAAAATAATTTTGTCAATTATTGGTACCCTTGTCACACTACCACCCCTAGGATTTTGCTCTAGATCCACCTTTGAAGGCTGGGATTAGACTGTGATGAGATTATCAGACACAATAAAACGAAGCTCACACAATACTAAAATACAGTTATTTATGATACTATCTAGGCAAATAGCAAAAACTAGAGTTTATGCATTGAAACTCTAGAAATAAATGATAAGCGTAACGAAGATATACTGTAGGGGATAGGTCTAGATCTACGTCATAGCATGCACTGGTTTTCATATTAAAAAAAAAAAAAAAAAAAAAAAAAAAAAAAAAAAAAAAAAAAAAAAAAAAAAAGATGAAAGGAAGCCGAATAAATTATCGCCGATATAAGGGCTATAGTTACCACATGCACAAATACCCAAACAGAATGCCATTTTGGAGGGAGAAAGGGAGCAAATTAGACAAAAATCCGAAAAAACTGCAATATACTAAGAAATTACAAATCCTCTGATATACGTTAGAGA
The DNA here is from genome assembly GCA_010016025.2 of Alatinidae sp. Z8VKAUB7J3. NCBI lineage: Eukaryota > Metazoa > Cnidaria > Cubozoa > Carybdeida > Alatinidae > Alatinidae sp. Z8VKAUB7J3. Next base: position 155,850,174 of record JAAAKM020073195.1, read on the forward strand.
AGAAGCTGAAGATAGGCCCCAAAACGTGTTTGTAAATTCCATAGCCCTTCTAAGGATTTCTGGCTCTTTTTCAAAGGTTTTAACTTGGTGACAAAAAGTAAAAAAGCATGTGCAACAAAAATTATATCTATGAAAAACAATGTAAAAAGGTCACAAATACCCTAAGACGTTTAAAGTGAAACTAGCCCCCGAATGGAGCTCAATCAAGTAATTCTGAATTTTTGATCTTGCTATAATGTAATTAGGACTGCCACCTATGGCACTAGTATACTATTTATGGGAACTTTTTATGGGTGGTAGAACATTTTTTCGTGTGGTTCCTCTTTAAGCAAAATATCACAGTTTTTACTTATGGTACCTTTTGGTGGTTCTTTCAAAATCAGACTTAATCCATAGATGGGGAGCTTTTAAATCGATTATCTGCTTCAATAGGCCACACTTACCCTACTAGCCAATTAAGTCAAAGAGCTTAGTGAGTCAACTCATGCCAAACGATCTGATTGTGAAAGTCATCTTTCATCCATCAAAATCAGCTCAACCATAAAATATTTCGTCCAATTTCACACGGGCACAGGTTAGTATATTTTCTAAGTTTTTTTAATTGATAAAAACGGCCAAGTCCGATACTCGCACATGGGCAAAGGCAATTACCAAAAAACCGAATCCATCATCGTCAAACTATTGAACGAATAAGAAACGAATTTAATGGTTTTATGAAAAAAAACTTAGCGCCAAAATAAAAGTTTATCTCACCGTCATTCCGAGCTTGTCGAGGAATCTCGCCTCGACCTAAACAAATTGTCACCCTGAGGCTCTCGAAGGGCGACCACATCTCAATTGCATTGCAGTGACGTAATGATTTGCTACCTCTTAAACTTTCTCCTTATTGCCATTACCATTAAAGGCAACTGTACACCCAGCAAAAAAACTTGTGTAACAATTAAAAAAAATTTGCCCCAAGAAAAGGGATAATATCCCTCCAATTCTTTTTTCCAAGAAAAAGGAGTGATCAATTTAATGAGCGTTTTAAAATAGTCTGGCTTGTTAAAACTATAAAAACTCTTTAATCCATTTAGATCAAAACCTTCCTTAAAAGAATTTAATAACCAAGCTGATAATAACAATCCGACAAAAAAAATAACAGATGCCCTTGTGGGTCTTTCTCCGTAACCAGAAAGTAATTTATAAAATGCGGTTAAAGTAAGGGACCAAAAATGTTTGAAGAATTTTTTTTCTTTATTTGATTCTAGTTTTAATATTTCCCTTCGTATCTCTTTTTCTCCATAGTGGAAGTCCCCCGCGTGTAGGTAGTTACCTTTTTGTTCTAGATTGTTTTTGAGTTGGGTGTATTGGTCTTCCAAATCGCTTAAATCTCCGAGATCTGCATTAAATTTGATTTCTCCAAAAACATTTCTCAATCCAATTTCTTTAGCTAAGACATTTCTGTCTAAGTGCTTATTCCATTTGGGAGCGTTCAACTCAATGTGAGAAAGAGTGGTTCCATCAAAAATTGAGCCTGAAAAGTTAGTCAGTCGAAATCTTAAATTTTTAGCAGACTCAGTCGTTAAATCTTTCCATAAAACTTCAACTTTACAGCACCAAGTTACCTGAAGCCACCACAAATACACACGCTTCTCTTCCACCTCCACCTGAAGGGAGCTTCTCTTTTTACTTCCTCCCGTGGAGTTTCTACTTTAGATCTTTTCTTCTCGAATTTATAGACACAAAGCATTGGATGGTCTATTCTTGCTCCTTATCAGCCTGAATGCGTCAATTTTGGCATGTAGAGGAGCTCAACGCGTTTAACCAAATATCCATGTTTAGACACAGAAGTCTAGCTAGGCCTTTATGTAAAAGCCCTTAATAGCACAGTTCTAGCAAGTAGAGAAAACAAACAAATTCACTGAAATACCAACAACCTTGATATCATGTTAAAACCAGTTACAAGAAACACATCATATTCCTATTCTATTTTGATGTGCCAGTTTTATCTCTTCAGCCTTTCCAAAAGAAAGCAGAAGTATTTTTCTTTTCACCATTCTTGACCTCTCTTGAAAATCCATAATTTAATTTAAAACGATCAAAACTAAAAAAAAAAGACGAATTCTATACCTCCCCAACTCCCCTGCTTAGTTTTGCCAAGAATGTTCCCCTTGTAGATTCATACAAATGTACGTAAACTGCAAAAAACCAAATTGCACCCAATCCAGATGGGGCTAATCCCTGTCTGGTTTGGACATTAGTAAGATTGATCAGAATTTACTCAAGTTTTTTTCTAATTTGAATCTCTATACAACATTTTTTTCTCAATTAATTCAGCCCAATCTCCCCCCTTGCACAGATTTGGATGTACGTGGACATATAAAGATTGCATCGGGTACTATTTTCTTAGAAAACAAAAACCCACAAACAAGAATCTAAATTTGAGTGCTCCAAGCTATAAAAAGATCAGCGAGGATTTGATTCTAACTGTCAGGGTTTCCGCTTCCTCACCTAAAAAAAAAATATTTGAAAAAATGACTCACCCATATCCATGAAGCAAAATCAGGTGTCTTGGGTCCTTTGAGAAGTTTTTCGTCAGCCCTAAATCAAAAGGGCTCTCTGCCAAATTTTAATTTGCAATTATTCCATGGCAAAATTAAAGTTTCGCATAAATCATACAAGTTGCGAATATCATACCCTTTCTACCTTTCATTTACAAACATAATATACAGTTTCTTGATACTCCGACTCAACAAACTTGTGTTTGTCATATGGGAATAGGTGCACACATCCAAAATTCTGATGTGAAAGTTAAGTATTTGGCATTTTTAAGAACTATTCACAAAGAAATATTATTAATAATATTTAACTAGCGTTAAATTGAACCAATCTGAATTTTTCGTAGAATTTTTTCAGCCAATCAGAAAAATTATCTGAAAAACCTGATTGGCTCAATTTAGCCCTAGTTAAGTTTCGATATGTGTACATCTCATTATGAATGTAATTTTTGGAAGAGGTTCTAGTAATTTTTGGAAGAGGTTCAAAACAAGAGGTTTCGATATGTGTAAATCTCATTATGAATGTAATTTTTGGAAGAGGGTCCTTGTAATTTTTGGAAGAGGTTCAAAACAACTCCAAAAAATAGGTAGCTTGAATGAGAAACATGTGAAACAACAGGAACAAATGCTTAATCTCGGTGGTTGGAAAGGGAGAATGAAATCACTCCTCTCCTACATATTAGGTTAGACAAGATATTTTCATTGGTGATATATTCTGAAAAATATATGCAGCTTACTTTTTTTACCTCTAAGCTCGTCAACTTGCGATATTCGATCCATTTCTTTGAAAGCGACCCTACTAACACCCGGCTCTTGTTCGGGGGGCAAACAGTAGGGATGATCCAAGTAAATTGAACTGGTAGTCGATTTTCCGGATCCGGAATCCGGAGATCCCACAATCTTTTCTTCTCTTGGTATACCCTCAGCCAATGATAAGAGAGCTTCAACAGCGGATTCATCTTTCCCTACCTAAAATTTTGAAATACTCTTACTTCTTGTTATGATATTCCGAATTAGTATATTGCATTATTCTGAACTAAGATAAGAGGTACATAAGTGTTTTATTGAAATTGAAAGTTCTAGTTCCCTTTTTAGGAGTCAAAACTCATTGTAAGACCTCCAGTCCCCCTCCTCCTCCTAATCCCATTATTCCCAAAACACATTCAATCAAAATTATGAGACGGCTATTTTCTTCAGCATAATTGAAAGGTCTAGTAATTGTGTCTTTGGGGATTCAACCCCCTTCTCTAGCCCTCAGGGCTGAGTCCGTAAGCTAGGCAATACGTCCTTGTTTACATAAAGTATATGTTATTGAGAAAGGTGTGCATATTCAACCTTTACTTTTCAAAAAGACTAAGGGCATTCGAGTGAGCCTTTCGGGGAATATTGAGGGTAGTGTTGAGCTAAATCAAAACATGGTATGTGAAAATAGGTTATCAAAAGGGCGTGACTCAATAACGACTGAGTATAAAACAAACAGGAAACCCAAAACGGAAAGAAATATCAATAAAGAACCGTGTTGAACTCAAAACCAGCAAAAATTAATGTAAGTATGACTGACACCTCCCATGCCTTCTGAAGACCAGAACATAATTTGCACTTTACTGAAAAAGAACAACAAGTGAATATAGATTGGTAGTTTAATATCCATTTACTTATATTTAGTCCTTAAAGTCTCAATAATCTTTGACTTATTAAAGTTAAAAAAAAATGTATTTTGTTTTCAGTAAAGTGCAAATTATGTTCTGCTAATTAGAAGGCATGGCGGTGTCAGCCCTACTCATGTCAATTTGTGTTTGTTTTGGGCTTCATTTATCTATTGATGGTGATTCGTGGTAGTTTCACGCTTGGAAGGTTATTTGACTTTATTTCTGTTTATTTTTGGTTTAATGGAGCTCTTCACTTTTTCCTTGAAAAATTTATTTTGGAAACGTTATTTTTAATTAATCACAATATAAAACTGTCTTCATCCCTACCCTCCTATAGGATATTTTGCCGGTCTATGCCGGTATAGGCCAGTCTGTCGATGTGAGAAACTCTTGATTCCGCGACGAGGACCTGATGGCGGTCTTCACTGCGGAGGTGGGGCCCTCGACGCATCTCGGCGGCGAGCCGGTGCTGCTCGATGCGGCGCGCGCTGACCGAGCTGCCTTCCTCGATGCGCAAGGCGAGCGCGTCCTGATCAGCGTGCTGCAAGGGTCGACTCGCGACACGTATTGGAAGGTGCCCCTCTACGAGGGACGCAGCACGGTGCTCACCGTGCCGGAGGCAGCGCAGGTGGTTGTGCTGTACGCGGGAGGCCGTGAGGTCGACCGTCGGTCGATCGTGCTCGAGCCCGGCGCGCTCCAGGAGTTGCGGCTGTGAGCAGCGGTCCGTCGTCGACATTGTGGCGAAGATCGGAGCGGCGACTTCCGGGCGATGCTGATCGAAACCACAGCTGGGGTGCTCCCCAGCGAGACTCGACGTCCCGGAAGCGCCCACGTTCCACGACGTGCCGACGCAGCAAGCCCTTTGCACTCCGAGCCTCTCCTACGAGAACGCGCCCAGCGCAAGGACGCGCGACCCGCGCTCCGACCGAGGACATGAGGGTCATGCAGGAAGAGATCTTCGGTCCGATCCTCGCAGTCGTTGCAGTACGACGACCTCGAGACTGCGCTGCGCCGCGTCCACGTTGCACCACTCGATGACCTGGAGCGTCAGGCCGACACCTCGTGCGTTTCGCACCTGCGGCTGAGTCTCGGGGCGACAACATCGCGCGTCGCGTAGCCGCGTGACTGTCGGTCGCGAACGCGGTTGTCGAGCACCGCCCGGAGAACACGCGCTTTCGAGTAAGACGCCGCCGGTTCGGACGCCCAAGGGTGTGCGTGGCACCCGCCCGCCGACTCCTCCTCAACTGCGATTCGAGAAAGTCATGAGCTCCGAACCGATCATCTCCCCTCCCGAGGGCATCGCGCACCTTGATCTCGGCGATCACCGAGCCATCCACCGCATCCACAGCAAGGACACCGCCGGGACGTTCTCGGTGCTCGAGCTCGTCGTCGAAGCCGGATCCTATGGCAAGGATGTACGGGGCCTGATCCGACAGCACCAATTCAATAAGGTCGAGATGGTCAAGTTTGCCCATCCCGAAGATTCCGATCAAGCCTTGGAACAGCTGCGAGCGGATGCAGAAGAAATCCTCAAGCGTCTGGAACTACCCTATCGCGTGATGAGTTTGTGTTCCGGGGATATGAGTTTCAGCGCATCCAAATGTTACGACTTGGAAGTTTGGTTACCGGGTCAAAATGCATATCGAGAAATATCCAGTTGTAGTAACTTCAAGGATTTTCAGGCGAGACGCGCCAAAATCCGCTTCCGTGAAGACAAGAAAAATAAGTACTTACACACGCTCAACGGCAGCGGCTTAGCCGTGGGTCGTACCATGGTGGCCCTTTTGGAAAACCACCAACAAGGGGATGGGCGCGTTCGCATTCCCGATGCTTTACAACCTTATATGAACAACCAGGAATTTATTGAACCTCAGCAATGATATAGGAGCATTTTCATGGCAAGAGATGTGGTTATTGTCAGTGCGGCACGAACGCCGATTGGCAGATTTCAAGGCGTCCTTTCGCCCTTAAGCGCCGTCCAACTCGGTACCATCGCCGCCAAAGCGGCCATTGAAAGAGCGGGAATCCAACCCGAGCAAGTAGAAGAAGTGATCATGGGTTGCGTGCTGCCCGCGGGTCTTGGCCAAAACCCGGCCCGGCAAGTTCTGATCCACGCGGGTATTCCCGATTCTGTGGGCGCCTACACGATTAACAAGGTTTGCGGTTCCGGTCTGAAATCCGTCATGCTGGCAGCCCAGGCGATTCGTGCCGGCGATTTGGATATTGCCCTTGCCGGCGGCATGGAAAGTATGACCAATTCACCTTATCTCATGACCAAAGCGCGGGCAGGCTTGCGCATGGGCCATGCTCAGGTCACCGATTCCATGATTCATGATGGCTTGTGGGATATTTACAATGATTTCCACATGGGCAATACCGGCGAACTGGTGTCTTTGTCTCGTCGACAAGAATAGCAAATTCCTTAGCTGATTTAACTTCTGATATAATGTCTTGGCTCAAGGCATTTCCTATTAGTTTAACCGTGGCATTTTGGTACTGATGACTGTAATAGTGACCATATCAGCGCAGTAACTTGGCTTTCATCTTTTCTTTACCATTTAGAGATTTCCTCCATCGATTTAATCAAATTACCCCGTTTTGCAAATGTTTCTGATTCTTCAAGACCCCTCAAAGCAAGACCCAGGCGGCCAAGAAAGCAAACACTGCGAAAAATGTATTTCATATGATCTCTATTTTCCTGAACCTCTTGAGATCTGGATTGAATTAAGGCATTTGCTATAGATCTCGAAGCGTCAGTATTATTTGTCTTAAATTCCATCCATGCTGACATACAATGCCTATGTCTTTTAGAACCATCATGTTGCTTTAATAGAGCAGAACTGTCTTTCCACTTTGCTTAATCCTGAGTCAATGAAAGCCCCTTTTCCAGCAGTTTCACCAGCCCTTAAAGGTCCCCATAAAAAAATGGCGGCAAGCAAGACAAAACATGGAATTCAAGTTTTTTGAGTATTCAATCCATTCATGAGTCTTATAGTAATGTGCACCGAATTTCCTATCGTTAGACGTGGAAGCCGGATAACTCTCAAGAATAGGTTGACGTGTTTGTAATAATTTTTGTTTGTTCAAGGTTTGACTTGAATATTCAATTGAATTTTCACTTGTTTCAAAATACATTTTTTTGCGATTTAATAAAAAAAGAACTTTTCCATTTAAAAAGTTTTCGGACGAAAAGTAAAGAACTACGTTAAACCGAAGATGAGCAGAAATGAAGTTAAACACTTTTTCCAGCATAAAACTACCATAAATCACCACCAATAAATAAAGGAAACAAACATTTTACAATAAATATTTAGTTCTTTCAGATTTAGTAAAAGTTCTTTTAGTTTTTTTTTACGTTTAAACAGTCAATCTTATTAAGATTGGACGATAAATTACTCGACTTTGGCGATCCAGGCTTGTACCGCGCTTCATACGGTTTGTCTATCCAATGGTTAGCACCGATGGGGCCCATGACTTTTAGTTTCTCACGCGCAATTACTGAGCGTGAAGGTGACGAAGTTAAGTTTTTCTCATTTAATATTGGCCAAACGTTCTAAACGGTTGGCAAAAAAGAACAAGATATAAGGAGTAACTTTTGAAACGTTTAAATCTAACTCTTGCTGCTTCTGCACTAGCTATGTCTGTTGCAAGCACAAGCGCTATGGCGCAACAAAAAATTGGTATGGTAAATGTACAAGGCGTTCTTCAGTCTTTGCCACAAGCGGCTGCAATTAACCAAACGATCACTGCAGAATTCAAAGACCAAATCGAAGAAGTTAATCGCCTAGAAAAAGACTTACAGTATTATTTGGAAAAGCAAAAGCGTGATACGGCTACCATGAGCCAAGACGAGATCACTGAGCTTGAAAACAAACTGCTTTCACTACGTGATGAATACGCTGCAAAAGCACAGCCGCTGCAACAAAACTTGCAACGCCGTCAAAACGAAGAGCGCAATAAATTGGTTGCACTAATCAGACAAAGTATTAACAAACTAGCGACTGATGAAAGTTACGATGTGATTTTGCAAGCGAACTCCATCGCTTTTATTGATCCGCAACACGACTTATCACAAAAAGTGATTGAGCAAGTTAGTAAAATTCAAGAATAAGCAAACTTGGAATAAACCTTCCAAGAAAATATGGGTCGTTGATATCAATGAAAGCTTTTACATTAGCTGAGGTTGCCGAACAAATTGGTGCTGAACTACACGGGGATGGTTCAATAGAAATTAACTCTATCGGAACATTACAAAATGCCAAAGAAGGGCAGGTGTCCTTCTTGTCAAATAGCAAGTATCGTTCGCAACTGGCTGAAACCAAAGCGTCTGCCGTAATTATTTCAGAAGACGACCTAGCACATGGGTCATGCAAACCCTTAGTGTTATGAGTTTATGTCTCAGATCATGAAGCATAATCTCAGCAAGCTGAAACATTATACCGATGGCGATCCACTGTTTAATCGATACCAGATCGAAAGTCAGATCGAATCAGCTTTTTCCCGCGAGGTGCAATTACCTTCCGGTGGAGCGGTAGTCATTGACCATACCGAAGCCTTAATCAGTATTGATATTAACTCGGCACGGGCAACGGCTGGCAGTGATATCGAAGAAACAGCCCTGAACACCAACCTGGAAGCCGCCGCAGAGATCGCCAGGCAATTAAGGTTACGCGACCTGGGTGGTTTAATCGTCATCGATTTCATCGACATGATGAATAATCGCAACCAGCGGGAAGTGGAAAACACCTTAAAGGAAAACCTGAAAGTAGACCGTGCTCGCGTACAGATTGGCCGGATCTCGCGTTTCGGTCTGTTGGAGATGTCTCGCCAAAGACTCAGACCTTCGCTAGGCGAGTCCAGTTATTTCACCTGTCCTCGTTGTGATGGCACAGGCCAGATACGCAGTATTGAATCAATGGCCCTCTCCATTATTCGTCTGATAGAAGAAGAAGCCATGAAAGACATGACCTCGAAAGTCGTAGCACAGCTACCGGTGGATGCCGCGACTTTTGTCTTGAATGAGAAACGTCAGGCCATTCGTGATATTGAAAAAGAACAAGACATCGAAGTCACGGTATTACCGAATCCCAATATGGAAACACCGCATTTTGAAATCGTACGAATTCGACAAGCTCAAGCATAAATCAAGAAGATTAACCAAGCGAGTTATAAGATGGTCAAGGAACAGGAGACCGAGGCGATCACAAGCGCGGACACACAAAAACGAAAATCTATTGAACAACCGGCGATTCAACAGGTTGTACCTCAAAAACCATTACCCGTTGTTGATCGTTCAGCCAAGAGCAATAAAAAAGGACTGATTGCACGTTTGTTTGGCAGCTTGTTCGGTGTGCCTGAAGAAGAACCCAAGAATAAGGGCCACATGCGGTTGGCGCCGCTCGATCTGGCTTACGCTTACATGACTCGCAGTGGTCGGGTTGACGACACGCGGCTTCGAAGCATCGCGCCGCGTTTCATGCGCGACTATGATCACCGGCATCGCGCGCGCTAGAGCTGTTAACCGAGGAATTGAGGTTTTTGGATGTACGACCTGCTTTCTGGCCTGAGGGTTGTAGAGGGATCGGCTTTCGTCGCCGCGCCCTTGGGGGGAATGACTCTGGCGCAACTTGGCGCCGAGGTCATTCGGTTCGACCCGGTGGGTGGTGGCATGGATCACCGTCGGTGGCCCTTGGATAGCCAGGGCCGAAGCCTCTACTGGGCGGGATTGAATAAGGGTAAGAAGTCGATCGCCGTCAATACGCGCGAGGAAGAGGGCCGGGAGTTGATCCGGGCCCTGATTTGCGAACCCGGCCCGGATCGGGGCGTTTTCCTGACCAATCACCCGCCTGGCGGTCCCTTTGGCTATGACGCGTTGAAGGAACGGCGTGAGGACCTGATCATGCTTAACGTGCTGGGCAGTCACGACGGGTCGCCGGCGGTTGACTACACGATCAATTGCGCTCTCGGATTCCCCTTCGCCACGGGGCCTCGCGACAACGACCGACCGGTCAATCACCTTCTACCGGCTTGGGATCTCGTAACGGGGAGCATGGCCGCGACGGGAATCCTTGCCGCGGAGAGAAAACGCTCTCTGCAAGGCGGTGGAAGGTTGATCAATCTGGCGCTCTCGGATGTCGGAATCTGGGTGGCGAGCGCGCTTGGTCACATCGCCGAAGCCGAGCTTCTGGGACGCAACCGAGTGGCCGACGGCAATCATGTATACGGCGCGTTTGGTCACGACTTTCAGACCTCGGATGGACAGAGGGTCATGGTCACGGCCTTGACCAAGGCCCAATGGCGGCGGCTGAAAAAGGCCGTGGCGATCGAAGAAGCTGTCGCGCCGATCGAAAACGAACGCTCGCTTGAACTGGAAAACGGCTTCAAATTCGGCTAGCTTTCGGCTAGCTTCTGTGTGCTTTTGGGAAAATCACTTTGGCAGGTGTTTTTTCCGAGAGTTTCTGATCCAGATTATGAACCTCATAGAGGCCTGTCTTTTATATCATGGCACAGGATCCTTCAATGAAGTCTAAGTTTATAAGATTGTTTATTCCCTGGACCGTACCTTCACATTTGCCTGAGGTGAAATTCATGCTAAGGCTATCATGTTCATTAATTCTTTTACCATTAACTGAGCTTATCAAGCCTATTTTGATCTTGGTATTTCCTTAGAAGCATTTAAAAGTGTATGAGTAATAGTTTTTTTTTAATGATCCCAGAAGTGAAACTAAAAATTATAGACTGATCTCTTCTGTTAGTATTCTGTGAAGTCTCAGGAAAAGCCATGCTACAAAGACTTAAAAGCTTTCTTGATGCCAAACAGTTCCTTCGTGAATTAAAATTTGGGTTTTGAGCTGCTCATTCAACTGACTGGGTCTGCACTTTACTCCTTAGTTCCATTAATTCGCCCATATATACTGATTTAATCCATTTTTGGATTTAAAAAAGATATTTGACTCCTTAACACATGGCATTCTTCTAAAAAATCGGAATGCTTTGGAATGCTAAGATTCACCCTAATTTTGGTTCCATTTGTATCTTTTGAATAGGAAGAATTGAATTGGCAAGAACCGTCTAAATGATTTTGAGTTTGAATCTATAGTCACAAAAAAGGTAGATCCTGGGGCCAAAACATTTTTTTTATATTAGTGATATTTTAAAGCAGAGGTTCTCACCTTAGATTTGTAATTCGTTATATTATGTCGGAATTATTGTGGTCCTTTTTGATGCGAATTTGTCTTACAAATTCAATATTAGTCCGTTGATAGTTAGGATTGTCAAGAGTCTGGCCATCTTAAATAAGAAGAAGCACATACTTTCTGGGTCTACCCTATGACTTTCTTTTCTTCATCTTGATTCAGTCCCATGTTTTAAAGTGAAATGCATAAAAGGCTCCTTTTGGATTGGGACAAGAGAGTCCTGGCATTTCATTTAATCGCTTTACAACCAAGTCTCTGCGTTTTTTGATCTCAGAAACAAAATTTGAGATATAGTCTTGTGGACCTCTCAAGGATTCCAATGCAGCATACTGTACAGGTAAACTTGTTGCAATTCGTACCCTAGCTAGTTTTGGAAGGTTTTCTCTGATTGCATCAAGTTTTGGTGAATTATTAAATGCAATATACCCAATTCTCCATCCAGACATCAAGTGGACTTTAGAAAAACCATTTAGGACAATTACAGGAGAATCACCTGCAACTTTACCAATTCCCACAAATTTCTCATCAAAGATAATTTGATCATAGATTTCATCACAAATTATGTAGAGATTATGTTGATTTGCAATATCTACCAAGTCTCTAAGAGATTTTTCATTAAAAACAACACCGGTAGGGTTGTTTGGACTGATTAAACAGATGGCAACAGTTTTTGAAGTAATTTTTGATTTTATATCATCAATGTCAGGAGTCGAATTATTCAAGTCAACTGCAAACTCTACAGGTATTCCACCATGTAGTCTAACATAAGAGGCATAAGGAGGATAATATGGTCCTGGAAGTAATACTTCGTCTCCTTCTTCAACAATTGATGAAATTACCATGTCTAATCCTTCAGAAACACCGTTTGTAACTAGAATTTCATCAGCATATATTGACAATCCTTTAGCATTTTCCTTTTTAGCAATCTCTTGTCGTAATTCTAAAAGTCCTTCAGAAGTAGAATAATAATTCTCACCATCGTTAATTGCATTAATCAAAGCTTGTTTTACGTTATCAGGTGGTTGAAATCCAAACTGTACAGGATCACCAATGTTTAGGTAATCTACTTGCATTCCTTTTTGTTGCACTTTTCTTGCAGCAAGAACAATATCTCTAATTGCATACTCTACACCTGCTACTTTTTTTGATACCTTCAAAGTATCTAGACAGATATTCTGCGGGCTCTCTTCGGCGAACCGGCGCAGGATGCGCAGCCGCTGGAAGATCATCTCGACCGTCAGCGGGTAGTACGCCATGCGGCGCCCTATCATCTGCGCGTGGGTGAGCAAACGATCGGTCGAGCCCGGGTTGCCAGTGACGAAGACCAGGTCGCCTTCGCCAGCGCCGCTCTTGCTCCACTTGAAGTAGTGCTTGGACGTGTCGGCCGGCTTGTCGTCCTCGTAGGCGCGGCAGAACGTGAAGTCCAAGCCCCAGCGCGGGAACGTGAAGTTGTCCGGGTCACCGCCGAACGTCGCGCTCTGCAGGTGCGGCGACGCGACCAGCCGAATGTCGGTGTAGTCCTTGTAGGAGTACAGCTGATACATCCCGCCCTGGTAGAGCGAGACGATCTCGTGCACGTGATCGGGGTGCTTCTCGCGGGCGGCCGCGACGACGTCCCGCTGCGACGTGCCGCCGTTGATCTCGTCGGTGACGTTCTTCATCGCCACCAGCTGGCGGACCTTGAGGCCCGGCACCTTCACCTCGTTCTCGATCTTGCCGGCGTAGAAGCCGTTGCCGAGCCAATCCTCCCCCGCTGGCGTCACGCTCGCGATCTCTTCCCGCGCGCAGTGGTGGTTGGTCATGATCAGACCGCGCGGGCTGACGAACGACGCCGAGCAACCGCGGCCGAACTTCAGCGCTGCCAATCGCGCGTGGTTCAGCCACTCCGCGCTCGGGCGGAAGTCGTATTCCTTTTCGAAGTAGTCGAGAGGTGCGTTCTCGAAAGTCCACATGCGGCCCAGCTCCTTGTGGGCCTGGGCGAGGACGGGAGCGGAGAACGCGAAGACGGCGACGGTGGCCGCGGTCAGCTTTGTGAAGGGAAGGACAGTCTTCATGGCCGGGGAGTCTAGCCGCGAGGTTCCGTCAGCCCCCGCCCTGCCCCGTAAACTCGACGTCGCAGCGCAGCCGAGCGCGCTCTTGGGCCGACCCGCGACCGCTCCGATCGTGGTTGCGACGGATACCACCGAGCCCTCCAACCGATCCCCCGCTTGATCGAGCAGATAAAGACGCTCCACGAGAAAGGACTGATGCCGATCACCGGCTCGCCGCAGTGGATCCCGGCCATACCCCGAAGCCTCCTGACTCGGGATCTCGTAATAGAGCACCAAATCTTCGAACGGAACCCACACCGACATCTCGACGCTATCGGTCCCGACCGTCAGCGTAGCTGAGGTCAATGAGATCGGATGCGCCATCCCGACCGAGGCAAACGCGATCCAGCAACAACCAATGACGCTCCAACGCCCCCAGGCATTCACGACTCGCCAAGTGGAACGTATCGCCCCGAACCTCACTCCACTTCAACCATCGACTCGATCCAGTTCCGGAACGTCATCCCCTCGGACACCACATCCGCCGTCACCAAATGCACCCCTTTCGCCGCCGTCGCTTGAATCGAGAACGGGACTCGACCGCTCGCTCCCGCAGCCAAATCAATGGCCACCGCAGACTCCGGCACTGCCATGCCGGGCCCACCGCGCAAACGCACTTCAAAGCGTCGCTTCGACGGCGAGTGGTTCGTGATCCGGACTTCCAGCTCATGCTTTGCTCCCGGCGCCACCTTGGCACCATACGGATAGAAAAAGGCCCACTGCTCATCCACCCCATAGTTCGGAGCGTCCCATGGAATCAGCTCCGAGATCTGCTCGCGACGCTCTTGATAGCGGTGCTCCAGATAACCGAGCTCAACATCCGAGAAGCGAAAAATGTGCGGGATGTGTTCGTTGATCAGCCAATAGTCTCTCTCAATGTCCCGCAGTTTCTTCAAGCACTGAAAATACCCTTGATTGTCCGCGATGAGATTTCGGTTCAGCAAGCAATAGTCATCCATCCCGCTCGGAGAAAACGAATCGCCGATAAAGAAGATCGGATCTTCCCCAGGTTTCTCCACCATCAATGCACCGTGGTAGTACGCCTGCCCCGGATACTCATGAAAGGTGAACTCAAACTCAAAAAAATATTATTTCTTCTTTTTTTTTGTACAATGTTTGCTATATGCGTTGGCACACAGATCCTTAATATGTTGGGGAGTTGAGGTTTTTCCAAATTCTGGGGCTTAGAGAAGTCTTTCTCCATTTCTAGATTTCTTTTGGAAAAAATGCAGGATATTCCCTATCGTTTTTGATGCGACAATGCAATTATTATAATGAATGAAGCAGTGAAGTGTTTGAAAGTATCATTTGCGTTTTTTTTATATAAAACCTTGCGTCTAAAATCAGCGAGATTAGATTCAGGCCAGGATTACGCATAGGTTCGGTAGGTCCGGGTATTGGGACGCACAATGCCGAGGGGCGCAAAAAAAAAACACAGAGATTTTATTAACAAACACTGGACTGATGTGATTTATCGTCTAAGTGCCAGGTGAATTTTGCTGCTGCGATGCCAATTAACGGAAAAGTGATTTTAAAACAACAGAGCTATTCTGTACCCGCTTATAAACTGTCAGATGTCTCCCAAGAATGGCAGCCTAGAGCTCGGTATCACCTTTCTCTTGCATTACTTTTGGTTCGTCACTCATCAGTTGCCTTTTTTCATGGCTTCCACTGTCCCGATTTTTTGGGGATTTCCCCGTAAATCTCTGTCTCTCCGATAAAAATATTGCTTGTGTCTGGGGGTGACAAAACCCTTGGGTCTAGGGGGTGCCAACGATTTAATTTCGGCCCTGATCAGATCTAGCATGGTTAACACAGCTGATTGTCGACGCGTATGTCTTGTCACTTAGTGTCTTTTGTTCAGGTTGTGTTTAACATTTGGTTTTTAATGGATTTTTTTTACTAGAATTTCGGAATAACACTTAACTGATGTAAAACTTGTGTAAGGAAAAATATGTATGCAAACTTTTTTGATCATCAGGAAGATTTGCTCTTATTTGTATACATTTGACTAATATGGGCAGAGATTAATTTCGCAATTTGCATTTGTAGAATTTGCAAAATTCTTATTCTCTCATGACTTGAGCATAATTATTTTTCCATTTATTTTTCCCAGTTGCTTCAAAAATTACATAATTTTTGCCAAGGAGGATGAAAATACAACCACAGTCAAAGTATTCCCCCTGAAAAAAGCTGAAGAGCTAATAATTTAATCTTAAAGTTTAAATTTATAAAACACAGGTAGCAGTCTGTGATGCTAAACTTTTCGTTCCAAACCAAGAACTTTCCTTGAAACTTAGTATTTTTGACTCAGTATCTTAATGTTCTAAATGATTTAGGATGTATTCTAGAATTCAATTATCTTCTATGATTTTTTATTATTTGTTATTATTTTCAACCTAGAGCGATGACAAAATAAATTTGGCTCCTAAAATGCTTATTATAGATTAAAGGGTTAATTTGCTCTGCAATTAGAATAATAAAAATTGCTCATGATTTTGTTTTACTCACTGGCTTAGAATGAAAACAAAAACAAATAACTTGTAAATAATAATGGAGCTCTGAATTTCTCCGAGCCCTTAGTTCCTTGTCGGTAGGTTTATAGGTATTTCGAATTGAAATTGCGGAGCAACAGCCTTAAAGGTAGAAAAATCATACCCTAATCTCAGCAATTTTAGTTGCTTCGTCATGTATATACCGGAGATAAAGAGGTTCGAACTTTATCTGGCAACAAAGTTAATTTTTTGGCATTTTATCAATACAACAGCAACATATACGTAATGCGGTATTCACACAGCGTCCACAAAGTTAATATATTGTTTCCCTCGCATGATTGTGTTGACTTTATTGCTATAAAAAAGTAGAACTTTATTTAACTTTTTCAAGAAGTTCTGCGAAGTTCAGCCAATAGCAGAAGGCTTGCGGAAAATTTCAAATAAACCACACGCAAATAAGTGTCTATATATATAATTTTGCAGAGTTGTTCAAATGTTTTGCTTGGTCAAAGAAAAAAAAAACTAAAGGATACGGCATTAGACTTTAAAGTCCCTACCGGCGGTGCTGATCTCCGTTTCTTCTTCAAATTTCTTTCTCTTAAGAACACTCGATATTTTAACAATCATTTTGCGAGCCCCAAAGTCTGCGGACCGTATTAAAGAGTTCATAGTGAATTCTCCCAACGGACTAATGAGAATTACTAAGGGGCCTGGGAGGGGAAGTATACGGGAGGGGCTCTTGTAAATCTCCAGTTAAAGGTTTTGGACCATAATTATTACAATGGTACCGTTTTATACTTCTAAGCTTTTTCACTCAAGAAGTGACACCAAAACTTCTGTTTTCAGTGCTATATGGCACTTACGGATGGAAAAACCTTATGAAAGTACGTAGATATGAGCAATAGCTTTCAAATGAGCCATTATATATCTGGATGCCAAAGTTCTGGATGCCAACTAGCCCCAGTTTTTCCACTTGACACATGGCACCAAAAGTGCAATTTTAGTGCCATTTGGTACTTGCAGATGGTGGATTTTATGTGTGAAACGTAGATATAAGCAATACATTTTATATAAGCTATAAAAAAATCTGTCTTCGATGTTTTGCTAGGCCGGTAGCCTCACCTCTCTAGAAATGGCACAAAAAGTACCATTTTTGTGCCATATGGCACTTGCAGATGAAAGAATTTATAAAAAGCACGTAGATATGAGAAGCGGCTTTTGAATGAGCCATTAAGCATCTCTCGATGATGTTCTGGTAGCCCGCTAGGCCTGCTGAAAAAAAAAAAAAACAGAAAAAAAGGGAGACAAATCAGTGCTACCAATGCA
>JAAAKM020073195.1:155874029-155902191 GCA_010016025.2 Alatinidae sp. Z8VKAUB7J3
TTGAATCTCAAAAAACGCACTAAAACTTCTGCTTAGCTATCGAATGAGCCCCTTGCGAAGTTTGTAGATCACCCTTTCTATATAAACGTTATATACCCCCACGGCATAACTTACGACCCTTTCCCTGAGGACTCTGGAGAGGGGGTATCATCCTCAAAGACACAATTTACAGACCTTTCAACTACATTGAACGAAATGGATCTCTCAAAATTTTGATTGGATGTGTCTGGGGCAATGGTGGGCGTGGGAGGGGTGTTAGTCACCCTCCAATCATTTTTGACTATTAAAAAGGGCACAAGCCCTTCCAATTTCCAATCAAATGAACCCTTTTTTCAAAGTTTCTACGACAATTCCTTAAATACAAAAAGCTCTGGTCTAAAAGAAAAAAAAAAAAAATAAATAATGCATTGTGCCCACATCGCCCTTTGCTTAGGCACCGCACTGCCTATGATATAGCTTTTGATAGAGCTATACCCATTACGTAAATAGTTGACGTTATCACAAATTCAATTTTACGGATGTAACTGACAACTAAATAAGAATTAAAAAACAACCAAATCGTCCACTGAAATCTAAATAAAACTTCAAAATCAAAATTGAAGTAGCACATAACGAAATCGGAGTGAATTTTGACTATTGTAATCAAACGAAAATAAAGATGTGACATCAAAAACTATTACAATAACAGGAACATTACAATAACAATAGTAAAGAATAGGTAAATTCTATTACCTACAGCCCATGTCCCGAGGCCTCTAGGGGGCGGGAGGGGGTCGACATCCCCAGAGACATTGTTACTGGACCTTTCAACTATAATGAACAAAATAGATGTATTTGAGTATGAATATGATGTGATTGGATGTATTTGGGAATTGATTTGTGTGGAAGGGTGACTGGCTATCCTACAATGACTTTCGACATCTTAAATAGAGTTCTAGAACTTTTCCTTTTGTATCGATATAGCCACTGTCGAAGTTTCTACAAGTTCTTCTATAGAAATGGCCTTGGAGAAAAAAAAATATATATTGGGCCCTCATTGCTCTTTACTTTGGCAGGACTTTTGTGCTGCGTATGATAAACGACAATATAGCTTGAATGTTCTAATACTACCTGAAAGTGAATTTTGGACGTATAACTTTGTGAAAGGAATTTCGCAATTAAATTTGTGTTGACCAAATTCTTACTCTTAGATTCATAATTGAGAAATGCCCGTGTCATCAACCCCGTTTATTCCTCAGATTTATAGATTGTGAGCAAGTGTCTGATTTGAATTGATAGAAGAGCTTCAGCAAAGGTCCTATCCTTATATGGAATGCCAGATGAACTCATTAAATCTAATAGTGCTATGTACGAGGATAAAATTGCTATGTTTAGTTGCTGGAATGAGGCTATCGGCTGGTTTCGTATTAAATCAGGAGTTAAGCAGTGTTACGTTCTTTCCCCATTTGTATGGATTATTCTGATGGACTTTGACAGGGAGCACAGCATAGGCAATGAGAGAACATGTAAATGAAACTCTCCTAGACTTAGGTTGTGCAGACGACTTAAGCATCCTTGCTGAAAATGTTTGAAAAATGAATGAATTTTTTGAGTTTTTTTTGGTCATAGGCAACAATGTAATCTTCGGATCAGATAACAATAGGGCTCTATTTTTGAGATCCAAGTCTCCCGTTCATCCATGACCAAATTAAAAGCCGAACGTCCTCGAATCGGGCGGGAACAAAACATAAAAACAGATTTGGAGGAGATTTAGGATTGGAATAGAGGAGGAGCCTGCACAGCTACATTGGTGTCAGGCTGCTTGGCACTACAATGAGTTTTAAGTAGTATGGCAATGTTGGTATAAAATTAGGCTCTTCAACAATAAGATTTTACTTATACCAAACTTCATCCCTTTCCGGGAACGGTGCTAGCTGATGCTAGTGATCTAAGTAAAACACACACAAAAAACACAAAACAAAAAAACTGGTCCTTAAAAACATGTATAAAATATAAAATAAAGACCCAAAACAAACTTTATACGATATTTTTACAAGTGAATGTGTGGTCCTGCTATGACTAAGGAAAGGGAGTGGTTGATATAGTCGTCTTGATGTTTGAAATATCTCCACTTCAACTACTTCAATTGGTAAGCTCTTCCATATTTGTCTTTTTTTGTGGGGGGGGGATGGTTTCAGACTATTGACGGCCTACTGCAGCATATTTATGGTCAGGTTTCACATCTGGACTGAAGAAAGGAATTATCTTTTTTTTGCCTGTTTGATTTTTTTAAATGTGAAGTCATTTTCGATTAGCCCCCCCCCTCCAATGGCCAAGATTTACTTCTTGGGTGAAATATATGTGCATGATGTTGGATATGGTAGATTTAAACAAGATTATTTCAGAGCAAAAAGAAAGTTTTCTTTGTTTTTCAACATGGCGGACCATAACATCCAGTGTAAGGTTTTCGACCGCGGTGATTTTAAAAATATACGTCCCAAGAAATCAAAAGGTACACCATTTTGAGTAGTTTCAAGCTACTTTCCGAAATTCTGGAAAAAAAGTTTCGCGACAAACCTTTATCATTATGACAAAACCTACACGATAGTTATCATTACTCAATCATCTTTTGATGAATAATTTTACTTACTTATTTTTTTTTTTTTTTTTTTTTTTTTTTTTTTCCTTAACAATGAATCGACAATAATTGGCATATCATATGCACCAGGAACTTTACAGGTATAAGTTATCTTTAGTTTCATTAAATTTGCCTTTTCTTCAGCTACTGACAGCATTCTAGATGTCACTTTCTCTTTGAATTCCGAAACCACTACTGCAATATTCAAAATTAATGCACCTTTGCGTACTCTAAGAGTTCTTTTCCATCAATTAATGGAATTCCATGTTGTTTTCCAAATTTTTCTGCTTTATCAACAGAAAGAGCAGAGTAAGTTTCAGCATCCATCATTTCACATATTGCAGTAATAGGACTCAATCCGGCAATCTGAGTAAGATACACAGACATTTCCGTATGTCCTTGACGGGTAGATAAGAGACCTTTTGAAGCGATTAGTAATGGTACATGCCCAGGAGTTTTAAATGAAGAAGAAAACTTTTTTTGTTTATTTTCAATATTGAATAAATTTGCCATTTCTTTTATTGTTAAAGCCCGGTCTTTATCAGTAATCCCAGTATACGTTTGATAATGATTGACATACAATGAAAAAGTCGGATGATCCCCATATGGAGCCAAGCCCATTATCATTTCCTTGTTAGATATAGTAGAATTGGATAAAATATCATGCATATAGGTCAAATTCAAATCGTTTGCAAAATTATGCTCAAGTGCCATACAAAGCAGGCCGCCAGCATTTTGACGCATACGTGCAATATGCTCAGGAGTTACAAATTCAGCTGCCACTACCATATCAATTTCATTTTCACGTCCAGCAGAATCAAACAGTAAGACAAACTCACCATGTTTTAACGATTCTAGTGCAGACTCTAGAGACATATAAAAAAAGCATTCAGATCTAATTATAAAGTTTACTAAAATATTGGTAATTACCACTTTATTGGTAATTGTAGAATTTTATTTTAGGATGTATTTTCCGAGAATGTCAGTTTCAATATTAACTTTGTCGCCTATTTTTTTGGCGTGAAAATTGGTAACCTCAATTCATCGGCCATTCCATGGCCCGCATCAACAGCGTCCAGGGGGCGCCCAGGACGACGCCCAGCCCCTCCATGAAGGAGGGGCCGGTGCGCGGCTTTTGATCGGTGTCGGTCATCGCGGCAGCCGAGTAGCCCGGCATGCATGGCGAAGTCGACCAGCACCCCAACCAACATCGTCATGCCCGCACTTGTTGCGGGCATCCACGTCTTTGCAACGGTCGATGAAAGTCGTGGATGGTCGGGACAAGCCCGACCATGACGGTTGCTTGGAGGTTCCATTCAACTGACTCACTGCATGCCGCACCTGGATCATCGAGTAGCCCGGAAGAAGCGAAGCGCAATCCGGGGCAACAGCCGAATGACCGTCCCCGGATTACACTGGCGTTCCATCCGGGCTACGAAATCCAGTTTCTACCCGTCGTCGCGTTCGCGTTCCGCGATCTGGTCGGCAACGTCCTGGGCGATGCGGTCATAGGCCTCGTCCAGCGTCATCTCGTCGACGATCGCCTGGCCAAGCCGGGTGATCACCGCATTGAAGATGATGCGGTTGTAGACGTAGCCCTGCAGGTCGAAAGCGACCGGCGACAGCAGCGGCACCTGGCCGGCGAACACCTCCAGCGCGTGCTTGGCAAGCGCATTGTCGGTCTGGAAGTCGACGCCGGAGTTGGCGAGCCCGATGTGGCCGGGAATGAACAGGGTGCGGCCATAGAACTCGTTCAGCACCTCGGCGCTGGACAGATAGTCCATCAGCCGGCCGACCTCCTCGGGGTGCTCGGTATCCGCCATGGCGACCAGTGCCGCGCCGCCGGGCATGCCGGTGCACGCCGCCGGCCCGCACGGGTTCGGGATCGCCCACCAATCGAACGCGTCGCCAATGGTGTCGGCGAACTGCGAGATCTGCCACGAGCCGGACATGTACATCACGACCTCGGCGTTCGCGAACTCCTCGTTGGCGCCGACATAAGTGGTGCCGGAGACCGAGCCCCACAGGTCCTTGGTCATTGAATTTAGGGACAAAGGGAAATCTGGGGTAAAGTAGGGATTTTCAGGGAAATCTAGGGTAAAATAAGGATTTTAAGAATTCCCAAAAGAATTCTTTGAATTTAGGGACAAAGAGAAATCTGGGGTGAAGTAGGGATTTTCAGGGAAATCGAGGGTAAAATGAGGATTTTAAGAAATTCCAAAAGAAAGAATTCTTTTGGGAATTCAAAAGTTAGTTGACAAATGGCTTCATTTACCAAAATTTAAAATTGCATAGATAAAAGAGTATCAAACAAGTCAAATAAAATACTTATGTACCCTACTGTAGGTTCTGTTTAAAATATGAATATTGTGGGAAATCAGAGATGACCAGGCATGCTCTGACCAAGCAGCATATAAAAGCAAGCAATGAAATTGAAACGAAGGTTGGCAGTGGCAGCATTGAAAACTTCTTACTGTAGGCAGTAATTCCAAAGAAATTGAACAACATATCTTGGCAGAACATAATCTGCCATTACGTCTTGCAGACAGCTTGATCCCTCTCCTAAGAAAATTATCCTCTAGCACGAGTCACTCAGTATTTTGGTAACACAACCAGGTAGTTGAGTTGCTCAAAGCTACTGTTTCTCTGTAATAATTGATAAGACCCATGATTGTACTGTTGACAAGCAACTAGCTATCCGAGTGTTATTTTTTAGTGAGAAAGATCTAAAACTTCATGTCGAAGTACTGGACATGGTCAAGTGAAGTGATAGATCGGCTGAGGGTCTAACTACCTGCATCAAACGAGTCATTGAAAAAGAACTCGATTCTCTTACAAAATATTGATGGATTTTGTGCAGATATTACTAAAAAAAACATGTTTGGAGCCAACAGATCTGCTTCAATGCTAATGAAAACATGGAGCCCCATGTTATGAGTGTGAAATGCTCATGCCATCTTATTCACTTATGTTCATCCTGTGCATGCTTGTCGCTTCCCAAGACACTAGAAGACTTGGCACCAAATATCTATGCCCAACCGTATTTCTTAGAGATGTATTAAAGTATATTTCACAAAAACAATAAACAAACAATTCTATTTTTTTTTTTGCTATGATGAATCGACATTTTAAGTAATAGTATAAATAGTAACACTTAAAATATTATCCTTTGGTTAGGATTCACAAAACTCATTTTTGCAGTACCTAATTTCTACCAGTGTTGTCATGTTGAACCGAGGAAATAAACAAGTCAAACTAATTAGTTAAATTTCCAATACTTTTTGTTCGTAAAAATGTAAATATTAAAAAGATAGAGATCCTCCAGAGCCACTGATGGCCCATCGGGCGTCAAATCAGCGTTTCAGTTTCTGAGTCTTGCGGCACCTTGTGTCACCCAATCTTACGGCACCAGTATTCGGCACCAAATCAAAAAAAGGAAACATGGGTAAAAACCGGACTTTCAGATAATACTTCCATCCTCACTGCAGAGCTGTTGACCATAAAAGAGGCTTTAAAGGTCGTCAGTATTAACCCATCGGCTTCCAAAAGAGTAGTACCGCTTTCAGATTCCAAATATACAAATATCCATAATATCCATTGGAGTGCCATGGCTAAAGACCTGAGGACAATCAGAAATCAATTAATCAGTCTCCAAAATTATTAACATCAAGTTCCAGCATATTCCCAGCCACCAAGGCATCAAATATAATGAGATAGCATACCAGCTAGCTAGTAACTCCTTGTATCATCTAATAAATCCCAGTTTGAAGGCCCATACCTTCTGAGACATACTCAGAGTTCCTTCAAAAACACAAATGCCCATTCAATCGTTATTTTCAGCAAGGGCAGATACAATTCTTTACTATAGAATCAAAAGAAACTGTTCGATCCTCAGAAAAGAAGAGTTTACTTGGCATAAACGAGCCGATCCATATTGCGGACTCTGCAACTCTATCCAACAGTCCCTGAAACCACTGATTTTCGAATGTCAATGCGTCCAGCAGGTAGTAATCAATACTAGGAGAATCTTCAGCTATTAATTTTTTGCTTGTTTTTTAGTTGATGGATAAAGATGAACATCTAGGATATATAGTTGATGTTGAAAAACTGCCAGAACCACTTCTAATTGTGAAATCAGCACAGTGCAAACTTATGTTTGATGGCAGCTTGCCAGTCCTGCTTTCTGCTCGGAGGTCGACTTTTGCCCCATCATGACATTTTTTGTCGACTTTTCTCACCATGAAGCAAATTTCGCTGTTACTTTGTTTTTTAAACAAAAGCATGGTAAGCATTGATGACCTTATCCATGTGAAAATCCCAAACCCAAACATCATAATAATAATTTTCAATTTTGGCACGTGTTGATTCTCCTTGTCGCTTATCTTCTAACCCCATTTTTCTTTCTTCTTCATTTTGGATTTTCATTACTTCAGACGATTTTCCAATGCCCTCACCTTCATACCATTAGCTTGTGCAGTAGCAATAGTTGTAGTAGCAGTAGTAGCAATAGTAGCAGTATGCACATAGCCCTTTGGTTTTCTTCAACATCCCCTTCAACACACGATGAAACTCTCAAACTTAAAACCATCAACCGTTCCTGAAGCAATGCAGAAACGTGCTCTTCAACCTGTGTGGGCATAGTGTGTTTCAATTTAATTCAATACAGTTTCAATATTGCCCAGTATGTTCGCCTTAATACCTTTAGCTTTAATAGCAGTAGTATTAGCACCAGTAGTAATAGTAACAGCAGTAATAGTAGTAGCAGTAGGATCAATAGTAGTAGCCATAGATTTATTAGCAGTAGTAGTAGTAGTAGCAGTAGCAATAATAGTAGTAGTAGTAGTAGTATGAGTATGAGTGGAATCAGTAACATTATGATGCAAATATTGTCTTTTGGTTAGTTCAACACTCACACAACAAGCCCTGTCAGTTTCAACTTAAGACACAAAACTGTTCCTAATATTTTGATGATATGCCCTTTTGACTACCTGCATACAGAATACGTGTTTCCCCCTAAAATTTTCCAGAAACCTTTCAGCTCAATCCAAGCCTCGTTCGCGTCATTGATCTTGGCGCCGAGCAGGTCACCATCAACGAAGGCATGAGTGGTGCCTGGTTTGATCCCAATACGGCCGGCCAGGGAATCTATTTTGATGTCAGCCCCGAGCTGAATCTGTTTTTCGGCGCCTGGTTCACCTACGAAACAGACCAGGGCTTTTCTTTACCAGACGGCGCGAACGAGCATCGCTGGTTAACGGTTCAAGGCGAAATCTCCGGCGCCGACGCCAATCTCACGGCGTTCCTGAGCCAAGGCGGCCTGTTTAATGACCCTGCCCCCGTCGGCACCACGGCGGTCGGTCAGGCCAGCATTCACTTCAGTTCCTGCACCGAGGCCACGTTCGACTACAGTCTCGATATTGGCCTCAACGGCAGCATGGACCTGGTTCGCCTGACGCCGGATGTGTTTTGCCTGGCCAATGCCGCCGAACGGGCCCGGAGGTCACCATGAAACGTCGTGTTGTATTGGCCATCCTGTTAGTCGCCAACGTCAGCGCTCTAGCTGACGTCGCCACCATTGGACGGGTCCGAGCCAGTGGCGATGTTGCCGTGGCAGGTGACGGCACCCTCTACCTCAGCGATTTCGGACCGCCCAACCAGGCCAATGGCAGCTCGATCGATCGACTGGCCACCGACGGTTCCATCGACATCTTTGTGTCCGGCCTTGGTCGGGCGCTGGAAGGCAACGCCGTCGATTCAGCCGGCAACCTGATTCAGGTGGGCTTCAACTCGGACGAGATCTACCGCATCGACCCAACGGGAAATATCACCACACTGGCGTCGCTTGATGCGCCGGTGGGCGTGGCAGTGGATGAGGCCGATACCATCTTTCTCACGCAATGCCGTACCAACGCCATTTTGCGCCTGGAAAGTGATGGCAGCTTGACCACTCTTGCCAGTGGCGGCGGCCTCAATTGTCCCAACGGCCTCGATGTGGGCCACGACGGCGCTCTCTATGTGGTGAACAACCTAAGGACAAAACAGTTTACCTTTCAGTTTTCCCATTCAAGCATAATCCTGCTTACCATGACAATGCGCTGTAATATAATTTCCATGGTATTCATGAAGAAGCAGCTACAGGTGGCTTACATTAAGCTGGGGGAGACGGCTATGAAAATGACGGTTTAATTACCAACGGCTAATCTTGAACTGGATCAAATTGACAACTTGGCTTATTTGCATGTTTGTATGATCACCGGTATTGTGGGCGCTTCTGGTGCCAAGATCAACGGTGTAGGGAAGCTTTGTATGTACCGTTTTTTCGTCTTAGAGTTAATACTGTATAATCCCTTGAACATATTGAAAAAGTCTACCTAAAAACCTATTGTTTCTCTTTAACCGTTCATGGTCTTGAAACATTATTTTCCATCTTTGGAGGCTCCTGCCATTTCTTGCAAGCGTAATTGTGTGAATCCTTGCTTAGGGTAACAAAAAGGATTGGTTTTCTGTTGAACTGTTTAATTGTTTGGCAATTGAGCTGAATTTTTGCTTGCTAGTCCTTTGACCATTGACAACTGTCTTTCGGGCCTTTTTTCGTAGTTCATATTCTTGAGGGATTGTTAAAGGTTTGTTTCCAACTTTCATAGCTGGTCAACTTTTTTGTCAAAATTTTGATACCTCATTATTTTCTCAAGTTGACTAAAACAATTTCGAGACAATAGTTTTTGCTAAGATCGCAACTTGAATATTTCTAGAAAGAAAGAAACAAAAGGAGGAGAGATATAGCTCTCAAGGATAGGAGATGGTCGGTTGACCATTTTTTTAAATTGTCCATAAGAATGACACAGTCGCTTTTTAGAGAATTCCATATGGAGGCACAGCATAAAACTGGATTAAAATCTGATCTTATGGTTTTAGTTTTATAATTGAAAATATCCATATCATTTCGAGAGAAGAAAAACACAAAGCTCCTTTGGAATTTAAAAGATATAATTGTTTGAAGAAGTTAAGGAGGAGCCCATGAAAAGCTGCCTTCGCTAGCGGGCCCCTTGTCTGTATGCGCGGCGGTGATTAACGACGAACCCTTAGATAGCGAAGCGCAGCTCGCTGAACGCGTGGCCGACTTTGCCGAACCGCTGGCTGCGTTGGAGAGTGACGAAGCCCCGCTGGTCGCGTGTTGGAAACAGATTGTACTTTTGGAGTGGTTGCGCCACTTCGACACGCTGGCCGCCCGCAAGCGGGCGCCGTGGCCCTTGCAGGCAGCGGCCAAAGCGCAAATATCGGCGCAAGATCTGACCGGCGCTGCAAAGGCTGATGCGGCGCGGCGCTATCTGTGGGACAAGCTCGGCGCCGAGCATGGTCCAATTGCCGGTCATGCAGGTACCTATTTGGCGGCGGCCCGCGTTACGACGCTTCGTGAGATCGCCGGGCAGCATCAGGCGGGGCGTTGGGGCGTGTTGTGGGCGGCCTGGCGCGCGCGACCACGCCAGCGCTAATCGTCTGCGCAGTTGCGCGACGCGCTGGGTCGGCAGGGCACCAGCAACTCGGGATCAACGCGGACTGGCCCCCAGTTCATTCGCCAATCCAGGTGCGCACCGGTGACCCGGCCTGTCGCGCCAATCGCCGCAATTTTCTGACCCTGCTCAACCCGCTGTCCCGCTTCCACAAAAATTTCGCTCAGGTGCAAGAAGGTAGAGCTGAGGCGGTGCCCATGGTCGATGATGAGAGTGCCGCCGGAGTAATACATATCTGAGTGCGCGAGGGTCACGACCCCTGCCGCCGGTGCAATGACGGGCGTACCCGTGGGGGCGGCAACGTCAACGCCATAGTGTGGTCGACGGGGCTGTCCGTTGAGCACGCGGCGCGATCCGTAAACCCCCGAAATAGGCCCTTCGGCAGGCCATACAAAGCCTGCAGCAAAATCGTCGCGCAGATCGCTGCGCC
This sequence comes from Alatinidae sp. Z8VKAUB7J3, assembly GCA_010016025.2. NCBI lineage: Eukaryota > Metazoa > Cnidaria > Cubozoa > Carybdeida > Alatinidae > Alatinidae sp. Z8VKAUB7J3. Next base: position 155,884,588 of record JAAAKM020073195.1, read on the forward strand.
GTCGTGCCGCGGCCACTTGAGCATTGTCATCGGCGATGCGCGCCAAAACCTCGGGCGGTGGCGTGACCTGCGCTGGTGGTGGCCTTTTGTTCTGATGAAACCCTCACTGGGAGTGGTTCTTGAGTTTTCGCCAGAGCGTGGCCCGCCCCATTCCCAGAAGATTGGCGGCGGCCGTCTTATTGCCTCGGGTTTTTTTGAGGGCCTTACGGATTTCCTCTGCTTCTTTTTTCCCCGCATGGCTCCCGTTAGATGGAAGTTCTGATGGGAAATTGGCGAGGGTTAGATAAAGCCCTTGCGCATGCACAAAAGCATGCTCAATCGCATTTTCAAGTTCACGTATGTTACCGGGCCAGTAGTAGTCCATAAGAGCGGCGACCGCATCCTGGGTTGGGCCTAAAATCCCCTTTTCCATTTCCTTGTTATATTTCGCCACAAAATGCTTCACGAGTAAGGGGATATCTTCTCTTCGTTTTCGTAGAGGGGGAAGATAAATGGGCACTACTTTCAACCGATAATACAAATCTTCTCGTAGTAACCCCTTCTTGAGTAGATCCTTAAGATCTTGATGGGTGGCTGCCAGAACCCGCACATTGGCTTTTCGGGGTGTAACTTCTCCAACTCGCTCAAACTCTTTTTCCTGAAGAACTCTTAAGAGTTTCAATTGCAAATAATTGCTGAGATCCCCAATTTCGTCTAAGAGCAAAGTCCCACCTTCCGCGGCCTCGAATCGACCGATCTTGTCGCAAATCGCTCCGGTAAACGCTCCTCGGGCATGTCCGAATAATTCAGATTCCAGTAACGTTTCCGCCAAAGCCGAACAGTTCACCTTAATCAGGGGTTGAGAGGCTCTTGGGCTATAATAATGAAGAGCATGCGCGACAAGTTCTTTGCCCGTTCCGCTTTCCCCTTGGATTAAGACCGTCGTATCCATAGGGGCGACTTGTTGGATTTTTTGAAACAATCTCTGAATGATTGGACTTTTCCCAATGATGTTGGCCAACCGCCATTGTACTTTGAGTTGTTCTTTGAGCGAGCGAAATTCGGAAATGTCACGAAAGACCACCACCACCCCTTCTGTTTAATGCCATTTGGGTGGTTTTACATAAAGTAAAAATGTAAGCGTAAAACTAACAGCAGCTCAATACACCAGACAGGTCACACAAAATAATATAGTTATTCGGCATCAATTTGGCAAGAGCTCTTGAATGAGGCTTCACATGATCAGATTTGAATACAAATCTGAAACTCTAATATTAAAGAGGGGAGGTAAACCAAAGAAGGTCTAGTTTTTTTTTTTTTTTTTTTTTTTTTAAGGCATCAAAATTCATATTGGCGATAAGCATCCCCATCTACTGGAGATAATTCAAACATAACTTCCTACACTCAGATTGAAATAGCTGCATGCCCTCTCTTTTTTAATACCTCTGACCTTCCCTAAAAAATTTTCTCATTAGACCAAAAATAATGAAGAAAGGTGAAAAGACTCCAGACAGTAAGTTCTATCCTAAATGAAATTCCATTCCCTAAAAACCTTAGGTTATATATACCATCATACCTCCCAAAGAAGAAATATAACAAATCCAATTCCTATCGTAGAATTCCCGGTCAGAAAAACAATACTTGAAATACACTAGTAAAGAGCTTCCAAATGAGACGCCATATGATACATTTGATCGTAATGTGATTTCCGAACACTGGGAAAGCTGAGCCAGTATGTAGAATGTGTGTTTATGTTTTGCTGTAAAATCATCAAACTGCATATAATTTAAAAGCTCTGTATACGATAGACAAGATTCTGGTAAAATTTTCCCATGCTTAGGCTCAATGAGTCAAATTTCCCCTCTTTTCCTTAACTTCTTCAGCTTCCTCTCAAACATTCTCCTTCAACCAAGAATAATAAATATGGGCAAAATCATTGTCAAAATCAATAGGTTAATTTTTCCCTTTTTTTTGGTCCTAAGAATAAACAAGACATTCCAAATACATTTTTTAATGGGCATATGCATTTAGATAAATCAACAAACCAAGGTTTAGGCATGCTATACAGGTTCAAGTTTGGATAGCAAAGATAAGGTTTACTGGTCCTGGAACATGGTGAATCTCTTCATCTCAAAAAGCTTCTATGGCTGATGGAATACCCATTTAGAACTGATACTGCTTTGAAAAATGGTAAATGTGTTTTAAAAAAAGTGTTTGTATCAATTATATTCACAACAGCAATAAGCTAACACTAAGATTGGATCCTACTTGATAGGCATGTCTAATTGTCCAAACCCAACTCAATTTTGAAATCTAAATCTCCTTCTGAATTTATCTAAAGGCTGATGGTGCTACAATAAATTTGTGCTTCTTACACTTTTTAATGCTTTAAGCACATCCCCTGCTCCTACACAAAGATCCCCCAGCCCTCCCCCACAATGGCTTATGAGTAATTATACACCACTGTACATAGTCATAGTCATATGTACATAGCATAAGCTTCAAATAAATTAACTTAGCTAAATGAAGCTTAAAAACAAATGTCTTATTGACTGTTTATTTTGTATGGACTACTCCCATTTTTAGGTACAAATGGCACCATGGGATGACATTGCTCTCTGTGAAGTTGGAAAGTTAAATATACAGTTGTTCAATATAATGTTAAACAAACTGACTATCTCAAAATATTAACTTGGTGACATTTTGGCATTCTTTTGGCCAAAATTGTTGTTTTTTTGCCATAAAATGGCAGAAAGCACCGCTTTGCTATGGCATAGTCTTTTATGCCACTTAAAAGGGTCAATAAGATTTTCTGTGTCCTTCCTAAAGTGCATTCACTTGATTCTCTACGACCATAGGTTTGACTTGACCATCTCCTGAGCGAAAAAAAAAGAAGTAACCCAAATTTGTGATCATCCTTCTTGAAAAAAAATGTAGATAGGGGACTGAAACCTCTACAATGGAGTTCTCTCACATACTAGATTCAATAGTGTTGTTTACATCAAAATCACTCACCCTCTCAGGGGTGTTTCCCCCTTTTTTTGTAACTGAAGAAAATTTTCTCAGGCTCAGAACTTCTGTTAGGTAACTTTCATAAAGAGAAAACTTGAAGCCTCAATAGCAAAAGTGGATAAATAATGAAAGATAAAATTTGCTAGAGATAAAATAAGATTCGTCAGTAACTCCTGAAAAAGGCACCCTCACATAAATTGTTTTAGGCGGAAGGAAATAAGAGGTTCAACTAAATGTTGAGATTGTTTTTTTTTAGACTGCGGTGTGTAAATTTGTCTAGGTATAAATTAATAGGACGAACGTTTCTTCTGAAGTATTACCCGCAATTCTTTCACCTGTGTGCAGATACGAATATAAATATGACGCTATGTTTCACGCTAATTTATGCAATAAGAGGATACTGCTCTCTTAGCAATATCCATTATCATTGTATCAAATCCAATATCATTGTCAAAATATATTTTTCCAAACAAAGGGAGGCTTGATAGGGGGTAAATCCGCTTCAACGTTGAACTAATAATATTTAAAAAATTTAGAAACTTAGACCCAAATGTATTTGTTTGTGGGTCCTGGACCTCCCACTTATGATAACTATCACTTCCTCCCCTCCCCCAGTAGTAGATTTACAAGTATGTAACAGTTGATAGTATTGCATACACACTCCGTATATTAAATGTTTATTTTAGGCCATGGATAAAATTACCGAGGATCTGGAAGATGCAGCTAAACAGCATAATAGTAAAATATTGTACTGGCATGTTTGAGAGGGACTAGTGAGATTGAGAGGGAGTAGTCAATCCGGACTTATCCCAGTTAAAGACAGGTATGGGGCAACAATTAGTGATAAGGAAAGAGTTAAAGAGAGATGGACAGAATGTTTTGAGAATCTGCTAAATTGAGAGAGAGAGCTGCAGCAACAGATATAGAGGAAAATAAAAAAGTTTAGGATACCTTGGATGTAAAGGAAGATTTGTTCTGTGAGGAAGAATAAGCGACAGTACTAAAAGAATTAAAAAGTAAATAAAACTCCAGCCAGGTACTGATAGTTTGGTAAATGAGTTTCTTAAATATGGTGGCGTGGAGGGGGGCGCCGCGCGGACCGCGATGGTCGCCAAGGTGATCCGACGTGCGGTGATCCTCTTCGCGCTGGGACTGCTCCTCGCCGGCTTTCCGTTCCTCACGCTCCGGGAGGGCTACTGGCTGCGCCCCGAGCTCGCCAGCATCCGGATTCCCGGCGTGCTCCAGCGGATCGCGGTGTGCTACCTGCTCGCGTCCCTGCTGTTCTTGTTCACCGGTCGGCACGTGCAGCGCGTCGTCCTCGTCGGCTGTCTACTCGGCTACTGGGCGTTGATGACTCTGGTGCCGATCCCCGGTCAGGGGGCACCCGACATCGACGGTAAGAGCTCGCACCTCGCCGCGTACCTCGACCGCCTCCTGCTCGAAGGTCACCTCTGGCGGCACAGTCGCGACTGGGACCCCGAAGGCGTTCTCAGCACCATGGGCGCGCTGGCGACGACTCTCCTCGGCGTGTTCGCGGGTCGCACGCTGCGCAGCGGCCGCGAGCCGATCGACATCTGCGCCCGCTTGCTCGTGAACGGCGCCACGTTGGTCGCACTCGGCTACGTGTGGGACCTCGCGTTTCCCATCAACAAGCCGATCTGGACCAGCTCGTACGCGGTGTTCACGGCGGGCCAAGCGCTTTGCTGTCTCGGCGTTCTCACCTGGGTGATCGACGTGCGCGGTCATCGCGGCTGGGTTCGGCCATTCGAGATCTACGGGCTGAACGCGATCACGGTGTTCGTGGGTAGCGGCTTGCTCGCCCGCTCGATGAGCCTGGTGCGGTGGTCCGACGGCGAAGGTACGGCCACGCTGCGGACGTTCTTGTATCGCGAGCTGTTCGCCTCGTGGTTGCCGACCTACCCGGCATCGCTGGCGTGGGCGCTGACCTGGATCACCTGCTGGTTCGGAGCGCTCTGGTTGATGGCGCGGCGCGGCTGGATCCTCAAGGTCTGACCGCGCATCACGTGCGCGCGAAGACGACGTGCCCGGGAATCGTGGTCACGCGCTCGTAGCCCTTTTAACTCTTAAAAAGGGCGAGAACATTAAATCTCCAATCAAATGAGCCTCCTCTGAAGTTCAAACAACCACCCCTTTCATAAAAACATTATATGCCTCGGGGCATAACTTATAACCCTTGCCCCCAGACTATAGGGGGTTGTGTTAACCCCTAAGTCCTTGTTATGTGATCTTTGGACTGTTTTTGAACAAATGGCCATCTCAAAATTTCTATTGGATGCATTTGGTTAAAATAGGCTGTGAGGGGGGAGAGGGGTTAGTTGCCCTCTGATCATTTTGACTCCTAAAAATTACACTAGAACTTCTCACCTCTTATCTAAGGAGCCCCCTCCAAAGTTTATACGACCATCCTTTCCATAAAAACCTTACATGCCCCCGAGCTATCTCAAAGACATAAATGCTGGACCTTTCAACTACGCTTACCAAAATTGCAATCTCGAAATTTTGATTGGATGCATAAGGGGAAATGATGGGCGTGGGGTGGGGGATCTGGCTGGCTGCTCTCCGATCACTTTCGACTATTAAAATGGGCACCAAACCTCGCAATCGAATGAACCCCTTTCGAAGGTTTTACGACAACTTCTTCTAACGAAGTGCTGGTCTGACAAAAAAAAAAAAAAGTTAATTTTGCCCCCAGCACTTTTTACTTAGGCAGCACTATTGCACTGCGTATATGTGACCTTCCACTTGGGTAAAACCAAATGTTATGTTTTGCACCTAAGTCTACAGTTTGTTTTCACACAATACAATTGAAGAAGCATTCCAAAAGGATTCTAAAAATGCAAACTCAAGAAAATAGATGGATTTCTCATTCGAATGATGCTAAACTATAATTGAAGAGTATTATTCGCTCTGTGGGCTGCTTAGTCAGTTCTTTTTCAGGCAGTATTCTTGCTGCTTTTTTTACATCTGTTTCACTAACTGTTTCATTTAAGGATGTAATTCAGAGTTTCTCTTCATTTTGGTTACAAAACTGGAACAGATTAGTTCGTGTGAAGGTATAGTTATTTGAACCTTCGAGTGTTTTGAACAAAATGGTTGTCTCAAAATTGTGATTAGATACATCTAGGAAAAAATGGCGTGGGGGGCTGGTTGCCCTCCGATCACTTTTGAATCTTTAAAAGGGCAGAAGAAATTTTGTGTTCCAATCGAATGGGCTCCCACTGCGGTTTATACGACCACCCCTTCTATATAAAGTACCTCTGGAAAAAGAAAGATATTAACAAGTAATAATGCATGGAAGCCTTTTGGCTATTTACTGTAGGCAACGGTTGCCTCTGATTTAATTTTCTTTTCTAATACCCTTCAAATCGCATTGTAATTGTATTATCCTCCTTTTTCCCCTACACCTTTCTATTTTCCTTTTATTGAGGGAAAGTAGCCAAAATAGGCTAATTGTATTCGATAAAGCAATTCTAAGCACTTCGAAAGTTTCAACCGTGCATTAGCTTTTCGTAAAAACTGGAAAAAATAGGCCCTATTTCAACAGGGCCAAACATACCTTAGGGGACACATGAAAGGTTTGTTCTCTTTCAAATATACCGGTAAGGAAAGACTAAATTGGACTTGTAAAGCTAAATCAAAGCGTATTAATTAGAAAAATAAAGTTCCTGGGATTCAGAGGCACTAAATCAGATTGTTATTTAGTTGACAATGCAATAAATGGTCGACAATGCAAGACAAATCTAATAGTTTTCAAAGTTCCAACTGTACATTAACTTTTCGCACAAACTGAAAAAATAAGACTTGTTTTAATTGTGCCTGATTATACCTTAGGGATACCTGAAATGTTTATTGTCTTTCACACGTACCAGCTTTGGCAAGGCTAAATGGACTAAAAAGGTTGTGTTAAATTTCCTATTTAATTGGAAAGAATGACGACAGAATCAGAAGAACCTGATGGTAGTAAATATTTATTTTTACTTTGGAGATGTAATGAATTTCTCTCACGTTTTCTATTTCATTTTATTTACTTTTTTGTTGTTATCAAGTCAATCCTCATAATTCATTGGTTTTGCCCCTCCCCAATTACCAAAATGTTCAACCTTAATATAGGCATTTATTTTCTCCAGCCAGTTATAGAGTTTGAGGCGGTACAACGGTAAAAATAAACGGAATAATCAAAAATATATATACTAGTAAAGAAATATTTAAAAGTAAGGACCAAGTACCTCTATTGAATCTGAATTTGAAGAAATGTTTCTGATTCACTGGAGGTTTCCCTCTCCCCATATATCGTTGCCCGTAATTCCACCTTCCTGCACCTTGAAACGTAATTGCACCATTTCCACCTTCCTGCTCCTTAGCCTCTTCTTTTTTCACTTTTCCCTGATTAATATTAACGTTTTTTTCATCTTTGTCGATCAGTTGAATGTCATCATCTGAGCTGACGATTTCCATTTCTTCAAGATCATCCTTCTTTTCTTTGACTTTCTGTTCATTTTCTTCTTTATCATTGGTAGGATTATCCTTTTCTTTCTGATAAGCAGCCTGTATAGACGGCTCTTTAAGTTCTTCTCGAAGTCTCGTAATTCTATCTTTCCTAAAAATAAAAGAAACTAGATAGAAATTTTGAAGCTTGAACGGTTAAAAATTTAATATTTAAACTTTTTTACTTGTCTATAGCTTACTTTACAGTGCTCTTGTAATTACCACAATGTCTCAACTACCGTTCGCCTTTATAACAGGGGCTGCCCAAAGGATAGATTCACTTTTTCAATCAAACCTGAGTTTTAAGTTTTCAGGCTCTCTGGCTTTTTTTCGTGGACTGTGTAAGGCCACTATTGGACAAAAGTGTCATTGTAATCACAACGATATCTCAACTACCGTCCGCCTTCATAACAGGGGCTGCCCAAAGGATAGATTAACTTTTTCAATGAAACCAATTTTTAAGTTTTGACGTCATTATAAGGATTGAGCTGTATGCCGTCATGAAGTTGTTTGTCAACTAACGTCATGTTTGTCGACTGACGAAATTACAGACCGGGACTTCTTTTGATGTAGGTATTGGTATCAAAATTCCATTTTTTAGAGTTTTGGTTACTATTGAGCCGGGTCGCTCCTTACAGTTCGTTACCACGAACTGTTTGATATATACATATGTGATGATATTATAATTCCGTAATATAACTATAGAAAAATATTATAATTCTAGACCAAAATATTATAATTGACAAACTATAGACCAAAATATTGCAATTCTAAAGCTTTTTATATTTCTTAGCGAGGTAGTTGAATTTCCTGCAATTTTTTTGCGTTTTGCAAAAAATGCGATTTGCATTTGACAATACTTAGCAGAACTTTCGGTTTTTGAAATGTTGTTTATGTGGTGCAAAACTTTTTAGTCTATTGCACTTGCTGATTCCATGGAAGGCTCTTCCCTTGCGATATAATATGCTGAGTCGATACTAAGTCAATGCTGAGTAGAAAATTCCGTCGATAGAGAAAATTGAGCTGCAATTTTGTCAATGGCCAATTTAAATTAGAAAATTCAACCAAAGCACGTTGTAAAACCATTATTAAACGAAAACTGTTTTCAAAACACAAACAACCAGCAGTGGCAATAGGTACGTTTGTAAAAGCAAAAAACTTACATTTAGAAAATTGCGTTTGGAACGTAAACACACATCTTTCATTAGTAAAGGATGTGTTAGCATTTATCCCTCTATAGTTTTCAATGCATCCTTATCCCTTAGAATACCAGTCCCAACGCCTTTAAAAACTTCTTCAAAACGCAAGTGTATGTTACGTAAGAGGTTTGTTTACTATTGCACGTTACGTAATTGGGAACACACACGTGGGTGATGCGTAACGACAATGCACACATGGGATGTGATGAAATCTTGCGTGACTTTACAGTCCCAAAAACAAAAAGGAGCTTGCGGCTTACTTGCAATCCTGCCTTGATAAGTTTCGACGTGCATATGCGGCTCCTGCCTTTATTGTTGGAGGCGACCTTAACCAGACCAACAAACAGTGGCTATCGAAATCTCATGACATCCCCTTTTAATTCAGCGAGAACCCGCGTTCGCCAACACCATAAAATCACCAAGAAAATTTATACGCCTACGAAAATACTTAGAACCGTAAGAGGCGTCAATAGCCCGAACAGGTGGTGAGGAGAAAAGCGCCAATTCAAAGGAAATTCAAATAAAATTCAAAGCTTAATCAAAGACAACTCAATTGGTTACGGAAACGCCTGCTCTCGATAAAACGATGGCATTTGCACCAAATTTAGAGGGTCTAGGGATGGGTTTGATTGTAAAATTCGGTGAAAAACAAAACCGTGGGTGCATCGGGTTGACCACTTCCCCAAAGTTCAAACCATAGCCCAAGCGAATCTGCAAAGTTCTGAACTTGGGCGCCATGGGTCAAAGGGTTTTGGACAAATTGACCGACGAGCGGACCGGCCAAAGCACCTTCACCGTCAAAATAGGTGCGGAACCCCAACTCCGCATCACCGGGAATGGGGTCGATCAGGCGAACCCCGGAATCACCGAACGAGACCAGATCACCGGTATCAGCCGTACCATCGCCAGTCCCACCGGTCGTGTCATCGTGGTAGTAAAACAGGGCTTGATCAGCGACCCCGGAAAAGTTGCCGGCATTAAACACCGCCAAATCACCGAATTCAAAGCCCAACCAATAGCCCGCTTGTTGGCCTGGTGCGATTTGGCTCACCACATTGCCATCTGGATTACCATCGACGGCAAGTTGATTGTTATTCGGATCAGACACGAAAGCGCCGGCTGCAGCAGCACTGTAATCGGTGCTGAAACGAACAGCTTCAACCCCTGAATCCGCGGGAATGGTAATGGTTCCATCGGCCGGGACGCCGATAAAACTCGCGTAATAATGTCGTTCGAGAGTAAAGGGAATGGTGGAAATGACTACATTTATTTCACCCTGAACCCTTCTCATGACCCGAACATCGCCACTGGCCACATCGAGAGATTGCGGTACCGGATCTTCCTCATCGAGGGTAGTGCTATCCAGTGGTCCCCTGTGCTCTTTGGTGCTAGATTGCCACGTGACGTCTACCTCTCTTCTAATACTTCTTGGACAAGGTATAAGTGCCTACTGCGTTCAAAAAATCGTTCTTGTATTGCTGCGTTTTTTCTCTTGCATCGGTAACTGCAATAATCCTGCTTTCTTTTCATTTCCTTGCTTTCTTTTCCGTTTCTTTCTTCCCTGGTTGACACCTCACTCTACAAATAAATGTTTAAGGCTCATTTAAAAGCACTGATTATGAATTTAAGGCCCATCGTCAACCATTCTCCTTGACCAATTGCCTGCGGAGCCTGTCCAGCTGACCGGAAAGGCTTCCGTCGTAGACCACACTACCAACCCGGGCAACGGCCCCACCTAAAATAGAAGGATCTGTTTTTAAATGAACTCGGATATTGCAACCGAGTACTTTTTCCATTTCTGCAGAAAATGCTTCGACCTCACCATCCTGCGGGGTGGCCGCGGTCGTCAGGGTCACGGGCCGCACACGGGTTCGTTCGTCCCGAATCTGCAGGACCGCGTCCTTGATTTCCTGAAGAATCCCCAGGCGCCCGGCTTCGGCCAAAACACCGAAGAACCGAGTGAGGGTTTCGCTCAAATTCAATTTTTGACTGAGTTCGGCAACAATCTTGGCTTTCACCTGACTGGCCACCGTCACGTTGGCAAACAACGCTTTTAACTCTGAGTTTCCCTTGACCTGATCGCAAAATGAAACCAGGACGTCTACTTGGTCCAAAGCCTTGGCTTCATCGAGTACTTCGACCAAGGCCTTGGCATATCTTTGGGCAACGCGACTTGCACTCATACTAAGCTCCCAGCCGTTCGCTGAATTGGACAAACAATTTCTTGCGTTCGTCCTCGGTAATGCTTTCGCGAATCATTTTTTCTGCTTCGGTGACCGCTAAATCAGCCAAGTATGCTTTCAGTCGGACCACACCTTCGCGGCGCAGATTCTCAAGTTCGGGGGTAGCCGAAGAAGATTTGCATTTCGCAGAATCGCTAATCGTTTTTTTGCCCGCCTAGATGCTGTGCCCCACCAGTTGGAAATGAGCTGCTCTTGAGTGAAAACACGGCACTGTGTGGTGAGTGCATAGAGAATCTCCCACTCACGACTCGTCCAAGTTGACGAGGAGCAATTAGCACCCCGGGAAGTAGTGATTGTGACTTGTGAATTACCAGTCATTTTCGACTCCAGCACTTCGTCTATGAAGTGAATGAGTTGAGTTAGACACGCTAGGACTACATTTGGCCTAGTACAACTCGTAGGCGTACCACGGCGGGTCAAACTTGTTGTGGCCTAAGTTTGAACAGACGTCCTCCAGTGCTTCCGCATCGAGGCATCCGGCAAAAACGATGTCGGTTTCTACTGATGGTTCTGTAACGTGCTCCAGCTTTGCCGATTCGATAGGCACATCAATTGGAAGACGTGATGCCCACGTTCCACCTCTCTTGAAGTAGTTGTCACGGTTCAGCTTGATGTCAAGCTGCTTCATGTAGAGATTCAGGCCTTGCGTGTTACGACAGAGAAGATGAGATGGCATCTCGTCGTGAGAGTGCCAATCCTGAATGAATGCTTCAAAAGCAAAATACTGTGCATTGAGCGTTAAGAGAAACTCGGGTTTCGACAACACTTTGAGAACGTCATCTCGTGACAATTTCTCTGGGTAGCCTTCGAGAATTTCATGGTGAAACTCATCGGCTTTTCCCCATTGCATTTTGTGGTCGCACTTGGTCATGTAAAAGACGGTTTCACGAATCTCTCCACCATCTTCAGGCACCCGACTTCGAAGCTTCGCGGCAACCTCTTCAAAATCGACTGTGTCGTTGTACTTGATGACACCGAAGCGGGAGCGGAAGCGATTTTTCTGATCTTCTGTTCGCTGATATCGAAGTATTGGACGTGGGCCAACTAGCCCTGGAACATGAAGGCACCGCACACGTACTTTGTCGACTACGTGGCCGAGACGCTTGGCCAAAACAGGGCTATAAACCAAGTGTTTCTTCACACTGCTCATTTCTTTTTCGGAATGAAATTGTACCCTAACTTCAATTTTGAACCTCGATGTTTTCAAGTTCACTTAAACACGGCCTTAATGAACATATAACCCAAGTGAGGCAAATTCCGACCGGGCTTAGAAGAGTAGGACTTACTGAAAATGAAGAAAAATTTAAATAGGTACAAACTCAAACGCAGTATCTTGGTCATAAAATTGGTAACGGTATTATAAGTTCACTGAAAAGAAAAACGAGGCGATTCGAAACGCGGCGGTTTCAACCACAAAGAAAAAAAATTCAGTCGTTTTTGGGACTGTTATAATATTATAAAAAGTTCATACCAAAGTTTGCAACGATAGCAAAACATTTAATGGAATTGGCAAAAATCGAGTCTTAAACCCGTACACTGGGGATGAAAATGACCAGAATGGATTTGATGCACGAAAAAAAGCGAACTTGCAGCCAAAGAATATTTCTACGCCCGAATTTCTCACTATCATTTGTACAGGAAACTGACAGTATGATTATGGACTGGGGACGGTGATATTCCAAGAATTTGATGACGGGGAACATCCAATTGTGTATATCCGAAATAATTATCAAAAGCGGGCTTAAACTGTGTTGAAATTGAAAAATAATGTCAAGAAATCGGGTAAGCAGTTGGAAAACTCAATTATTATATCTACGGATGGAAGTGATCATATAGTTATGATCATAACAAACAACAGCCCATTACGCTGGTTGAACATAAGCGAGAAAACTGAAGTCGGGGATGATGTACCCTTTGCCTACAAGAAACGATTTCTAAATAAAATTAAGACCGGGTACAGATAATGGGAATACCAGTGCCATGTCCCGATTGTAACAAAAGAACAGGAAGGGGAGGGGGACTTAAAACAAGATATAAATTACTGCTTTTGTTTTATTTGAAAGATGACACTTTTTTTGGTCATAAAGACAGGCGACAGAAGTATTCATGATTTCTTATTTGAACATAATCTAAACTCTGCTCAAGTCTAGACCTGTCAAGACAAGTCAAGTCAAGCAAATGTCAAAATTTTTGTTTCTCAAACTTTTTTCCTTTAGGCTGTCGATTCTCGTCAAATTGAAAAACCACATATTCGCAACTGGCTAAATAAGTGCAGGTCTGAAGTCACTGGATACAAAGAACTTAACGCAGATGGTGCAGCTGTTTTTGGCGGGATGGCCAAGGGCGCTCTTCAGAAGATCCAAGCTTAATTCTCCTATTTATTCATTACTGTCAATTATTATCCTGTCCGTGTTTGAAAGTAAACGATTCTCCTTAGGTTATGGAATTTGGAAGGTGAACTATTGTTAAGATATATAAAAAGGTTACAAAGTTGCCTTCGAGCTATGAAAAAAACGGTAAAAAAAGTATAATACATAGTTTTAACTGACTTACTTTAAAAAGAATATTGATTGCGAACTCGTTTCGTTTTTTACAGTTAATTTAAACTGATTATTTCGGTTTCAGCCCAATATTTCTTTTTTCTCTCTGATAGTTTAGGGTTGTTGGTTTGGCCATGTTCATCACCGCAGCGGGGTTAGAAGTACTGACATTGTTTATGCTTAGATATTATCCCCTTCTTTGTCTCGACGTTCTTGCAGTTGAAATAGGACCATTAATGAGATGTTTCACTGTTTTTCACTATAATGAAAGAGCAAATCCAATTAAATAAGTAACCAGAATCAGTATACTGCAATGCCAAACAATAGGGTCTATCAAGAGGGTCTAGGGCACGTTCTGCGGATGAAGGATGACAGATTGGCAAAGATTGTCCTTTTCTATCAACTGTATAGGGCGAAACAGAAAGCATGTTGTCCACGGTTGGAGCGGGAGGATGTCGTGAAGAAAGATTTAAGGAAAATGGGAACTTCCTGTGAGGGTAAGATAACATAAGATGATATTTATTTTCAAAAGACCATCACAAGCTCTATAGAGCCGAATACCGGCTTTTTGGTTGGATAAATGAGACTTCTAAAGCTGAAAGCAGAAACGGCAATCTTCCTTTAGATACTCCTTGAACGAGTTTTCTTTTAAACGCCGACGTTCGGCCCTCTGGCGACCACCTCGTCATCGCCGGCACCCAGATCCATGGTGCCGCCGGAAATTCCGATCCCAGCGGTGCCGTCGGCGGTCGCGGTCACCGTATCGTCGCCTTCGCCGGTGTCGATGGTAGACCTGAAAATGGCGACATCGCCCGCAAGATCGTTATTGGTGAATGAAACACTTGCGTCGATCGTGTCGCGACCGTCGCCGGTGTCGATTGTCGAGTTGGAAATAGCGTTGACAACCGCCAATGTCGCAGTTGCTGCCTTGTCAACGACTGTGTGTGCTTCGACCGTATCATTGCCGCCGCCCGTCTCAACGATGCTGACATCGACAGCACTAGCTATCGTAAGCGAGGCGCTTACCCCAAGGGTTATATCGGTCGATACGGAAACCGTGTCCTTGCCATCGCCTGTTTGAACGGTGCCGACCAACAGGCCTAACACCGCCGTCGCGGACCCGCTAGACCCCGCATCCAGGACGGCCGAGGCGGTTACGGTGTCATTGCCTTTGCCGGTATCGATCGTCGAGCCCGCAGACATTCCCGACAGGTTCGTTATGCTACCACCGTCCAGGGTTGCGTCGGCTTGAAGGGTGACGTCGTCGCGGCCTTTGCCCGTCAGTATGCTGCCGCTCAACGCCGTCGGAGCCGTCGACGTACTACCGCTGCCCAATGTCAGGTCGATTTCGGCGGTCACCTTGTCGTTCCCGCTACCCGTATCGACAGTGCCCGAGATTCCAATATTGCTAGCGAAGCCGCCGCTTCCCACGGACGTCGTCGCGCTTCCTAAAACCTCGTCATTGCCCGATCCGGTGAAAAAGTCACCCCGCAATCCGATTGCACCGAAGATACTGGAATTGTTTCCGAAATCGACGTTGGCAGTTCCTTCGACAGCTAAAGATTTTCCAGTTCCCATCATCTAGATATTCACCTTGCATCAAACTTGCCTTCAAAAAATTAAGTAAAGAAATATTAGCTATTCCAAAAATTACCTCCAGATTCAATAATATTGTTTAGAAAATCCATGCTGCCCGGTCTGAATTTGAAAATCCGCGTTGTTGCGTGGATTTCTTCTTGAAAACGCGGCTAGACGATCGCATTGCAGCATCCTCTGGGTACAAACTATCTTTTTGTTTCGGTGTTTTTCGACCAATTCTGAAATTTCTGCTAGTTAGAAAAATGACACCTTACGGAAAATTATTTTTACAACAAGCAATTAGAATAATAGGGATTTTATGTTGATAAGATCTATCCCTTTTGCTTATATAAAGTCCATAAAATTTTACACTGGCCGTAAATTAAGCTTAAGTTGTGATAAGAGAACACCATATTGAAGGATTATGCATTTAGTGTGTATTTCAGTATTTCCAGAAGCCCCTTATGTCAATTGGCCTACTTTACGGATATTTTTGAGCTTAAATACCTAAAAACAAATTTAAAACAGGACACTCTTGGTAGTTCAGCGTAAAAGCACTATATTTAAAAATTTTCAGTTGTAACAAAAGAACTAAGATTGTTTCATCTCTCACGGACAAATTTTCTGAAAACTTCAGTAATGTTATATTTTATGTTAATTCTTATGAATGGTACTCTAATTTTACCAATTCCGTGGGAAGAATAATTAACTTAAGTAAATATCTTCCACGAGTGGATTGAGGTACCTTGTTCGGAAGGGCTTGGATACATTTTGACTGATATTACGAAGCACGTTCAATGAAATTACTAACTTGGAAATAAAAGAAACATGAGAATACCTTCAGCTCAATGTTGGCTGGAGCCTAGTGTGTTCTACAAAGGGTGAGATATGTCTAAAAGCTCATCCTCATTTGTAATGTGATTAAGCTAACACTGAAATTTGGTTACATTACGATTATCGCTAACTTTAGGTCTTAGCACCATGGAGGGCAAATCAGTTTTCCCGGTGGTCGTCTCGATACGGGGGAAGATGGGCCAACCGCGGCACTCCGAGAAGCACAGGAAGAAATCGGTTTGAATGCCGACAATGTGGAAATTCTCGGAAGAATTGACGACATGTTTTCACCTCGGGGCTTTCATATTCAGTGTTTTGTGGGTTTGGTCTCAGGTTTCTCGCCCCGTCTCAATCACGCTGAAGTTGAACGGTTGGTATGGGTTGATCTGGCCGACCTGTTTAACCCCGAACTTCATGAGACCAAACTTTGGAAAGGCTTTCGCGATGTCCATTACTTTCATTTCGAACAGGGCATGGTTTGGGGTGTGACCGGCATGATTACCTATAAACTACGGGAAATCTTGCGAGGCCTTGGTTCTTGGACCTTTCTCAATTCCAGCGGGCGGTGAGGATGCTTGATCCGTCACATATTGTTTGTTTTCCGAGCAGGCTGCACCGCTGATTCGGGTGTTGAGCTATAATATTCTTCCCTTTTGGCACATGAGGTAACCATGCCTAGCTTTTCTGAAATCATCAATCATCGCCGGCTCCGAGAAGGGAACAAGAAACCCTTCGATTCGTGCAGTATTTGTGGAACGCCCTTGAGGCCTGAAGACTTTTACCTTATCGCCAAAGCGTTTCAGGGCGGGCAATGTGTGATGGAGGCCGTCCAGTGTTTAGGCTGTCAAATTGAATCTCGAGATTATGCGTCGGAACAGTCCATGGAAAAGTACTGGAACGAAAAGGAAAATATGCGGAAAGCGACAAATGAAACGGAGGCCTGTGATAAAAAGTTCTCGCATTCCTACTATTATTCCTCTTACCGTGACGATTGCTGCTGCCACCACACTATTCGAACGAGGACTCTCCTTAAGATAATCTTTCTTCTGATGGCTATTCTCACAGTAACTACTCCTACTAAGACCATATCTAGCCCAACGGTTTTTACGGTGACTCCTGAAACTGCAACAACTCCTACGTTATACCCTTGTGTTTCACCTGTCGCCATCTTAGTGATTACATATAGTTTTGAATGTTCATTTACTATTCATGTCTAAGAGCTGTGGAAGCAGGAAACACGGCGTTGGAGAAACGTACAGCAATGCATTTCTTATATTTCCTGATTTACCATCTGAAAACAGCATAGCTTACATAGTATGACACCCAGTAGTGGGATAGTTAATCACCATTTCACCAGCTAAATGGTTGTAATATGGATTGTTTCACCATTGGATGTGTCTCAATATCCTTAATAGGTGGGTAGCTAGCTTGTTGGCTGTTTTTTCAGACAGCAACCTTCTTATGTTCCACTTCCACTGAATTTTTCGAAAACAAATCCAGATTATTCTGTTGTTCAAAACCTGGTAGACACGTGACTTACCACAATGCAAAGCTTTGATGCATTCTGGAATAATTTTCTCTATATCTTTTTTGTTAATTTCTGTTGGTACAGCTTTTAATCAATGACAACAGGTGATTTAAAGAGGCTAAGAGGCCAGGTTGGGACTTTTTCATCTTGTCAGCAAATGTTGCAATGATTATATATAGAATTGT
>JAAAKM020073195.1:155902201-155917254 GCA_010016025.2 Alatinidae sp. Z8VKAUB7J3
ACCCTGCTCTTTATGCTAAATTTTGAAATTCATCCCAATTCTTTAGGAACTAATCCTGAAACACAAGGTTCATTTAATTAGAACGATTAATTAGATCGATGCTGTAGAGAACCACTTACAAATATCAAGGACGTTTTTTATCGTCTTTTTGGAATCTAGTTAAATGTGTTCCAATTTCTAGCATCTGATGCAAAACCTCCTTTGCCTTGAGAATCGTATTATGTCTGAAAAAGCGATCCGACTTAGCAATTTTTGACTCTTACTTGATACCATTCATCATCGATTGAGAAATGAAGTTCAAAATTGGATTTAAAATAATTTTAGAGTCGTCTATTATGTCATAACTGCACATACAGTGGCAACAATCAGTAGACAAAATCCAGTCCAAACCAGTGCCTAAGTCCATTGCCAGGGAATACAAATATATTAGTAAATATACACAAGATTTTATAACTGTCATAAGGACAAAGTGAACACTACTTGATTTGTTTTGTTTGTGCTGTTTCCAAATATAATATTCAATTCACTCACAAAAACACAACTGTCCCCTGATGGTCCTATATACATGCTAGCCCTAGTAATGTATTCCTGTTTTAGTTAAAGCTAGTCATATGTTGTAGCTCCTATATTAAACAAGTTATCTTCTCAGTATCAAATTTATCTCCTAATACCCCTTTAAATCGGACTTTTCTCTTACATAGGGGGCCCCAAAAAGGGTAATTTTTTCTAGTTGGTCTAAAACTTGTAATAAGCCTTGGGTCAAGGTTTCTCCAATGCTGAAGGTAAATAAACAAAAACATTGGTTCCAATCAATACACAACCCGAAAAAGGACCAGAAATGTACCAAAAAATGTTTTTCCACCCCCTTCAAAAAGAAAGGACTATCTTGGAAACTTAAGGAGTGGGTTAATTCAATTTACCATTGAAAGTTCACATGCCTTTTTAAAAGGCCAAGAGCTACTGGAGGGCAATCAGTCTCTCTTCAGTTCCTTTTCTGTGTTCTGTCCCTCCTCTAATCCCATAATATTGCATAAAATTTCTCTCTGTCTCACTCTTCCCAAATTTGGAAGACTTTGACTCAATTTTATTACCTAGGCTAATGAAGTAGTAATGACCATGGAGATACCATAAGGAAAGACTGAGGCCATGGATAGAGAGGGCAAGGGGATTTGGGGATAGAGAGAGGGCCAGGAAGGCTTTGGTGCAGGACCAGGAATCAAGGGGAGGGCCAAGGAGCCACAAGAGAAGGGCCAGGAGACAAGACCTAACCATAGGCCCATGATTCTACCATGAGCCAATTATAATATACACCTGCAGGCCCTACCTCTCTCTCAGCCTCACTTCTCCTCAGAGCTTTGAGCCCCAAAAAATTTTCTTTACTTCCAATATTTATTTTGGTGTAGGCATAGGAATGCAAATTAAGCCATGAAAATTGTATTTTTTTGTATAAACTGGTAGTGCGACCTCATGAAAAAATTATATTCCCATAAATTGCACTATGGTCCAAGAGCCGGCTCGAGCGAATCAAGGGCCAACTGCGAGGGCCGAAGGCCTAAAGACAGTGCATGCTTAAGCCTTATCTCTTTTTTTCTTTTGCCAATGTCTTACTACTGAAGTGTATCTATTGTCAGTACAAACCATGGACTTTAAACAATTTCTCTTGTTTTTCTATTTGTTTTCATTTCGACACATCCTCCCAGGGTCGTACAATTTCAGCCATACAAAAATTGTTTACATTTGCTGTGTATGTTCCCAGGTTTTTTCCATAAATTGTGAACCTGTTAAATCTGTGTCTTATCTTTGTTTGTTTCTTTTTTGAAAACTTGGACGATGTACAGTTCCCATCGCTCTAAAAGTTTTCTCTTTAGACTGCGTTTATTCTTTACCTAAAGAAGAAAAGATCAAAAGAAAAATAATATTCTAGTAGAATGATGGGCTTATTAAACCTTGCTGAAATTAAAGCCATAAAAATATTTTCTTTCTATTTGATTGAAGAATCCAAGTTGAGGCCTTTGGGCCCGTTCCCCTTCCAAGTCCCTTCCGCCCAAAGGTTTTTCCACTTATACTAAAAAAGGGCTATCAAAGAAATAGGAGCATTCCGATTACAAATTTGAGGCTAACTAAGGAGCAAAGACGCCTATTTCAGGCCATGCCCCACCAAGGCGCGAACAATTTATATGAGTGTGTATAACATGTATATGAGTGTGTCGTCATTCACACGAAAAATATATATATTTTTTTAAATTAAGAATCCAATCCAAAATATAGTTCGCCAAAGGGTGTACGTTCTACCCATGACCCACCAAAATATTGCAATGGCCCACCAGTGGGGCCTGCGTCCCACGTCGAGAATCATGGGTCTAAGTCGAACCAGGTTAATTACATATTTTGCCTATGGTGGACTTTCTTTTTTAGAGTTTTGGTCAGTCTTTACTTACGATCTGTTTGATGCTGACTCCCTTGAAAATGATGGTAGGTTACTACTCCCTTCTATAAACCCCATTTTTTTATATTCAAGCTTAATATTAGCAAACCAATGGTTCAAGAATTATCATCATCCTTGAAAAAATGTACCAAAAAACATATTTATTAGGACGGGGAGGGGGCTGAAATGTCTGAAACTGATTATAGATTCGTCATTTTTACTGATTTTAGCCGAATTCTTTGAACAGTCATTTTTTTGTCGGCTTGTACCCATAAGCCCAAGTTGGGGGAATTTGCCTCTGGGAAACAATAAGTCATTTAATATTTTTTGCAAATAGGAATGAGAATTATTACAAGCTACAACTCGATCGAAAAAAGTTTCTGTTAGAACTAAACAAACCATCCCCCCCTCCCCCTATCTCGACAAATTAGCTTGTGACACTGCAGAAGGGGTACGCTAATTGATATGTAAGAAAAGTACAGATAACAACTTCTAACCTCCTCAGAGTAATGGACAGTAAATAAAGAGGAATATATGCTGGAGAGCCAGAATTTGAAAGGACGGTGGTGGGGGGATTCTTAGAACCCTAAAAGTAGATTTCATTATTTAAAACTATGTAGAAATACACAGGGTATATAAGATATGGTATAATTGATGGATTTTTATACTATGAATAGACGTATCAAACAAGTGGTAGTACAATTTTGGAAGAGAGCCTGTTTGAATCGAATTTTCGAGTTTTAGTTCCCTTTAAAGGTAACAAAAGAGATCCCAGTCAAACAAAAAAGCTAATTCCTGCCATTTTAGTTCACAAAACAACAAATTTGGAACAAATTGACTTGCAATTATCGAAAAAAGTACTTGTTCCTAAAGTTACCATATGCTGTTCATAGAAAATGAACGGTTATCATTATCGTCACTTGTAAACTTTATCTGAATAATTTGATACATCTAAGGCTTCCTTCATTTTTGCATACTTTTAGCCTGGTTAAGAAAAAGACAATACAGGAGTTGAAAAAAGAAAAATTTTCTTTGGTACTAATTAATATATTTTGATCAACCAATTAATATATTAATTAATATATATATAATTGATACATAGGTACTAATTAATATATTTATGAAAAAGGCGTTCATTATAAGAATTCATTCCCAAAACAATTGAAAAATATTACATGTTATTTGTGTTTTAGTCTCAACCCACAGGGAAATACTTAGAAAACCAGCCCTAAAATTCTGAGTCTGTGCACCTATAAGCAAAGAAATATGTGGATGGGAGGGGAGAGATGCAGGAAAATTTTCTTGCGACGAATTTTTTGTTTATTTCAATACATTAAATAAGGAAGATAACACCAAAAACACCAAACGTTTTTGTTTACTTCAATACATTAAATCCTGGAAATAATAACAACAAAAAATATAAGAAACGAAACTAAAATAATAAAATAATAATTAGTAAAAAAAACAAAATTAACGATAGCAGAGATAACTACATGAGGCGGAAGAAAAAATATCGAAAGTAAACAACTTACAAAGGGATACACTGGCAGTGAAACCGTTTGATAATAAGACTGGTTGTGGTGATGAACTGTAACCATTCTGTTCTGGATTTAAATCACTAAAAGAATTAATTAATTAGTTAATCAGTAACAACACGCCAGCAAATATGCAAACGAATTAAAGCTAGCATATGAAATTTTAATGACTAATTAGACATGTTTAAGCTCAGACTCAAAGATATTTATTCACAACAAAATCTGCATTTAGAAGACACAGACAATGACAGCATACAAGGCGACGAATGACTGAACAGCTAAAGCAAAAGGCGTGGAACAAGAATCAGCGTGGATCACACTGAATCACGAACGAAAATGTTAAACGCACTTAGAAGAAAAATCAAAATCACAATGTTATGCAAAAAAATACAAGCTAGTTTCTAGCGGATTCATTAATCCGCTAGAAACTGGGATAAGGTCTTAAGCCTACACTGAAGTGCTTAAGCCGGCTTAGAACCGGACAGCAAGACTCCTTGGGACCTGTAGTTGAGTGGACGCTTTATGTAATACTCGGCCCATATCAGCCACAACATGATTTTCAGCATTTGGCGATACTCTTCTATCAACAAGAGTCGCAATCCTCCACAGACAATCTCAAGCCTATTACCTTCGACTCGTTGACCCATAGTAGATAAATTAGATAATTGTTTCATCCGAAAATGATAAATGTCTTCTGCCCGAAAACGCCCACCAGAACTGACCAAACCTTGAAAAAATATCCATTGATCAGAGATCCCCCTTTCTCAAAAATTGGTTTACCTTGGAATGCCTATTGGAAAAAATATGAAAGAAACTGTGAAATTATTCCTTGAAAATTTTAATTAAAAACTAAGAACTGCTTATGCTTCAGTGGTATCTAATACTAAACATATCGATAAATTAAATCTTGCAAAAATTTATAATAATCTAGTTGTACCTCATCCTGCTTTTTTCATTTTAAGATCGAAATACAAAAAAAAAGTATTTCTATTAAATCCATAGTGAGCAAAAATATTTAGATAAGAAAAATAGCTCTCCCTCCCCTTAATAAAAGCCACTGGTAATGCTTATCAATGTCTCAGTTAGAATACTAAAACACTCCTGGTATCTGTCAGACCACTGGAGTTTGTGATACAACGGTTAACATCCGCTGTAGTAGACAAGGATGTCATCTATTGTATCTACAGCAGATAGTAGACTGCTAGAACACCGCTAATTTTTTTCAGTTTAAAACGCAACTGCAAAAAAGAAAATGTTTCAAGGAAATTACCAAAAAGAAGTTTTTTTTTAAATCTACAGCGAGCAATAATTTTGAGAGAAGACAAATCCACCCCCCCCCCCCTTCAATAAAGGCCATTGGCGGTGCTTGTCAACAGGTGGTATTTGTTCAACCACAGGAGTTTGCGGTAAACCGAATGATATCCAACGCAAATACCCAATTTACGTACAGGTTATCAAAAGGGTATATCGGCAATATCAAAGCGACAGTTTATATTATTATGTTATGACCTGTTGAAACTTGAAGCGCTCGATGAAGGGAATGCTAAACTGACCAAAAGGCAATATGTGTATACTACTACTCCAATTAGTACCCCTGCTACTGCTACGTGTCACTACTCTTACAACTAAGGCTAAGAGTATGAAGGTGAAGTTTCAAGAAATAATAAGGGGGAAGTTGAATTGAATTAAAACACACTGTGCGAATTCAGGTTGTCAAAAGAATGTATCATCAATATCTTAGGAACGACTTGGATTAAGAAGTTGAAACTTACAGGCCTTGGTTTGGGGATGACTACTACTACTGTTACTTCTGCTGCTGCTACTACTACTACTAATAAGCTAAAGCTATTAAGGCTGAAATTTCAGGGAATGTTGAGACAATGTTGAACAAAATCAAAAAAACACTATTCGCATACAGGTTGTCAAAGTGACGTATCAGCAATGCCCCTTGAACTGTTCATGGTATTAAGTTGACACTTAGCATCTATTTAATAGTAGGCCCTTGTTGAATAAAACAAAAGCTGCTAGGCGAATACTGCTGCTTCTGCTACTACTACTGCTACAACTATTGCTACTACTGAAGCTAAAGGTATTAAGGCGAAGCTTTCATGGAATGTTTAGGGGGATGTTGAACTAAATCAAACCACACTATGAGCATGTAGATTTGCAAAAGGGAGTACCAGCAATATTTCAGGAACGGCTTAGATTATTAAGTTGAAACTTTCGGGGCATGTTGGGATGGATTTTGAACTAATGAACAGGTACTATGTGCATACTCCCACTACTTCTAATACGATTACCGTAACTAGTGAAGCATATGGTGTTAAGGTAAAACCTTCAGGGAATGCTTAGGGATAGTTTCAACTAATTAAAACAAACTATACGCATGCAGGTTTTGAAAAGGAAATATAAGCAGTGTCTTAAGAAAGGATTACACACTCTTTTCTTTCCCCAAACGCATCCAATCGAAACTTTGAGATAACCATTTTGTTCAAAATAGTTCAAAGATCATATAACAATGGCTCCAGGATTGGTACAATTCCCCAGAGCCCGGAACCGGGGCATATAAAGCATATATGGAAGGGGTAGTCGTATAAATTTTCACGTTCATAGGGGAGATCACACTCAAACAAACGCACACTCACTCATACTCACACTCACTTATGCTCACACTTAATCGCTAACATTCGATAGTATTTACTTTTTTTATAGGTTGTTCACTTTGATGGCCTATATCCTTTATACTTCGTAGATCTTGACTTGCATTTGAATGCAACATTTTAAAACTTTTAAATACTTAACACCCCCCCCCCAAAAAAAAAGACGTTGAAAGATAAGTTTTCGGGCGAGAAGAAAGTTGAAATTTGAAGGTATTTTGAAGGAATGTTGAAATGCATGAAAATACACTAACTAAAACTAATTAGAACTAATAAATAAGAATCGGATATTTTAATTAGTAAGCATAAAACTTGAAAACTGCAGAGATATCCATTGCTGTTAAAAACAACCGTCTGTGCAGTCACATGGTAGATGTCCAAATTATCAAATAGTTTCACACCTACCAGATACATTTTAGCAGAAAATCTTGGCGTGTTACACCTTAAAATTTGAATCGTACCGTTCAGGTTGACGGTTGGTATTATCAGATATAACAAATCCAAAGCAGATACAATTAACCTTCATGTTAGCAGTTGGTTCGGGTTTGCATATTTCAGCCAGCAGATGATTTATAAACAAAAGTATATTAAGGGGGCCGGGGAGGGGGAAACGAAAACGAATATTGTTTGTAAAATTCAGTCGTGTATTGATATTCTGAATTTCTGACCTAATGTGTTTTTAGCATCAAATGTTTTTATGTGTTTGAGAAAAATCCCACCGTCGAGTTGAAATTCGTTTCTAAGTCATTTCGTTCTTGTTTGTTGCAGCTTCACTTGTGTACATTTTAGTTGTGTACATTTTAATTCAATACCAACCATTATTATTTCCTGTTGATTCGACTAACAAAGATACTCAATGGTAGATTTAGGTTAGACTCGTGTATCTTTTTCATTAGCTGGGAATATCCCAACTAAGTTTCCGGCTAGGAATTTGGCTTTTCAAAAGCTGGCTCGAAAGTCTCTGTCGTGCTAACCATATTGTTTTCCAACAGTGCCTTTCTTCTCTTATATGGAAGAAGTGAAGAAAATTTAGTATTTCTTGTAACTCCAAGGCAACTTGTGTGAAATCTAATAAGTAACTTTCTCAGGATAAAACTTTATTTATATATCCTGACTCATGAATATATTTATTACAGCCGAAGAGGACCCTTGTCTACAGGGAACAGAAGTGTGCTCCAACAATAGTATGTGCGTTTCTACTGGGGACTCTTTCCGATGCGAGTGCAAACAAGGGTACGTCGCAGTTTAGTAGAGTTCTTATTTACATTGATAATTCATGTGTTTTCTCGCTTAATAAGGTGTTTAACTCACATCTCTTAAATATTGGGATAATATAACTAGTATTCATATATATATGGGATTCCAGCTAGATTCACTACAAAGCCTCCGCAAATTGAAAGAGTGGGGATAACCCCACTGTCTGATTGTTTGAAGTTTCAAACCTCTTTTCAATGCTTAATCCTTGCCCAAACATCCCCAACTAATAATAAGAATGCGCTGCTGTATTTTTGTCTTAATGGAGGTAACAATTTTTATTTAAATTCAGAGGTGACTGAGTTATCTCGGTTTGAATTACTACTGAAAAAAAAGAAATGCTGCTTCAAAATAAAATAAATAGCTACTCGAGAGGAAGAAAGATAAAATTCATTCACTAACTGGCAAAGGTCTCCCAATCACTTACGAAAGTAAATCTTTGAACCTCGTCCATTACTTTGGGCGGTTCCTAAGACCACAGCACCGAAAGAATATAGTGAACCGAGAAAGCTGACCTCGATTCTTTTGATATATCTTTTAGCATCGAAATTCCGTTTTTTAGAGTTTCGTTTACTATTGAGCCGGGTCGCTCCTGACTACAGTTCGTTACCACGAACTTTTTGATAAAAAAAACTTGCTTTTAAGTTAATTCGGGTCATTTTTTCAGATTTATGTAAAGAAAATGTTTCTCTTTCGAGGGCCTTGAAAATGATATATCTATTCCATTTTAACTAAAATCAATATAATCTATTTTTGCATTAGAAGAGCTTAGATACACAAATCGATTTTTTGTTTATTTAATTCATGTACATTTTTTTATGCAAACAATTAGTTTCATGGCCCACCTCCCCCAAAACATAATATTCTAATAATAACTTATATTTAACCCATACTATACAAAATATGTAGCATTCATGGTATAATTGAAGAAAAAAGTACCAAAAACGATACTGAGCATCAACATAAAACCACGGGGAGTAATTTTCTTCCGAAGGATTTACCTAAGGAGGATTCTTTGCGAGGGGATTCTCCAGAGGGGAGAATTGCCCGGGGTAAATTTCCGAGGGAGTAATCAGCCTAACTAAACGTAAAAACTACATACTGGCTGTCAAAAAACATAATACACAATAACTAATAAAAAATATCGAAGAAAAAAAAAATCAATGAATAAAGCTATACAACTAAAAACACTAATAACGTTTATCGCAATAAAGCGATAAGGAGAAGATGAATCGTGGCCCAAGTGGAGCATCCTCTACAAGCTTTGCACATAGTCTATCAGTACAACAGTTAAATCAGTAGATAACTACGATCAAAATAGGTCACAACCTTGGGAAAAATCGTGATTTACTTGACTTAAGGCTCCTGCCAAGTGTTCGGCGTAGAGAATGACGATACAAGACACCTCCAGATTGACCTATCACTTGCCAACCTAGCACCTTCTTCCACTAAGATGTGGGCTAGGGAACAGAGTTCCAAATTTTCAACTTTGAGTTTGTCGGAAGGGACAAATACTCAAAATTTTGATTGGATGCCTTAGGGAAAAAATGGCGTGAGATGGGGGCTAGTAGCCCTCCAACCTTTTTGGAGACTTAAAAAGGGCACTTGAACTTCTGATTTCCGTTTGAATGAACCTTCTCCCGCCTTTTTAAGACCACTGGTTTGATACGATTACACCAGTAAAAAAAAAAACAAGCATCCAGGATCTTTCTTCCAACCAAAAATACAAAACTTCACATTTTGTAGATGGGAGCTTGAAACTATCACAGTAGGGTTCTCTGATATTCTGCAACTGATGATGAGGTTTCCACTAAGATCCCTTGAATTTTGGGGGGCGTTCTCTTTTTTCGAAGCAAACTTTCTCAAGGTCGTGGCTTTTGATATGTGATATTAAACTTAATGAACTTTATATATTCGGAATCAGCACGAAAATTCAATTCTTTTGCTACATTCATTGTTTTTATAATTCCTAGTTTTGGAGTTTCGGTTCTTAATGGACTGACTCGCCCCTTACTTAAAGCATGTTACCGCGAACTGCCTGCCCATTTTTGCTTCTATGCGACGATATGAAAAGCGTAAACAACCATTAAAGGCATGGGATAGAGAAGAGGCCACTCAAATTAGTTGGCAAAGCTACCATAATTACTACAACCTCATCAGGTGAAAACCATGTTCAACTGTTTTACATCTGGTTTTTATACATCAAGTGATGTATACCACAATTACTACAACCTCATAAAGCTACCACAATTACTACAACCTCATGAGGTGAAAACCATGTTCAACTGTTTTACATCTGGTTTTTATACATCAGGTGATGTATACCACAACTATTACAACCTCATAAAGCTACCACAATCACTACAACCTCTTCAGGTGAAAACCATGTTCAACTGTTTTACATCTGGTTTTTATATATCAGGTGATGTATACCACAAGTACTACAACCTCATAAAGCTACCACAATTACTACAACCTCATCAGGTGAAAACCATGTTCAACTGTTTTAGGGGTAATCAAATGGTCTTCTGCATTTTTATCCATACAAATCACGTCATCAACAAAGTGAATTATGTTATTTAAATCCCTTAGGAAGTGAAGCAAATGTCTACATAATGTGCTTGAACTTGTTTTGAGTCCAAAGGGCACTCTTAAGTATTCATAGAAGCCACACTCTGTTTTGGAGAATGCACTTTTATATACATCGCCCTCAGCTATTTTTACTTGGTGGTATCCTTGTGTTAAATCTTGATATTTTATTTTTGTTTGATATTGAAACTAGGATTTCATCTATTATAGGTAGGGGGAATTTGTCTCTAACCACTTGTTTGTTCAAGGCTCTATAATATACGACTAACCTAAGGTCTTTATTTTTCTTTGGAACTAGAATTACGGCTGCTAAATATGGGCTTTTGCTGGGTCTTGCTATTTCATTTCTTTCAAGTTCCTGGATTTTACTATTAGCCAGTCCTTATGTTTGTATAGAACACGATAAGGCTGTTTTGCCACAAGTAACCCTGTAGTTTGGATTTCTGGTTCATAGAACAGGATTAAGCCTATATCATCTTCAGATGTAGAAAAAACCTCTTTAAACTCCCAGAGTAGCTTAATTTCTGTTTTAATGGGATGACGATGATGTGGCTAAAGTCAAATTTTTCGAGAAATTGGGTTTTGACTACGGGGTACTCCTTGTTGTTTTTGGGTATTTATACTATTTACTGAGTTTTCCTTTGACTTTTCCCGATTATTTACGTCCGTTTCCGATACCGCTTGTTTTTCCACGAAGTATTTCCCTCAGCTTAGGGCAATCGAATCGTTTTCATGGGTATTGGTTATCCTAATGTAACGTTGACCCTTTTTGTAATCTATAATCTTTTCTTTGCATGCTAAGTTTTTGGGGATATATTCCAGTGGTGAGGCTGGAATATATCCCCAACAAAGCAGTCAAACTTTAACAAAAAGTTGATTATTTACAGAAAATATATTTTAGCATCAACCCAATTTTAACGTCTTGACCTCCGTCCATCTGCGACGATTGGCTCGCGATCGGGACATCGGTGATTGGCCGATGGGTCGGCCGGCCGCTCCGGAAACGTTGGTTATCCGTATCGGGAGCGAGAACAAAGAAGTTCGCATCGATCCGGCATTTGCCGGAAGTCAAATCGACATTGGCCAGAATAGCATCGTGGTCACGGAAACCGATGCCGGTGATTGGCCGCTCGCCGGAGGGGTTATCGATGCGCAGGTCAACGGGGCGCGCCTTATCATGCAAATCGACCCCGTTGGCCCTGGGTACCGCATACGGCACAGGGGTGCCGATTTCGAGGCCCTGGTTCTAGAACCGCATGTTGCGCATCTTGCCGAGTTGATGCCTGAGAAAACGACAGGCGGCAGCGGAAAACACTTGTTGTCCCCAATGCCGGGCTTGCTGGTTTCGTTGGCTGTGGAAACCGGTGAGAAGGTGAGCGCAGGGCAGGAGCTGGCGGTTATCGAAGCCATGAAGATGGAAAACGTCTTGCGGGCGCAGAAGGCCGGTGTTGTCGCCAAAATTCCCGTCAAGGAAGGCGATAGCCTGGCTGTCGATGAAGTGATCATGGAATTCGAGGACTGAGGCCGCAGGAGTTGGACATGAGCAAGACAAATCGCGACTGGATCGATCTGGCGAGCAAAGAGCTGAAAGGGGCCGACCCGGCCACCCTCAACTGGCAGACGCCCGAGGGTATCACGGTCAAACCCGTTTACAGCAGTGACGACGTTTCTGCGGACGCAGCGGCTGAGTTCCCGGGGTTTGCGCCGTTTACCCGCGGGGTGAAGGCGACGATGTATGCCGGGCGACCCTGGACAATCCGTCAATATGCGGGATTTTCGACGGCCGAGGATTCGAACGCATTCTACAGAAAAAACCTGGCAGGCGGGCAGAAAGGACTGTCGGTTGCCTTCGACCTGGCCACCCACCGCGGCTACGACAGCGACCACCCGCGAGTTGTCGGCGATGTTGGCAAGGCGATTAAAAAAAATTAATTTTTGCATCACATTTTTACTCAGGCAAAACTTCCTTATGCTTCAAATACAACTCTTTCTGTGAATTCAAATACGTAATCGTAATTTTTTTTTACTTACTTTTTACTCTGCTTAATAATAACCTAGCGTTTTCTTCTAATTTTGAATACTTTTTACTTCTTTCAATAAAATAAATTTCCATGCTTAGAAAAGTTCTACTTATGAGCCTTCCTATGCTGATTTTTTTTTCCTGTCTTAAATATCGAATATTCTATGAGAAATTTCTTATCAGCTTTTTAGAATTGTCTTATTTTATAAGTTGTTTTTATTGCTCAACTCTAGACGTGAACTCAGCTCTCATGAAGCTTGTGATATCACTTTTGTAATAAATTTTATCTTATACTAAAAGACAGGAACTTGATTTTATCCTAGAATTTTCACCTCTCAAAAATCAAAATCCTAATTTAGAAAACTGGTATAGCATTTTGTCCCACTGATTTTTTTATATTATACTCTTTTTCTCTCTCTGAAATTCTGTAAATGGAAAATTAAAGCGATCAAAGAAATTATTTATATTTTTATACATATTTTAACCCACAGATGACGCTGGTTTATGTTTCGTCAGGATCTCCATGATTTCAGTTTGAATTTATCTGTAACACAGTCAAAATCGTTTTGCGTTTAGAAATTCCTCAGAAAATTTCTCAACAACGACAAAGTATTCCATTATCAATTTCATGAATTTTGCCTAAAAATTTGTGTCCCGTTTGATCTTGCTAAACCAACAGCTCTAAAACTTAGTCAGACCATTAGAACCAACTCACCTATTACGTTCTTTCCTTTAGTAGATTACAAAAATTTTATGGGTGCTTCCATCTAGTATTTCAAAGTTGACATTTTAAAATTTCTCTTTACATTCAAATACATTTCTCAGGAATTTGTTATTTACTTAAACCGGGTCTAAACCAGATATAAGCTCAAACATTTTGTTCCTTTAGAAAGGAAACTTGGCATTTTCATTCAAAGCTTTCAGAAATAGCTCTTAATAGGACTTAAAGTTAACCCCCCCCCTCTGGAATTGCTTACTCGGACTCCCCGTCTTTCTCTTCCGTCTAATTCACGTTTGTTTCTGCTTATAGTTTATCGTATGTCAGGTTTTTTCCACGCTTTTTTTCGTTTGTTGAGTTTTAACTACTTTTGCTGTGTTTTAATAATGCTTTATAAATT
This sequence comes from Alatinidae sp. Z8VKAUB7J3, assembly GCA_010016025.2. Lineage (NCBI taxonomy): Eukaryota > Metazoa > Cnidaria > Cubozoa > Carybdeida > Alatinidae > Alatinidae sp. Z8VKAUB7J3. The sequence goes on from JAAAKM020073195.1 coordinate 155,915,800, forward strand.
GTTTTATTTTCTAAATTTGTATGTACAAAAGTTTGTATCCTTTAGATTTATTGATCCTGGATTAAACTTCAGTGTGTTTCACTGGTGCACTTTAAGCCTCTTGTAGCCTATGCACATATAGGTATGGTCATTCAAGAATACCCTTAATATAAGTGTAAAATTCTGTGTAGTAAAGAGGAATAGTAAATGCTTTTGATCATGTATGAAAGTGTGGCATATTCTAACCATAATGGTACTCTCGATTTTATTTCATTTTCGATAGCAATATTATTTGATAATACCCTCAATGCCATTACTGAACAAGAAGGTGCACATCAAAGAGTAATTTCTTGTAAACGATTTTCCTCCTGCATGTCAGTTATTGCAGCCATATGGGAACATGTAATCAACAGCTTACTCATACTAGTAACCAAAATGAGGGAATTCTCCGCGTGTGGAATAGATTATGTCGTAGAATCTATCTCCCAAATCAAACATTAGAATGATTTTCATAGTCCAGTTGTCTAGGGCGCAGTCCCATTTCACGGAAATGGCTCTTTTGAATCCTAATGTGGGCGTAAAATCTTTAGAATGTAAAGGCTCCCATGAGAAAAATGCATTGAAAGAAAATGCAATTAATTAAAGTATTCTGTAACATCCCTTGTGTATTACATCATTACGTAGCACCCAAATTTGGCCTCCTCAGTTACAAGCAGGGACTTCCCCACGGACACTCTGAAGTCTAGCATGTCATGGGTGAATGGTTCATCCTTAAAGCAAGTAAACATTCCCCGCGCACCCCGGTCACGCCCTCGACGAGCTCGAGCGCTTCACGACGTTCCGCGTCGACGGTGGTCGGTCGGCGATGGAAGAGCTGCTCGCGCTTCGCGAACCGCCCGATGCGGTCGTCGCGGGCAACAACCTCATCGGTGTGGGAGCTATCCAGGTGCTCACCGAGCATGGGCTCACTCCGCCGGACGTCGGCGTGGCGGTCATCGGTTCTCTGCCGTTCACGACGCTTTCTCCGACAGCCGTGACCGTGGTGCGCTTGCCCGCGCGGCATATGGGCGTGACCGCGGCGCGGATGCTGCTCGATCGGATCGACGGCGATACGCAACCGGCTCGCACTGTCGTGCTGCGCAACGAGGTCCAGCCGGCCAGCGCCACCCGGCGCTGAGCGGACCGCGACCGGAAGGGTCGATGCGGGAGCGCGCACGCCCTTGCATCATGAAATCGATTTCGCGTACAGTGTCGAACAAGCCACGGACTCGGTCGTCCCGGCAGGAGGAGGACTCCATGCGCTGCACCCTCGGGGTGGACATCGGCACGTCCAGCAGCAAGGGCGTGCGGTCCTGCGCCGACGCGACGCCGCCCAGCATCGCCGAGATCATGCTCAGGCATATGACAGCCAGCACCCAGCGCCAGGCGGCCCGGCGCAGCGCGTGCGGCAGGCCCAGGCGCCTGTGCGGTCCAGCG
>JAAAKM020073195.1:155917264-155939992 GCA_010016025.2 Alatinidae sp. Z8VKAUB7J3
ATGGACGCCGCGATCTGGTGGAAAGAGTTCGTAGCGATCGTGCGCGAACTGCTCGCCGGAGTCCCGGAGGCCGAGATCGTGGGGGTGGGGGTCAGTGGCATGGGACCCTGTGTCCTGCTCGTCGATGAAAGGGACGCCCCCGTGCGCCCCGCGATCCTGTACGGGGTCGACACCCGTTCGACCGCGCAGATCGAGCGCCTCACGCATGAGCTCGGTGTCGAGGAGATCACGCGTGTCGGAGGGTCGACACTGACCTCGCAGGCGGGCGGACCGAAGATCGCGTGGGTTGCGGAGGAGGAGCCCGCATTCCAAATGAAATAAATAACTAGTCAATCACAAACAAAACCAAATTGGACCCAGTGAGATAATCCAGAATTTTTGAATAGTTAATTATTCAGCAATTAAACCTTTACCTGAAGAAAAAACTAGAAAGTATGATGTTATTTAGACTTTTCGACTATTCTGAACAAAATTGGGCTTTTGAACTATTTTTAACAAAATTGGACTTTTAAACTATACTGAACAAAACTGAGCTTCTTGAATATTCTTATCAAAATTGGACTTTTGATTATTCTGAACAAAATTGGCCTTTTGACAAAATTTGACTTTTCGAGTGTATTCTGAAAAATGGGAATTTTCAACTAGGCCTATTGTGAACAAAATTGGACTTTCTGATCACTCTGAACGAAATTGGATTTTTCGACTATTCTGAACAAAATTGGACTTCTCAACTATTCTGAACAAAATCGGACTTTTCAACTACTCTGAACAATCTACTTTGAATTTTATGCTTGAAATGCTTCCTAAACCAGAGAATTCCCAGGGAAAACCCCCCTTGCCAAAAAAAAAATAATTGTAACAGATGTCAGTTGTGCAGGACAGATCTTGGAAAAGACTAAAGACCTGAAAATATCCAATTCAGAGTACAAACTTCTAACAAAAATACAGGAGAATAATGGTTTCAAATGGGACTGCCTGGGATGTAAATCAAATGAGGTCACTCTAAACCCATTACCACCCTCTGAAGTACAACAGATCATCAGTGCCAAAAAAGACCACAAATCACAAACAACATTGCTACATACAGTATTAGGATTTCTAGTCATGACTCTAGTGCTCAAAATCAAGTTCTTTCTGACAAGTGTAGAGCCAATTATGATCCCATAACTAACATCCATGCCAGCTTCCAACCCAGAATACAGCCCCCCCCCCCCACCTTTTGTTTCCTGTTTTCTCCTTTCAAATAAAAAAAAACCTCCAAAGAGCCCTACCCAAGGAGAGGAGCACAACAGCTTCCCCCTAGATGATTTCTGACCCAAAAAGAGAAGACGCATGGATGTCACTTATAATAGTGCTATTGGGGGTCTAGACTTTTCTAAGGTTTTCATGTATAATTGTTATATTTTGGAAAGTAGGTTTCCAAATTGGGATGGGCTCGTGAAATATCCTGTATAAGACGTGCACAAAACTCTCTGAGGGTCCCGGTATTCTTCTGCTGGGTAGCGTTGAAAAGTTGCGCATTAAGCATCTAGACAAGCTCTCATTTTAGAAGCGTACAAGTTGATGTGAAAAAGAATAATGTTTTGAAAATAATTTTGTTAATTTGGCAAATACCCAATGGTGCATGTAAAGGATATTACAGGAGAATGCAGAAAACCCACATGGCTCCGGTTTTAGGTCCAAGTCTCCTGCCTGTGCACTAATGTATGTAGGTTACAAACGGTTAAATCGCAAAGGTTCCAATCTACTCAAGATCCTATCTTTTAGGGCTGGTCGAGATACAAGAGGATAATGTTGAGGGACTTTTAGCTGCAGCTTGCCTATTGCAGCTAAGCCCTGTCGTCGATGAGTGTTGCATCTTTTTAATCAAACAACTTCATCCGTCCAATTGTTTGGGTATCAAAATATTTGCTGATGCTCAAAGCTGTACTGAATTATTCAACGTCGCAGAAAACTTCACTGCTGTGAGTTTGTTTGTTTGGGGTATAATTTTCAAAAATAGCTATAGTATTCAGGGTAACGTGCCTTTGATTTTAGGAAGATATGATGTAGAGATGACAGGATCACAGGTTGTACTGTAGATAGGATCTAGCGCTAGTTACGTTGCCGTTGGAGGAAATTTATTCTACTTTACAAAATTGTCGGCATTTCTGCCCCAATAATGCACCCATGGTTAGATATTAATTTCTAACATGAATTGAATTTTAGGGTATGCATTTTCCATGGTATATGAATTTGGAATAAGGCTTTTAAAAAAATTAAAAATTTGAGGGTATGGCTTCATACGTCCATGCACAACAAGCTTTAGGGCTTGGAGAATATAGGCGAGAGGTTAATTTCTTTAAGTCTTGTATTCCTTGTGGTTTAGAAAAAGAAGATTTGGCTTTGTTTAATAAATTGCTAGAAAGAGAAGCTCAGCTGCAATATCTAGAAAGGTTGGCTTGGTCTTTATATCGTCCCATGAGAAGGAGGATAGAGCCGACTCCTGAACAGTACTTACTATCTGCGCGTATTTTTATGCTTGCTGCAGAAATAGGTGAAGAATTGGCCGATGAGATTGCTAGCCTATTTCCATCTACGGAGCGAGATGAAATCATAGCCAAACTTACTCAGGAGGGAATGGAGTATAGATTTGATGAAAATAAGGGTGGTTTTGGTTCTATGAGAAGCTATGAGGTATATGGTATTAGATTCGTTAAGCGTAACTCACCCAATATCCTCGGTAAAAGGATGTAATGATACCTCGGCCCATGGTTATAAAGACATCTCAATGTCACTTTTACGCAGAAATGGGTGCCTTACCTCAAGTAAAAGGCTGTTTTTCTCGCACTACAATCTTGACTATGGTATTCAAGTTATGTGAGAATGCTCAGTCTAGCTGGCTGAGAATACGTGAATTTGAACGTATTGCTGAAGTAATCGCCGAGGTTAAATTTACAACGGGCTTACTGATGAAGAAATTAAGAAACTAGAAAGCGACCGAAATGCCGCTTAACTTAGGCTGCGAAACACAACAAAGGGGTAGAACTCAATTATTAATAGTGGTGATATGAGTCCAAAGAAAGGCTTTTTGAAAGAATTTAAGCCTGATATATGGGATATGGTAAAAACAATTTCTAGCGGCTTTGTAGCGCTCGGTATAATGACAGAGTATCGCAACATGAGAGATTTGGGGATATTGTTTAGGTCATTTCCGCACATAAATTATTAAAATGAAACTTGTAGATTAATTCTTTTTTTGGCTAAATGGCTTTCTCTTAGTTTTGATCAGACGATTTTGAGAAACAAGGGGTGGATAATAGAAACACTAATATGACAGACAAACTATTAAGATGTTATTCTTAGGTATAACAGACGTTTATACCTAGAACACCCTTGGGAGCTGTAGGGAAGGGTCGATATAGGGAAGTCCCAATATGTTAAATTTGCATTGTTCTGAGTAATATGAAACCCTCAACCTGTAGTATTAGTAGTTGTAGTATTATCGTGTATATATTTTTTCGTCAATTAATCGTCCCCTTCATCATTCCCCGACGTTCCAACTTAATACCCTAAGCCACATTTGAGATACGCCCTTTTGACTGCCATGATGCCTATAGTGTATTTTGATTTAGTTTAACACTCCCCTACAGATTCTCCGAAAGCTTTGCCTGAATGCATTTGGCATATTTGGACACCAAGGTTCAAGTGTGCCCCCATTTCCACATAACAAATACTGCATGTAAACAATGGGCGAATCGCATAACTTACCGCCCTTGCCCTGAGGGCTGTTGGGAGTAGATATCCCTAGGTATGTAGTTATTGGATTTTTCAACTGTGCTGAACAAAATGGCTGTCTCAAAATTTGATTGGAATAAAGGTGCATGCGAGAGGGGCTGGTTACCTTCCAGTCACTTTTAACCCTTAAAAAGGGCCACTAGAACCTTCAATGTCCAATCGAATAAACTAATAATCCTACTACCACTATGACGACTACTACTAAGGTATGTACTATCACTATGACTAATATGGCTATTAATGCTATTTCTACGATCGAAACTGTTGCTACTTCTGAATCTAAGGGTTTTAAAGTGAAGTTTTCAGGGAATGATAAGGGGTGTTGATCTAAATTAAAAAATATTACTTACATGTAGATCGTAAAATCGGTGTGTCAGCAATACCTCAGGAATTGCTTTGAGCATTAAGTTGAAACTTAAAAGTATGTTGAGGGGCACTTCGAACTAACCAAAAGGCACTAAGTGCGCACTTACTACTACTACTACCACTACGATTTCTGCTATAACTAAGCGTAGAAAATTTAAGATTAACAAAAACAATGTTATTAAATGAGAACATTTGAGCATATTCAAAACCTGAACAAAACATAGATAGCCAAAGCACAGGTAGCAAGTATTTTCAGGCTTAGCCATATCTTCGGAGCTGTTCAAAGGGGTTTCGCCGCTTTGAACAAATTTTTCACTTTGATTCAGCATTTTGCTTATATTTGAGCTGGCAGGGGGCAGTGAATTAAATTTTTCCCGGGCTCCACCTAGCTCTGGTACTTTACAAATTCATATCTTGAGAAGAAGCAATATAGACCTTAGGGCCCAATTAAAAGATTCACTATTACTGATAAATGAGATGAAACTGATTTGTGGGGAACTTAAGTCATACTTCCCAGAAAAAAATATGCGAAGAAACGTAAAAAACTTGAAAAGCAATGCATGAGTTCTTTAAGAAATGACAATCCTACGAAAAAGGAAATCCAGAATCAAAAGACATTAGGCAAGGCATTTGCAGAGAGGTAGACTCTGAGCCAACACCCTCCAAGGGGCCACAGTTTTATTATAGTTCCCATTAATTTGCCTATCTTGAGCTGTTCTGGCAAAAAGCCCGGAAATAGGCTTATCAAGGGGGTGTCAGGAGTAGTCTATGAGCGGGCTATCAAGATAGTTAACCAAAGGGGTGTATGGCTAGAACAATATACTTTTAGACTCAAACACCGTTTTTTCCAAATAAACAATTGTAGGTGTTCCATCCGTCAATCCCCTACCTATGTTTATTCTTAACTAATTACATATTACACAATACCCATGAGAAATAGCACTATTGACGAATAAGTTAATATGTTACAAACTAATAAGTAAATTTTAGTTTTTACACAAGATCGAAAATCAAGATTTCTACAAGATTCAATAGGAAGAAAATATTTTACATATGATAGGTTGAAGTGAATTCTCGTCTGGAAAATTATCTATGGCTACATTCTGTCAGTCACTCGTCACGCAAGAACTGAGAGAACACGCTTAAGGTGCCATCAAGATTTGCGAGGGCGGCAGCGGCCCTTTCCTCGGCCTGGGCCAGCTCCTCAACCGATCCGGCCTGTAAGACGCCGATCATCGAGTTCTTGGTACTGCCTGCGGCATTGACCAGCCGGCTGCTGAGTTCCAGCTGCGGGACTTTCTCCTGAGTCAGAACCTCCATCTGGCGGCCGGTCTGTGTAAACACAAGGGTGACCAGAACACCGCCAACAGCGGAGGCGGCGCCCATTGCCATCAGAATAAGCGTGACCTTGGCGCCTATGCTGGAAAATAGCCGGAAGCGCCGCCGCGCCGGCACATCATTTGTATTCGTCATCGTCTCACCCTAGGCAGCCGCCTGTTTTCATCTGCGCCCGGGCCAGCCAGGGGGGCACGCCCCCACCGCCGTGATGGCTGGGCCAGGAACTTAACGATGCAGGGATGCCGCGATGCGGCTGCCTGCTTCTTTCCGTTAGCAGGGCAGCAAGACTCTAAAGAAAGCATGAGCGGCACGGAGAAAATCGGTCGCATTTTACCGGCCGGCAGCCAGCTCATCGGTTCCGCAACCGGCGTGCCGCCGGTTTCTTGTGGTTCTGAGGCTAGTTAGCGTCCGAGAGCCGCCATACGGCGTGCAAAGGCAGGTTCATGGTTTCGCCCACAGGACGGTAACCGGCCACTGGGTCGAACGCATGGCGGATCTTGCCGCCCTCGCGGCGGCTAGTGAGCAGAACCGGGCGGCCATTGACGTGTTCGCCGGAAACCGAGACCGGCAATGTTCCGGTTAACCATCCGCCATAGCTGACCGAACCGTTGCGGCCGCGGATGACGATCTCGAAATAGTCCAGCGCTGCCATGCGGAAAATCAGATCCGGAACACCTTCTGGACTGCTGCCAAGATGTTCGACCGTTATCTCGGCCCCGATCAGATTACGCACTGAGTAGCCCCAGCGGTGCATAAAATCTTCGACAACATCCAGGAGTTCCTGCGTTCGCTCCTCAGCCTGCACCAAACACAATCATTTTATTATCATTTTACTGCGTTAAAAAAGCCTCTGTTGCAACGATCATTGTGGCAAAATTATGTCCAATATACCAAAACATAAAAATATTTCTTCGTTGTGTCATTAGTAGCCACATGTTTGACGAAGGCTTAAGTTTTGTAGCACAACAGAAAATTAAAAAAGGCATGCAGTTTCGTCACATCTCTCCAACTAGTTACTTATGATACTCTAAAGGCCAATTTTTCGAGATTAAGAACTGGGAGCTGTTTATTAATGCCCTGGAGCATACGGTTTTAAGCCCGGAACTTTTAATAGTTTTAGCAAGGAACTTTCAATCAGTAAAAAAAAAAAGAGAGAAAAAATATATAGTATTCAGTAAGCATTTAGATCTGTCAATTTCAGTAAATTTATCTTAATAATAGTTAAATAAAAATTGCAGTCAGATCTTTTTTTGTACATAATTTCGCGATCAAATTGAGCTTATACTTGATAATTTATAATATTTTGATCCAGAAAGGGACCTTAAAAGCATCCTCTAGAAGTGAATTTGGCATATGAGTTTGAGAACAACCAATACGATTTTCAATTTGGGTTTTACCAGCCCGGTTCCAATTGGATCCAATGAGATTTTCATACAGGTGATACGAATTAAATTTCCACATTCAATGGTACATGCGTTTAGAAGACAAGACATTTATTTGGATTACAAGGCATCTGTGTTAAAGCTGAAAATATTTACCTTTGATCTCAAGCGAAAAAGTACATTAAATACAGTAGCAATAAATAGGAGCATTTTCACATTTCCTTCCAAGATTCACAACGTTTCAAATTATGCGAGAGGCATACATTTTGCATAAATATGCGAAGACGGGACGAAAAGTCTGTTTTCGATTAATTGATACACATGACAAGTACACTGAGTAATTAAAAATTATGAACTGACATAAGGGGGTAGCTGGGCTTTACGCAAATTTTAATGGATAATAAGAACCAAGTTTTAGCAGTAAGAAAGAAAAAAGAAAATAAAAAACAGTCAAAGACATTTTTTAATACAGAAGAATAAAAAAAACAAGCTTATTGTTCCCCAGGATAAATTTTTAGTAATAAAATTTAAACCGTTAGCTAAAGGAAATTGAACTTTTCTGGAAATAATAGTGGCACCTTTATTAAAAGTCAAGCCTTTGAACTATAAAAGTCTTTAGTCAAAAAATATTTTATTTTATCAAGTCAAGACGTGATAAAAAAAATTCAATGATGCAAAAAACTAAAAATAAAAAAAAAATAGTCATAGAAAGAAAGGAAAAGAGGAAAAAGAAAAAAAAGGAAATAAAATGAATAATAAAATAAATAGACATTATTTAATGCAGAAAAATCCTAAAAATTAAGCTTATCGTTCCTTAGAATAAATTTTATTAATATAGTTTAATCGTTAGCTGAAGGAAATTGCACTTTTTTTGGAATAACTATGGTGTCTTTATTAAAAGTTAAGTCTTTGACTTAAAAGTCTTTAGTGAAAAAGTCTTTATTTTTGTCCAGTCAGGACTTGATAAAAAAAAATTAAATGATGCAAAAAACTAATCATGAAAATATAAAAAAAGATATTCATAGTATGAAAGGAAAAGGGGAAAAAGCAAAAAAAGGAAATAAGATGAATAATAAAATACTTAAAGACATTATTCAATGCAGAAAATCCAAAAAATTAAGCTATTTGTTCCCTAGGATAAATTTTGTGAATGAAGTTTAAATCGTTAGCAGAAGAAAATTGTATTTTTTGAAATAACGGTGGTATCTTTATTAAAATTCAAGTCTTTGGCTTAAAAAAGTCTTAGTCAAAAAGTTTATTTTTGGCCAGTCAAGACTTGAAAAGAAAAATTAAATGATGCAAAAAGCTAATGATAAAATATAAAAAAAAAAGATATTCATAGTAAGAAAGGAAAAAGGGAAAAAGAAAAAAAAAGAAATTAAAATGAATAATAAAATAAATAGACATTATTTAATCAAGAGAATTTGCGTAGTTTGAAGAAAGGAGTAATTACCCTCTGAAAAGGGTGCAATCTTGATGAAAACTGTAGCATCATAGTCAGCATTTCCAAGAATACTTTTGTGGGGGCTTCAAGCTCCCATGCGCAAAAACACAAAATTCTGGTAGGCCTATTGTTCCGATAAATTTGATAACGGTTGCGTGTTTGTTTGTTTATTGTTGCCTTTTTTCCTGGGTAGCCATGAAAAAGAAGTGGTTGTAATATATTGAGAGAGGGTTTATTCGAATAAAACAAAAAGCTGTAAGTAACACATTTTCGTTATAAGTAACAGAGTTGTAAATAACTAGTAACAACTTTTTAAGTAGCAAAAAAGATCATTCCATGTGGAAATGTTGATTGTTGTCATTTTCTTTCACACTAACTTTTTCACCAAAACAGGGTCAAAACACTATCCAGTAAAAATTTTGAGATTTCCAGTTGATTTGGAATTATCAATAAGGCATGTAAAGGCCTACAGCCGACAAGTTTCAGATCTTACAAGTTTCAAGAGCTTAGTGCCGATTTCTCCCTTTTGCCCATCCCACCCTTTGCTGTAAAGTATCTCCCCTAGAGTTCAAAAACTTATGTGTGGCTATTTTAATTGGAAAACCTCTGTTTTTAGTCATTTTCATCGAAAAAATGGCAAATTTGCCCACCTACGACGTTGTGACATACTTGAGGCAACTAGATTTTCACAAATTGAGGCCACTGATTGCAAGTGCTGTTTTTACTGATTGCCTGTTAGAGCATTTGAATAGAAACTTGTATTGCTACTCTTACTACTACTACTAATAATAACACCCCGCAGTAACAAGCCGCCTGAGGCCAACACAGCTACGTGGCCTAGCCATCTCAATCTTTCTTTCAATATAGCCCTAGAGAGCGGAATTGAACCACATTTTTCGTACAACCTACTGTTTGAAATACGGCCAGTCAGCCGGGTACCCAGAACAATCCGTAGGCAATTTCTCTGGAACTGCAATGCTGAATAGGGAATTAAATGTTACACCTTTTTTTTGCTCTCTAACTGCTGTATTAAACTTAAGTATTATCATATAAACTCCACAGCCAGCATATACCAGGATTGGTGGGGAAGAAAAGTTGTAGAGAAGAAAAGAAAGGCAGCAAGGTGTAATGTATTTCTAAGGATATAATAGAAAGAAAAAGAAAAAATATAATAGAAAAATATATAAAGAAAAATAATAGAAAAAAATGTGGAGAAGAAAAGAAAGGCAGCAAGGTGTAATGTATTTTTGAGGATATAATAAAGGAATCATTAAAATTGCAGATTGCCTAATATTGTGCTAGTAATGTAAAATATTTTGCTATAACTAGGCAAAAATATTGCCTAATTTTTGAAAAAGGGAGGAGATACCCTCAGAAATTCAAGCAATTTTAATGAAAATCACATAGTGAGATTAAGCATATCATAGAACCCTACTGTTGAGATTTCAAGCTCGTATTTATAAAAATGTTAAAATTGTGTGCATTTTTTGCCTGAAAAAAGATCATCAATGCATGTTTATTTTTATTTATTTGTTTCCCAGGGTGATCATATCAAACCAGTGATACTAGGAGATTGAAAGAGGACTCTTTTGATCTGAAATTAAAAGTTCTAGTGTCCTTTTTAAGTGACCATAAAGATTAGAGCAATTGGTCGTGTTCCTATGCCCCCTTTCCCCCCAAAGATGTCTAATCAACATTTTTAGATAGTCATTTGATTCCACATAGTTGAAAGGTCCATCAACTATACCTTTGGGAATGACATGACAGTTTCAGAATTTGCCATTATTATTTTTTTTTGGGGGGGGGGGAGTCCACAGGGATAATTTTCTATAGAGAGGAAAGTTCCCTGGGGGTTTTCCAGGGTAAATTGACATGGGAAGAGGGGAGAGAAGAGGATTTCCTGGCAGGATTTGAAAAATAGTAAGAAATTAAATAAAGAAAAAAGTTTTTTCAACTGAAAGTAAGGACCATTATTTAGAAATAGTTTTTAAGGCTCAAAAAAGGTGAGCCTGGTTGATCTTGGTTGTTTGATTAAATAAAAACAAGCAATTACTTTCAACTGAAAGTAAGGAGCAACGTTAAAACTCAAAGCCAGAAGAAAATTTACACTAAAGTCTTAAAGTTCTTTAAAAATATTTTTCGTTTAAATTCAACAGCCCTTGTGTTCCAGGAGTCGTTCTTATAGAATTGGTACCGAAATTTAAACGTTAGCATGAGGAGCAACAGATGAGGAAGGGGCAGCCTCCCTCATATTTGGGAAAATCCCTTTTTATTTTAAGCTTTAATGTTTCTCCTTGCCTTCAGTTGAAAAAACTTGTTTGTTTGTTTTTATTATTATCGACAGACAGTAAAACTATGAAAGTTTTACTGAAAAATCCTTCTCGCTGAAAAATTTCCGCTGAAAAAACTTTCCTTCTCAACAGAAAACTCTCTTCATGGGAAATCCCCCCCTTCAGAAAATTCCTCCCCGAAAAATTTCCGTTTGTTCCAAAATATCAAATGGACCTACTATATGTTAACAATAGGCAAATTGCATAACCTAAAGCTTGTTCCGCAGGGGCTATGGGGGGTCATATCATTCCCGTAGGCCCAGGTATTGGACCTTTCAACTATGCTGAGCTAAACCGTATTGTCAAAATTTTGATCGGATGTCCTTGGGAAAAAAGGGACGTGGGAGGGGGGCTAGTTGCCCTTCAATCTTTTTGCCACTTAAAAAGGGCGCTAGAACTTTTCATATCCGGTAAAATAAGCCCTTTCTCGACATACTAAAAAATAAAATAACACACATCCGCTATCTTTCTTCTGGCAATAAATGCAAAATGCCACACTTTTGTAGATAGGAATATCTACAGTAGGGTTTTATGATATGTTGAATCTGATGGTGTGATTATTGTTAAGATCCCTTAAGTTTTTGGGTGTTTACCCCCTTTTTTTAAAATTAGATGAATTGTCTTTTTTCGATATGTAACACTTTAAACTTGATATCAAAGTAAAAACAGGCCATTCTTTTCAAAAATTAATTGTTATCAAAATTCTCTTCTTTAGGGTTTCGATTATATTATTGGAGAGCCAAAATTGGACATTGGGCCCTTCAGCATCCGCGCATGCCTTACCACCAATTCTTTAGCAGAAAGGTAGGGACGTTGAAAATAATTTGAATCTAAATCATGCAAGAATTTCTTATCTGCATGAATCGGATCTTGTTTGGCTTTCGCAGGATTTTACTTGGTGGGGGGAGGGAATGAAGATAATTCCATCTTAAAACACAATTTCAAGAAATCCCATAGCCTAAATGATACACGCTTTTGATTGTCTCTAACTCAAGAAGGGTTACCCTTCCCCTTCCCTTTAGCACCACCAATACTGGCGGTTTTTTTTTCTTTCTCTAGAAACATATTTTTGTCAAAAATTACAATTTCTGGTAGCGACCGTTTCAAACGCTCTTGGGTAAGGTGTTCCCGAAAATTCTAGTTAACTGAGCCTTGTAGCTCCAGAAACGTGAGCACAACTATTTTTTTTGGGGGGGAGGGGGATGAGAAAATGCAAAAAGCTGCAGTCTAACAAATTTTAGATAGCTCCAAAAGTAATTGTGCTTCATAAATGAATAGTTTTAGGAGTGGATCTACACGCAAAATTAGGGAGGCATGGTAGTGTTCGAAATATCCAGCTCCCCTCCCCCTTTCCAGGACATATAATTTTTCTTACCATAGATAATGTCAGTGCTATAGCTTGGAAAGTATTAGTGAGAATAAGGCGAGCAGCACTTACGGAAATTGATCAACAAATATGGGCACCGTATAGTGATACCACCTTCATGGCCTATGAAGGAACTATGACCAGAAATTCTAAGTTGACTTTAATCCAGCTCAAACCCCGGAACTACCTTTCCAATTCCTAAAGTCCAAGCAAACAATACTCTAAGCCCAAATTGAAACTAAATAGCTTTGCCTTAAAATAATTTCCTATCTTCGAGGTTCTTTCATTTTTACAATTTTTCCTATAACGTTATGTATTATATCAACCCATTCTGTGTTTTTAAGCAGCTAACGAGACCAAAACGTAAGCACATATAGGGGTTGAAGATTTATAATTGGTCGGAACAACACGATAGCAGTTTTAATGAAAAAGTAGCCAAAATCTAGAGGAAATACAAAACTTTCTGGGTCTTATGCACCCATAAAGTGAAGCATAATAACTAAAAGTAATTTAATGATTATAAAGAAGTAATTTAGTTGGAATGTCTTAGTTGGAACGTCTGTTTTTCGTCAATTCCGTTTTTTGGCCAATAAAACTGAATATAATTACTGCTATTATTGAATAATAACTATCATACGCTCTAAAGATGAGCTATGTTGTCATATCTTCCTATTCACGAGGATCAGCGACATCAGTGATCTATAGTCTGTATCGGATAGCTTCCAAAATTAATCTAGATCAATCCTCGTAACGCGAACGCGGAGAAAGGGTATAGGGGTAAGTTTGTAAACTAATCATCGGGTTCCGCGAACGCAGGGAGGATTTGCCAGTCTTTGGGGCTTCTACAGTTTCGTTCTCAAGTATATTAATGCAAAGTCATTAGTGAAAAAATTCTTACTTGCCAAAACACGTTCTTGAATTCCATTGGGCCTGAGGACTTAGACATTTTCTAAGTCCTTATTCTATCTTCACGTCTAAGACATAAATGAGAAACTATACAACGCGTCAGGGCATTATAACTGTATTTCAATCTTCACTGATATCAACGGCAAGCCTAATTACTTCTCGGAAGTAAATATTACAATCATATTTATACAATTGCAAAATTTATTGTAGATATCAAAATATTTAATTCTTGTAATTTTTTTTATAGTAGACAATAAAATTTTCTTTTAAAAAGATTTTATTATCGTAAATTTATTGTACTTATTTTATTGCATACTGTCAATATGATGCTAGCTTATTTACAGCCTACACTTAAGTTTTTTTTTTCAAAAAGTATTTGAAGACTTTTAAACTCCATTCTTTTGCGACATCTGTATTTGCATTCTCTTTTATTTTAGATCGATCAGATGAATAAAATCGTAGAAGTTCTCGTAATGCCTCCTAAGCAACTGCTAGACACTGCCGCTAAAACAAGAAAATACTTTGACAAGCTGCCAGATGGTTCTTATGTTCTTCGAAAGTCAAAAGACGGCAAAAAATATAAACCTCCTGGCACAAGACGATTGCACGATACAATAGGAGTAGAGACGGGAGGTCCTGGTGGAAGAAGACTTGGAGAACCTGGGCATGGAGTCCAGGATTATCTTAAATTCAAAGATCTGATATTGAGAATGCTGGATTTTGATCCAAAAACTCGTATTACTCCGTATTACGCCCTACAGCATAATTTCTTCAAAAGAACTTCTGACGAAGGAACGAATACTGGTGTAGGTAAGTCACTTCATTACTAATTAAAGGAAATTTGAGTACGTAATGAACAGTGATGAAGGTCTTAAAAGAATAGTGGATGCGCATGAAATATTAATTATAGAATGTCAATAGGAATTCTTTTAAGGCTCTTGTTCAATTTTTGGTAAAGTGTGAACAACATGCATGGCAGCAGGTCTTCTCTTGTCTGCGGCTAATTTGGTTTGTTCTAAAAATTTAAATTAAATAAAAAACAAGTTCTTTCACCTGAAAGTAAGGAGCAACATAAAAACTTCAAACGAACAGAAATTATTACGTATATGAAAAGGTTCGTGCCATCGTCAATACCTCGCTCTTTACGCTAAGGTTCGACTTTGTATCCAAGTCTTTAGGAATGACCCTGAATTACATAGGCTTTAATTAGAATAAAAAGCTCTTTTGAAAGTGCTAAAAAACTTTAGCGTAAAGAGTGAGGCATTGAAGAGGGAGTGAGCCCTCTCATATATGTAATTATTTCTGCTCGTTTCAGTTTTTAATGTTGCTCCTTACTTTCAGTTTAAAAAACTTAACCCCATTTTTTAGAGTTTTGGTTGCTATTGAGCCGGGTCGCTCCTTACTACAGTTCGTTACCACGAACTGTTTGATGGGTTTACTACCTTCACTCGTACCATGACTCATGGCTCAGAACAAAGTGAACAGTTGCTAGAATAAAACAGAGATATTTACTATAATGCATCCATGGTTGCTCTCGTCGAGGAAAACCTTTCTCAAGGGCCCCACCCCTTCAAACAAAAATGAAAAAACGATTTCTAATATCCAATTTACTGAAATCCTACACATAGAATTTCTTAAGGTATCAGAATTAGTAAGCACTTATCCTAATACTAGATGTCTCTGATCCTTCAGTTAGGAAAAAACGGACTCGACTTTACGATTTCTGATATCCAATTTACTGAAATCCTATACATAGGTTTTCTTAAGGCATGAGAATTGGTAAGCACTTATCCTAATACTAGATGCCTCTGATTCTTCAGTTAGGAAAAGACAAACTTGACTTACGATTTTAGATCCCAAAGATCACCAGCACCGGATACCGAATGCGAAGACCCGATTTTAGTGAAAGCCTGAAACAATTCAAGCAATAATCCTTGTCGCCAACACGTTGCAACCTGTACTGTTTTTGGCACAATTTAGAGGTCCTGATACCATGCGGTACTCATGGAGTTCTTTGTAGAATACAAATTTCCGGGTACGTTTTGGTTTTACTTGGTCCATTCAGACTCGGATATCTGTTAAGCTTTTAGTCTATTAAAAAATTTCTTCTGGTTACCGCAAATTTTTAATATACCGTTCAGATGGTGGAAATTCATCTCTTGTGGTATAATTTTAGTCGGCAAACTGGTACAGTTTATTTCAAAGCGTTAACAGTGCTGGCAATAATGCACATTCCTTTCCGTTTAAGATACAACACTGGTACAGTGCCACTGTTATTTTGATACTCACATCGCACGAGCAATTATTTTGCCTTGTTCAATAAACATCCAACTATTCTTCATGTTCAATCTATCCCCAGGAAATCTGCCCTTGTCCCTAAGGGGTTTGTCTGTGGTTATCTGTGTCTATGATATACAATACGCCAAGAAAAAAAGGTATTATTAAGTGTTCTGTGTTATTAAGTGTTCTTGAATTCGACTGGTTTATTTTTCCGCATAATTTCGTAAGCTCATCACGTTATTCCTTATTCCTGGAGAGACAAATAAAATCTAATTGTCTTAAAATCTTTATTAAGCTAGTGACTTGCAACAAATGAGTTTCTTTCTCACGATGAGTGTATATTATTTAAAGTCAGAATGGTATTTTCGTATTAAATTTCAACCCTACAAAAGGTGAGTCACATTAGTTTTTACTAGTAATCTATTTCTTTTCCCACTTACATACCTTATCAATAAGAGCAAAACTTACTTGGCTTATTAACCATATCAGCTGTTTCAGAAACAGGGTCCCCAATCGAATGTGGTCGTGGCGTTGCATGTTCTGCTTCTAAATTACGGAGCACGTCTCCTGTCTCAAACGGTCCGATACCAGTCCCTTTTTCGTCAGGATGGAACACTTTGTGTTTCTCACGAGCTTTAGTGAAGGTTTCATAGTCATATTTAGCGTCGGCAGACTCAACGACTTCTTTCCTGTTCGCATGTTCTGCCTTTTTTTCACGAGAATAAGTTTCGTATTCTTTCTGTGATGGTTGAATACGCATTGTAGAAATTCCTGGGGAACAAACAATCATGAAAGAATTGCAACGATTGGTTGTTCATTTCAAATTTAACAACAGTTTTTATACAAATATTCAAGTGCAAATTCAAAATTTATGTCTAGATGGCTAATACTAGTATATAAAACTTAAAATAAGCAAACACTGCTATGAAAAAAGAACAGAAAATTGTATGGCAAACATAAATTACCTCCTAGCACGTCCAGAAGCACCAAACTCGCGAAAGCACTGAGCCTTACCCCTTAACTTCCCCAAAGAGAGCGAATTTAGTACGGCTACGTCAATCACGTATTGACTAGGCCAAGGCACGCCATCGATGTCAGGCGCATCGGTTTCAACGCCATAATATCCGATCTCAGCACGGGCATAGGGATCACGGAACACGCGGGCGCCGAGATGATTGGCCAGCATTTGTGCGCCAAGGCAGATGCCAAGATAGGGCTTGTTTTCCTTCAACGGCACGGCATGCCAGTCAATTTCGGTGCGAACGAAATCATCGGGATCGTTGGCACTCATGGGACCGCCGAACACGACCGCGCCGGCATGCTCTTCGAGCGTCTCCGGTAGCGGATCGCCAAGCGGCGGCCGGCGTATGTCCAATTCGAACCCCGCCCGTTCAAGCATCTGTCCGACCCGCCCTGGGCTAGAGCGTTCCTGATGGAGAACGACGAGAATTTTTTCAGCGTCGCCGCCTTCGGCCATGGTCAGTTCTCGTCCCCGGCGCCGACCCGCTCGGCAACCCTCTGTCGCATCAGCACCCGGTCACGATCCGATACACCGAGCAGTTCGGCAACCCGCCAGACCACATTGTCTTCCAGTTCCTCGCGCACGCCATCCGCGTAGACCAGTTCCCAGAGCAGCTCGATGAACTGCACCCGCTGTTCGGCATCGAGATGGCGCTTGAGAACGCTGGTGAAGGCGTAGAAGTCGATCGACTCATCTTCTGCCTGGCGCCCGGCTGCGATCAGTTTCTGCAGCTGCACTCCGTCCAGACCATAGCTCTTTTCCAGGAGTTCCTTGATTTTGTCCCGCTCTGCCTGCTCGACCACGCCATCGGCGGGTTTGATGATCGAGTCGCCCTCGGCATAGAAGCGCAGCTGGCAATGCTCGACCAGAAACGCCAGATGGGCGGTGTCCATCTGGTTGAAGGGGGGGAACTTCTGCAGGAACTCCATGGTGCCGTGGATGTTCTGCAGCACCGCGGTCTTGCCCGCATCGGCCATCGCGTCGGCCTTGCTCATGGGCTTGCGCCTCGCACGTTCGGGATGCTTGCAGTGTGGCCCCGGCACCGAAAGAGATAGCAATAAAATAAGATATCTATTCAAACTGCCTTTTTTCGGCAGCACACACATTATTTACAATTTCGTTCGTTCAATGCAAGGTTCAAGCAAAGAAAAAGCCGAAAGATATTTCCTTTGTGTTATATAAGGCAAAAGAAGACAAATTTACACACTAAATATACATTTTCAGTTATCTTCTTTTTTTTATATTAAACAAATATTAAAGCAAAGGTTGGCTTTTTTTAATTGACAGATTCAAAATAATGTATAAACTTTAAATACCACAGTCAGAAGGCTGCATGTAGTTAAAACCCCCGAAATGTTTATATCATAGTCGTCGTATGAAGTGATAATTCTAATGACAGAAAAAATAATCCTTTTTAGAAAACCAGGTAAATTATCTCAGACTCATAACTTATAGTGGGTAACTTTAAATTTAATGAACCCTACATACCTAGTCACCATTAAAAGCTAATTATTTTTATGTATTCTTTTTATTCCTTTGGTCAGACAGGATCTTGGCTATTTTGGATATAAATGAAAGAAAACCTAGGATCAAATCTATATAATCACTAACGGCTTTTGAGTACACTATTTGATAAATTAGATTAAAAAATTCAAATATGCAACAACTCCTCTCTATATTAGTTGGCAACAACTTCTTTTACATCAATAACCCACATGGAAGTTGGCAAAGTTAACAGTTATAATGGTCGGTGTGTAGAGGTTCTATTTCAATTTTTCTTATCGAATTGTAAGAAATTGTTGAAATAAACTAGAACCAGCTGAAATTTCCTTAACCGATAAATGTAATTTCATATTTTGATTTAAACGATTCAGATAACTTCGAAGACCACACTGCCTTTCCATGACGAAAGTATAACACTTCAAAATAGAGATGAAACCTTTTAATTGACAGTGAACAGATATAAAAAATTTTAACTGGATATTTCGAACACATATACAGTTAAAAATTTTATATCCGTTCAATGTCAATCAAAAGGTTAAGAAGGGGCTCCATCTGAAATAGGGATGCAGCTGCAGCAACTCCAATTGCTTCATTACCATCAAGAGTTATCTCATCTTTATACAAAGAACCAAAACAAATGGTAAGCGAAACAATTGTTATATTCGGATCTTGGATTTCGATGTTGATAGTTGATTCAGTTGATTCTTTCCAAGAGCCGGAGAACATGCTGGCAAAATACGGACTCTGGGAGAGATTCACTCTGTGAAGCTTCCAACTTCGGCCAAGAGCAACTATAGTAACATCGCTGTTTTGCCCTTCTAGAAACATTGTCCTGTAAATGTAGTCAGAAGTACTCTGAAGTTTCTTTCTTCTTTTTGTGTTCAAGCTTCTCTCCAAAGCTGATTCCTCATCTTCAAGGTCACTTTCTGAGTACTCTCTTCTTCTCTTTTTTGACAAAAGATTTTTAGTGAATGAATATGATGAGGAAATATATGATGAAGAATTCTGTCCCATTGACTAGCAATTATATCAGACCTGGAAAATACATAACGATTTGATTGCATTTATAATCTAATTTACATTCAGTTAATAATGTTAATCTTCATTTATATAATTTACTGCAGCTAGCAATCCGTTTTACAGTATCAATAAATAAATAGATGCTCAACAAAATTTTGGAAAATAGGAAGTTAAGAAAATGAGACAGTGAAAGTATACTGGTGTTTCAACTGACTTTTATAAAATCATTATTTAAGCACAAGAAAAGAAACGATGTAAGTGTGAGGCTTGTGGCAAATATATTTTAAGCTGATTCTTCTATTCAACCCCCAAGCTAAATTATTAAGTAAACTCAAAATGACCCACATTAACTGTCTCTCCCCTCCTCAAATCTGGCCAACGATTAAGCATCCTACATAGGAGAGTATATTAAGTTTACATTTCAGTATATTCGTCTTTACGTTTGCCATACTACGAATAGCCTCAATTTAAGCTTTCCATATTTTATTTTATACAGATCATATTTTTTTTATGGTACTCACTAATGGAATGGTATATTACAAAGATGATGCGAGTAAGTTTTTGGACTTTTATTTATATGTGTACGTCAAGGTTTGCTGATTATAAACTGTCGCATGCAGACAATGGTCCGCGTAGCGCAGGTACCGATGTCCTAATTCCCTGTCTTCCGGTGAAAGCGCAATGAATGGTTGATAACAAATCATCTGATGTTTCCCACGTTTTTCCCCATATTGCTCCAGGTACCCATTTGGAGATGGGTTGACTCTGACTGAGCTAAAAGATTCACACCACTGACCCCAGTTTCTAACCAGATAATCAGCGATACCAGGGCTTGAATCCCTGTCCTAACGGACACAGGGTTGCACGTCCATCGCGCTAACCACTCAGCTAGTGCTCGGCGAGGTCTGTGGCTAAAGGTCCTTTAATAAACCCCTTTTGCCGCTATTTATCCCACTTTTCCGCCCTCTTAAAAAGGATGCTCTCAGGATTGTTTAAAATCGACACACCAAAGTAAAGAATCAACAAAATTAATTTTAAATCAAATGATGCTAAATCAAAATCAATCTTTTGATGAAAGGAAAAACAGTACAAATTTATTAAATTAAGAAAAAAAAGTTTTAATAAACACTTTAGATTCGATGGAAATTAGCGATAGCTTCTTCTGTCGCTATTTTGATGCATTCTCATCCCCCTAGAAACGGATGATGCATCTAATATAATTGTGGAAGATTACTTCGAACCGACACGCAAAATTAAAGATTGAATAAAAATGATTTTACAAGTTTTAGGACCGTAACTTTAATGGGAATAATTGCTTGTGCCTTTTTTATGATTGTATTTGGCTTTTAATGGAAAGCTCCATCGCAGTCTTTTTCTGTATTTGTGATATCTATATAGCGCAACTCATTAGTAGTTGTAATTTTGTGTGGAAAGAATCCAGGGATATGCAGAGAAACATAGCTCCGAGCCCTTCCCTTCCCCAGAATACTAGGATTTTTTTACTACTTTTTTTCCAGGTAGCGGGCCATCCAGTAAACCCGGTCGGCCACGCGCGAAAGCATGGACGAGGCGTTGCTCAAACGGTATCTCCTGGGATTTCGCCACCCACAATCCAGGTGTCTTTGCTGCCGCCGCCCTGTGACGAATTGACCACGATAGAGCCCTTGACCATGGCCACGCGGGTCAGGCCTCCTGCCGTGACGTCGATATGTTTGCCGCTCAGGATGAAGGGCCGCAGGTCGAGATGGCGTGGCTGTGCTTTACGCCCGATCAAGGCTGGCGCGGTGGACAGTTTGAGCATGGGCTGGGCGATGAAATTTCGCGGCGCCGCGGCGATTTTGCGCGCAAACGCGGCTCGCTCTTTGGCGCTGGCCTTGGGCCCAATCAACATGCCGTAGCCACCAGATTCGCTCACAGGCTTCACCACCAACTCGTGCAGGTGCTCGAGTACATAGTCGCGCTCTTCTTTCACGTTGCATCGGTAGGAGGGCACGTTGGCGAGCATGGGTTCTTCGCCCAAGTAGTAACGGATGATGTCGGGGACGAAGGTGTACACCAGCTTGTCGTCTGCAACACCGCAACCCGGGGCGTTGGCCAGTGCTACGTTGCCGGCGCGCCATGCGCGCATCAGGCCGGGAACGCCAAGCATGGAATCGGCGCGGAACACCTCGGGATCGAGGAACAGGTCGTCGATGCGTCGGTAGAGCACATCAACACGGCTGAGTCCGGAAATGGTGCGCGCGTAAAGGCGGTCGTCGCGACCGACCACCAGGTCTGAGCCTTCTACCAGCAGCGCGCCCATCTCCTGCGCCAGGTAGGAGTGTTCGAAATAGGCCGAGTTGTAAATGCCTGGGGTGAGCAGGGCAATGGTTGGCTGTTTCACCGGCGTCAGCGAACTCAGGCATTCGTAGAGCCGCGTCGGGTAATCGTGCACGGGTCGAATTTGATAACGCGAGAATAGCTCGGGCAGCACGCGCTTCATGACTTCACGGTTTTCCAGCATGTAGGCTGATTGTGCTCAATACCTTCTGGTTGATTATTCCAGTTTATCTCTGTTTCACTCCAAGGTGTGGCAACCCTTTGGATAACGAGCTCGTTATCACCTAATTGCGGAGTGAAACCATCGTTTGCATAGAAATACAGAGATAATTTTGCCTCAAAAACCGAGGTTTTTTTAGAGCTTTCACTGAGATCAAATTGTAAAAACCCCCTTATCGTGTCGGGCTCTTTCTTGCCCCCCCATTTCCACACTTCAGCCCGTATCACATTGGAAAGGCCATAGTTATTGTCACTTTTCTCACCAAAGTTGACCTCTCTTGCTGGCTCGAAAGACCAAACCCAAGCATCTTTACCTGCTTCAGGACCGGGTTGTAACGTTAACTCTTTTTCAGCCAATAAATGATTTGAATAGCACAATAGCATCAATGCTAAAAATTTAGACTTCATTGTTATTCCCCCGGACTATAGCCAGCAAAAGAGCTTATTTTTATCTGGGGTAGATAATACTATTCGAGGGTATTAATCAATCTTAAGCAGGTCCTATTCACGTTTAGTAACATATAATTCCCCTTTGCCTCTATGCAGGGAGTCAACAGAGTCCCAACTTAAGCCTCGTTTAATCTGTTATATTTGCCCTGTCAGTTTGCCAAACTTTAGCTCTAATACCTGCTTGCGAACTCTGTAATCAGGATCATTAACTCTGTCGCGCAACAACAAACTGGCGAACTCATTGTTATCACCAAACTTCACCACAAAATAAACTGAAAATCTGCGCACCCACCAATCAGAATGGTGTTGCGCTGCCCAAGTAAATAATTCAACCGTTTCAGATTTAGGCCCAGGCATCCACCCCAAAGTGTAAGGTATGAAATTTGGAGTTTCTTCTACAGCAGACATAATCAAGGCTTCAAAAAATGCCTTTTGCAAGATTGGGATACGCTGCTCCACTTCCTGCCAAAAGCGCTTTCGTCTCTCGGGATAACCGCTTTCATCGTCGTGGGAATATTAGATACAAAGATCTAAACATGTAGCCTGCGGATCGACGAACCGAAATCAAAAGGTGATTCAAGCAAAAATAGGTTTTTAAATAAATATACAAAAAAATTATATTAAATTCACTCCGATCGATTCATAACGTCTGCTAAATTGCTAAAATATTGTTTTTAATCATCTATCTTCAAAGCACAACTTTGGCTATAAATTTCCATTTGATCAATCCTGCTATATCAACTCATGACAAAAGCACTGTATGTCTCTTTTTTATACGCTCTTGAACAGAACTAACCAACTGACAATTTTTTTAGTAGGTGGGGGAGGGGCAGACTAAATTACGTTTCAATGGCTTACTACGCACCTTAAAATTTGTTGTACATAAATATAACACTATAACTAAGTGAATGAGGTCTCAAATTATTCCGCTCATTTAAAATAAGCCTTCGAATTACTGTTCGTCATAGCGATTCATTTTGTAGGGATTTTAAATATCTCCCATGTAA
>JAAAKM020073195.1:155940002-155950948 GCA_010016025.2 Alatinidae sp. Z8VKAUB7J3
AAAGTGCAAACATTAATACCCCCCCCCCCCCCCCCCCCCTCTTTTATCCCAAAAAAAAAAACTCACCTCTTGAAGAAACACGTACCTGCATGGATTTAATCATTAAAATAGGAGACATAAATATTTGGGAGTCAGGCGTCCGAAATTCCAAGAAGGAAAAACGAAAAACCACGAATATTTTTAATATTTTGAATAGTTGCATTAATAATAGGATTTGTTTCCGAAAGACTGACACTTGTGTAAATATCAAGCTTCCATTTTCCCATGACAGATAGTTCATTGAAACGGAACCCACAATTGGACGTTTTGAAGGTAGCTAGACAATTTATCAAAATTTCAAATACCCTGGAAGCTTTCTATGTCATTTAACGTTCTCGGCATTTTAGGTTAAATACCAGTTCGTAAAAATCTAGAAAATAAGTATAAATCAACGCGAGGCGAGAGGGCTAATAAAAACAAAATTGAGGCGGATCAATGGAAAAAATTGTAAAAAAGACAACAAATTGCGAACGGACCTGATGAAGGTCCAGCGTCGCTTGCAGGATGCAAACCGTCCTGTGGTTCTCATCATTTCCGGTGTGGATGGCGCTGGGAAGGGTCAGGTCATCCAATTGTTGAATGAGTGGTTGGATCCCCGAGATCTGAGTACGCACAGCTTCTGGGATCTTTCCGACGAGGCACTTCAACGACCCTATTTTTGGCGCTACTGCGACGCGCTTCCTCGCCGCGGTAAGTTGGCGATCTGGTTTGGAGGTTGGTATGCGGCACCGTTGATTGAGCGCATTCATCGAGAGATTAGTCCTTCCGCCTGGACCGAACGTTTGCGAGAGATCGAGGATCAGGAAGCGGCCCTGGCGGCCGATGGTGCGTTGATCCTCAAGTTCTGGTTCCACCTCGACAAATCGGAGCAAAAGGAACGTTTGGATCATCTCTACAAGAACCCAAAGGAACACTGGCGGGCGATGTGCGATGATTGGAAGCACCACGAACTTTACGAACGCTTTGAATCCGCCGGTAACTCCATGATCGAGCAAACGCACCGGGATGAGCGCCCCTGGTTCTTGATCCCCTCAGTGGATCCGCGCCAGCGAAATCTTTGGTTTGCGACACTGTTGCATCGGTTTCTCAAGAACACCTTGGGTGACGGCGAGGAGGAGCCCAAGAATGACGGGGATCTATCCGCTCCCGTGGGCAGTGCCTATGTCTCGTCGAAGTCACGGGCATTAGCTGGGGTAGATTTGGATCAACGGCTGGCGCGGTCGGAGTACGATAAGATTTTGGTCGAGGCGCAGTCCCGGCTTCACCGCTTGTTTTGGAAAGCCTATGACCAGAAGGTTTCGACGGCTTTGGTCTTTGAGGGCTGGGACGCGGCCGGCAAGGGCGGTGCGATCCGTCGCGTGACGGCATCCATCGATCCCCGCTTGTTTCGGATTGTGCAGGTGGGTCCTCCGACCATGGAGGAACATGCCTACCATTACCTTTGGCGCTTCTGGCGAACAAATTTTTACCCATTACCGCCACCTCCCAGCATAGATGTCTGGTGTATCTATTTTGGTATTTCATGTATCTTTTTTCAAACAGCAAAACCACCCCCACCCCCTTTTGTCTTGAAAAACAGATTTATCCCTTACCTCCACGCTTTTTGAACTTGTTTTATGCGGCTTCGAGGAGCAACACTTATCATTTTTAGGTTAATAATAACAATAAGAGGGTTAATGCTAACCTTGTTTTTGTGACACATCATACATTTTTTGCCCTAAATGATCAGATAAGCCCCTCCAATAAATGCTGTTGTCCTGATTCTATTTGTTTTATTAACATTATTTTTCGCTTTATTTAACTTCTTTAATAAGACATTCTAATTAATATTGATATCTTTAATGATATTTTGCTATCAGTAGTTTTAATTCCAGCATTAGTGGTTTTGATAATAATAATAATAGTGCTTTTAAAATTAATATTCAAAAAATAAAACGTTTGAATTTAATATTTTTTTTTTTGTACTTTTATGGAATGCTGATAGACCAAAACCACATCTTTCTGTTACGTTAAATAGAAAATTAAAGAATAAATAAAAAAAGATTACCAGCCTCCTGTAGTTAAGACGGTATTTTTCATGCGTATTTCAGACCACCTTCAGTGAGTGAAGCTATTTCTGTGACATATAAAACAATGGCACAATTCATATTTATGTCACTAAAATGGTTTTCTTCCTTTTTTGGCCCCCCAGGTGGCCAATAGTTAAGAGACCGAAAAGTGGTTGAATTTAATTGAACTTTAAAGGGTGCTCAATATTTTATCGATTTAACCAACTATTATTTTGAATAAAGCTCACTAAATCGATTGTTTTTCAAGTCTTAAAATGTTCTATCACAATTGGCTGAGTTAGATATTTGGGGGTAGATTCAATATATGGTCCCAATTCATGAATATGCCAGAGGGAGGGGTAGGATTTTTCTATTATAAAACAGATTTTATTTTCGAAATCTAACCACAAAAAACAGAGAGGCAAGGGCTCGAAAAAAGTTATCTCTGAATCCTCTAAAGTCCTAAGTTCTGAGGGGATGTATTTTCAACATATCAGTATTTCTTCTAATTAGCTTGAATTTATTTAGGTCCACCTACTTGATAATTAAACCATTGATTGGAGAGAAAGCCTAAAATGAACATTTGTCTTTAAATAGAGTATAGCTTCATTTTTGGGGCATACACATTAGACACTATCAGGAACGTACGTTGGAATTAAGGTAAGACAGGGGCGACCAAACTTAAAGACAGAACGAAGACAAATTATATGAAAAATTTTAGGTAACTGTGAGAAAAATCGTGAAAATCTCGGGATTTCAGAGTGAAGCAGACAGGATCACTCTTCATACATTCCTAGGTATTGTGAAAGCTAAAAATTGTAACTTAGTACCTGTAGATCCTGCAATAGTTCAAGGGGAAAATATACGTCAAGGTTATACTTAAAACTCAAGTTATTTTCTGGATAGCTTCAAACAATTTATGGTGATTGATAGTATGAATACTAAATACATTCATCAAAGATTGGAATTCATGGGTGCTGGAAGTAACGAAAATGAGTCATACAAAATCATCTCCTATTTGCCCTCTGTCAATGTTTAATTTTTATCGTGGGAAAGATTTATGCTAACAAAAGAACAAATCCGGTGGTAACAGATTTCTGATATGCAGTGTACTAAAACAAGGTTAAAGTAAAACTAAAAAAACTAAAAAATAAAAAATGTAAAACTAAATAAAATGTAAAAAAATAAAAAATGTAAAAAATAAAAAACATGTAAAAAATAAAAAATGTAAACTAAAAAATGTAAAAATGTAAAAATGTAAAACTAAAAAATAGAAGCAGTGACACACTGCTTTTAACTGAAATTAGAATATAATCCAATCAGAATAATACAAATTAAAGTCAAGTAAAATAAAATACCCTACTGAGCCACAATAATAGAGTACTGACTTGATACTCCTTCACATTTTTTTTTTACGTTTAGCTAAGTTTTTCTGTACCCCTCCCTGGAACAAAATCCTGGATACAGCCTAGGGTACGTGTTTTCCCCTGATCTTACCTCACAGTTGAGCTAGAGAGGTAACCAATTTAAATGACGATAATCGAGTCTAAGAAGCTTATATCCTGGATGGTTAATTCAAACACACTACAAAAACGACCACCCAGCCAGTAAAACAGTTGCTTTGCCCGGATAAACATCATTTTCAATCTCCTTTCTTTCAAATAGATGAAAAACCTAGCCGATATTTTTTCTTCCAGTCTTTTTATTCATGTAAATCACTATTACATTAATAGTCATTTATACTATATTATATCCCTAATAATAATGTAACCCTCACATTATTATTAAATATGTCATCCCGATAATTAATATTCTATTCCTACAAAATGATAAAATTCCATACAATTATAACTAATTATAGTTTATGTCTAAATCTCCCTCAGATCTTTGGTTTGTCACATTTGTAATTTATACAACATTTTTAATGGTACCACTTACTTGTTAATCCAAAGGTGCTCTACACATAACTAATTGACACACCTTATTCAAACTGACTCTTTATAACCCTTTGTGCCATAATAACATAAATATAGTCTTTCGTCACCAAACCTTGGCTGCACAAATGCATGCAAGTTTCGCAGAAGCAAATATCATTCCAGGAATAGAAAATAACAAATTGTTTAAAGTATGAAAGGAAACAACAAATAGTGGTGTCTATTGGAGGGGGGGGGGCTTAATCTATCTAGACTTTGAAAAACATCTTTGTTTTACTGTATTTTCACTAAAAAATGTTTTTTGTACTTTCATTTAAAAAAATTGGAAAAAAGACAAGAAAATTGACCCCCCTCCCAAAATTTTCGTGAATTGACGCCACTTACACCACATCTATTCGTGATTAGGCATAGGTGGCAACACATTTCTCCTTTAAAATTCAATAGCTAATTTAAATTATTTGATGCAAAGCCATGTGTTAGAGTCCGCCACAGAAGCAGTGCCGTGTCAACAAGATTTCATCAACGAAAAAGGTTATGCCAGAACTACATCAGGTAGGGTAGAGTACAACTCTAATGCCAGAAAAACAGATGTTGATCTGGAAGAAAATCAAGAACTGTTTGTTGATCTCAGCGCCAGATCAACAACTTCATTAGAAAAACAATTGCTGAACAGTCACATCTACAAAGTTTTATCCAGTGATGGACTTTTCGAAGAATTCAACCAGTCTAAAGAAACTAATCTTTAACAAGATTTCAAACTCGATTTCAAACTTGTTATTAGCGAAGCTTAGGTACAGGAAAATGCAACAGGATGGCATTATATATGTTTACAGGCGCTATGGACAGGGTAATTAATCTGTGGCTTTATCTGTGAAGTTGATTCCAGCATTAATAATTTTGTGAAGAAAATTTAGAGAGAATACTAAAAAGACTAAAATAAAAAAAATAAACGTGTCAAGTACTGATAGTATAGCGTGGTAAAAAAGTTTTTGAGATATGGTGGTTGCAAAGTTGGAGATAATTTACTGCAGATTGTGAATACAATTTTTTGAAAACGGGGAAATATCTTGGAATTTTAGGGAAACTTTAATCAAAGTTCTTTATAAGAAAGGTGATAAGAGGGACATAATTACTGAGACATTAGCTTAGTTTTGTTGGTTGCAAATAATATCCAAGGAACATTGAAACTGATCCCCGGTACTTTAGATATTTAAGTCTTACATCCAGGTGCTGTGTCGGTTGTCGGTTGTTTGTTATTCAACTAAATAAATAAAACTCCTATTAACAAAGTAAAAAGGGAAAATATGTCTTCAGGAGAGTAAAAAATAATTGACACTATAGAGATAACATCAATAATAAAAATAAGGCTATATGTAATTTAATAAGTGTTTATATAAATATATTAACATTTATATAAAAATGAACTAGAAGTTAAGAGAAACAACTAAATAGAAATGAAACGTAAGATTTTGAAAATGAGTTTGGCAAATACACAACAGATCAGTTCCTAATAAGTGAAATATATAGTCTTTCATTTTCATATAAGGAAGGTCCTGCATCCCATTCCTGCTGGCACCTATGAACGCATGCCAGTTGAAAGTTATTCAATTAAGGGGGCTTAAACTGGCTTGCTTGTAAGGGGCTAGCATTTTGACAAAATGTTACAGCCAAGTAAATAAAAAACAAATTGATCTAATTGAGTCAGCGTGATTAATGAAGTATTGTAATAATTGAAAAACGTTTTAAATAGTAAGTGTTCTACTAGTATGAGATCTTTTCAAAAAATGTCTTTTACATTTGTCTTTTTCATTTGGAAGCTGTAAAATCTTTCTAGAAACTTAAAAGAAACTCAACTTCAACGCATGCCTGTTGGAAGTCTTCAGATTAAGCGGGCTTGGACTTGCTTGCTTGTAAGGGGCTAAAATTTGCCAAAATGTTCTAAACACAGCCAAGTAAATAAAAACAAATTGGTCTATTTTGACCAGTGTGATGAATAAAGCTTTGTAATAATTGAAAAAGGTTTTAAATATTAAGTGCTCTACTAGTATGAGATATTAAAAAAAAATATCTTTCACCTTTGTCTTTTTCATTTGGAAGCTGTAAAATCTTTCGAGAAACTTAAAATTTTCAGTAGATTGTCCTTGGGATAAAAAATGCAATCCATTTACAATACCTTTCCCCTTTGAATATCTTTACCTTTAAAGGTACATGCAACTTGATGAGTAGTCTTTAATCTTCTCTCAAGTGGGCCGCTGAGTAGATGTCCTCCCACTCTTACAATAAGACTATTTTTATTGCAGTTAGTCTTATGAAAATGGGATTTCAATAAATTGGTCTTAAGTGCATAATTTCTACATTTATCTCCTTGCTATTTTACATGTTTTGTGCTCCCTCATCTGCTTTGAAGATATGATACCACATAATTATGGTAAATACATTACCATATAATTTTGGCTTACCAAGTTTCAACTTTAACAAAAAAAAAACTTGTTTCTTCGGTCTGGGAAGCTTTTGTTTTATCTTGTAAAAGTGTTTGGTTCTTCGTCCCCTCCAAATAGGTGTCTCTGAGCTTTAGCCCCCTTCCCAAGAAATAAAAAGTTAGTGGAATAAGATTTTGATTATAACCAATTAGTAAAAGAAAGGCAGTTCAAAGCGGTAAAAAAAGCTACATAAAATAATATGTTACCATCTGGCACAGATGGTAACATATTATTTAATTTAATAACACTCAGTTAATAACTTAATTTAATAACTTTTATAACACAGTTATAAAAATTATTTAATAACACTCTTACTACCTAGTTTACTAATTTTAGATCGCAATATTTTCTGATAATTACAGTTTTAATGCCTGTTGATGTTGTTTTTGCATGTGCAGCTTCTTTCCTATTATCAGGCTTGGGTGCAGGAGTGTAATTTGGGAGGAGGAAGTAATACTAGAAAACACCAAAAAGGAAAATTATGTCAATACTTTGAGAGGATTGTTTCTAATATCCCTCTCCCTTCCCTGTGTACCTGCCTAC
Source organism: Alatinidae sp. Z8VKAUB7J3 (assembly GCA_010016025.2). Lineage (NCBI taxonomy): Eukaryota > Metazoa > Cnidaria > Cubozoa > Carybdeida > Alatinidae > Alatinidae sp. Z8VKAUB7J3. Next base: position 155,947,047 of record JAAAKM020073195.1, read on the forward strand.
TCTTCATGCTATCTTGCCATTTGTGATTATTTTGAAAAATTGAATAGTAAGCATTGCAGATTAACACTGAAGATATGTGAAATTATAGGATTCCTTGACTTGTAAGGTTAAGAATTTTTTCTTTTTTGGTTGTTTAAATTTAGAGGATTCAAGGCATATTAAGCGTTAGTGACTGCTACAAATAGCAATAATAAAAAGGTCCAATGAAAGATAAAATATAAGGAGCTTGCAACCGCAGAGGATCAGAGAGACAACTTTTAAAATGGTCTTGTAAGTTTCTGAAGGTAGAGTTTTTATTTCGTTTTACTGGTTTGAAATTTTAAACAGAAAAATCAATCAGGTGCAATTTGAGTTTTCATTTAATTGACTGAAGCCACCTCCCACCCATGTTCCAGTCACCCTTCCACCCTCCTTTCTTTTTTCATTTACCAGGTGTTCCAAAAAACATGTGCGCCGTTTTAATGGCTATTGTGGAGGAGCCATAAATCTAAATTTCCTGTTTTTTAGATTTTGTGAATAGAAGAAATTTTAATTTAGAAGTGGTTGCTGATTTATTGAGAAAGAAGTCACAATCACTGGTTGCTTCAAAACCAGAGGCTTTCATCTCCGTACTTAACCTTATAACTTGAATTTTAACATTAAATTAACTTAATCTTTACAGTTATGCCAGGAAACGCATTTAGGGGTAATTAATGACCATATTCTTCAAGAATATCGACCAAGCAGCATGCTGAACGCAATATTGTTGGTTTAAAACGACTTTATCACTTTCGAGAAGCAAAATATCTGATGGACGCATGATATGGCCTGAAGCACTTGTGTTGCACATTTCCATTCCTAGCAACCCTAGATATGTCCAATATTCTTGGTTGTCACAAAATTCAATGTATGACTATCTGTCTCACTTATGAACATCAGAAAACAGGGCTAGGTATGTTTTTTTCAATCAATTTCGTTGATTTTAACGCAATGGAGAATAATGAATCCTCTGGTTTTGAGGCAGCCAATAATTTTGGCTTTCTTGCTCCATAAATCAGCAACTAGTGATCAGATTTACTCAAACTCGGTGTCAACCTTTAATTTGAAGTCTCTTCTGTCAAGAATCTTAAAAACAGAAAAATTGGATTTATGGCTGCTCCGCAGAAGCCACTCAAACAGCGCACATGTTTTTTGGGACACCCTGTAATTCAGTAACTCATGCCATCCAGCTTTTTACATAAGAACAATTTTCATTTTTCAGGCTGGATGTGTTCTTATGTCTATGATACTTTTTAAACCAAATTTCAGCCCGAGTGTTCTTAATCCACTTGTTCTTTTATGCGGGTTTTTGCTGTATTTGAAAATGAGATGACTGTGGCCTACCCATTTATTTCTCGAAACCATCGGTGACCAACAGATGATCACAGAAAAGATGGCGTAAAGGGGGCCTGCTTCGCGTACAGCCTGGCTCACGAGACACCCTTGGGGGACGCGGCCACGTTCGCGATCACGGCGCGGCCAAAGGGCAGCTACGAAGCCGAGGTCCTTTGGTCCGAGGAGGCGACGGCCACAGCCGGCGAATGGCTCTGGCGCGAAGCCGAGGTGGATCTCGCCGGTTTTGCCGGCACCGAGATCCGGCTGGAGCTCACGACTGCGGCGACACAGGGAGCACCGCAACCCATCTGGGGCAATCCGGTGCTACACGTCCCGACCCAACGAAAACCGCGCACGGTCATTCTGATCGCGATCGACACCCTGCGAGCCGATCGACTGTCCTGCTACGGCTACCACCGCGCCACCTCGCCGCGCCTCGACGCGTTCTGCGCCGACGCGGTGCGCTTCGCCAAGGTGTCCGCCAACGCCAATTGGACGTGCCCTTCCTTCGCGTCGATCTTCACTGGCCTGGACATGTCGCGACACGGCGTGACGGGATGGAGCGCCGAGACACCGCTGCCGGCGCGCTTCGCCACGATCGCGGAGCGCTTCCGGGCGCAGGGCTGGGCGACCCATTCGATCGCCTACAAGACGCCGATGTACAACGGCGGCTACGAACAGGGCTTCGACGTCGCCTTCAACGTGCCCAAGGACCAAGTGCGCGCCGACGACAACTTGGCCGAAGCGATGGAGTGGCTGCACAACCACCGCACCGAGCGCAGCTTCCTGTTCCTCCACTTCAACGACCCACACCAGCCGTTCACCCAACCCGAGCCGTTCGACCGCAAGTTCACCAACCTCCCCGGCGCGTCCAAAATGCGCCTCCCCTACTCTCTCCACCTCCAAGGCGAGCCCAAGACCACGGCAGGACAGCGCGTCGTGAGCGACCTGTACGACGGTGAAGTCGCATACGTCGACGATCGCATCGGCGTGTTCTTCGACGCGCTGAAGGACCGCGGGCTGTACGACTACGCGATCATCGCGGTCGTGTCCGACCACGGCGAACAGCTGTGCCCAGTTCATTTTGAACACGTAATGAATTTCAACTACCGACCATACTAACCTAACATTGTACAGAATATACAATACATTGATGCACAGTGACTAGATGATAGATAGATTCTTTGCTCATAAGGTTTCAAAACAAACAATTACTGACAGAGATTGAGTTGAAACAGAAACATTTGTGAATGCTGCGCAGTGTCAAAACCTTTTCAGTGACCCAAGAAGATCAAAGCTGCAAATCATGGTTCTTGGTTTGTATAAATGGAGGTTAGGTAGAATGATTTTTTCAAAACTGAGCCTGTCGTTTCATTTCAAGTAGTTTCTCACAAATAGATGGGTGTAGTCTTCAGAGACCTAGCCAGCATTCTCAAAGTTTTGTCTTGTAACATTCCATTTGCTCTATCTTTTTCCTGTTTGACGTCAGTTGTTGGATGATAACATTGGAACTACTCTTACTTTAACGTTTGTAAAGTATTTGTTATGTTTTTCCTAATGGAAAAGTAATGGAGCCATTAAGAGAGAGTACTGCGCTATAGACCCGTTTCCCGTTGTTAATAAAAATAAAACATGGTTTTCAGTAGAGTATAAATAATTTTAGTTTTATGGATGTTCTGCGTTAGCAGGGTCATCAGTTTCGTCATTTTTGGCGGTTTGTTATAGCTTGTGTAAGCAAAGTTGCTTATGTGATCATAGTTGCTTGTATGCTGTCATGTAGTCAGTCATCACAAAAGCTTCTCTTAAATCTTCCTCGGCCAGACAAAACTAAGTTCCAGCTACCACTACTACTTCCAAACAAACCTTGAGGCAACAAGTCACCTGGAAAAAAAAAGCACACACTCTCCCTTCATCTTAATCTATTCCAAGCTTCACTCTTTACCTCCTCCAATGAAGCTTCCATTTCCTTTCAATACTTTTTCAAGACCTATTTCCACTGCATCTGGATACTATTTACTTCTCATTTTGCCCCAGATGAATGGCTAAAAAACACAAAATTTGGCTCTGTATCATTTAATAAACTGATTTAACACTTTTGGAGCTGCATTTTAGAAAATTAAGAACTTTCAAGTTAAAGCCCCAAAAATTAATATAATTTATTGCTCATTTAATAAACTGGTTTAACACTTTTGGAGCTGCATTTTAGAAATTAAGAATTTTCAAGTTAAAGCCCCAAAAATTAATTAAATTCCTTGCTCATTTAATAAACTGGTTTAACACTTTTAGAGCTGCATTTTAGAAATTAAAAATTTTCAAGGTAAAGCCCCAAAAATTAATTTTTGTGCTGCAAAGCAATACATATCTTTTTTAGATGGCGGGCAAATACATAATTAAATTGCAGACCCTAAGTAAGTGCATGTCGCAAAACATTTGCTTTTTTCTTCAAGTCAATTCTAGAGGCAAAGTAGAGAGGTTGGCAGTAAAGTATGGTGGAGTTGCAATCAAAATGTGCTACCAAAAATTATTCTGCATATTATGAAATAAGAATT
>JAAAKM020073195.1:155950958-156013503 GCA_010016025.2 Alatinidae sp. Z8VKAUB7J3
ATCAATATATCCTTATCTAGGTTTATACCATTAAATCTTGGGATAATTCATAGCCTAGGTTGTTTGTTCAAACAAACTTCTATAGTCTTGACTAGGAAATTTAGTTTTGAAAGAAAGCTTTGCAACACAATAAACATTGTGTTTTATTAAGTAAAAAAACACAAAGAGGTAGCAAGTTTCCTTTAAAACAAACCCTTAAACAGTTCTCTACTCGCTGTTCTACCCGATGTTCTAGTACCCGCTTCCAAACATGAAACTGATATATTCAGACATTTTGAGTACATATTTCACTGTCCTAATTAAATTTTAATTAATATTAATGGGATAAATACATTTTAATTATTCCAAATTTAAGTACTTTATTAACGTGTTATAAAACGAAATGTATTTCTGGTGATTTGCTAAGCAAGGTTAAATCCTCTATTTTTAATATTAAATACCAAGGAAGAAAACCTGTGTAGCATACTGGCACGTATGCAGGGGGGGGGGGCCTTCGGGAGAAATTTTTTCTAAACTTGGCTATATGATTACTAAACTTATTGATATCTCATACCCTTAATTGACGTAGCTTGTCCGTTATTTTGAGGTCTGCGATCAAACATCAAATGTTTTAATTGAGTATATTTGGTGAGTATCGTAATGGTGTCGTAAAATAAACAAATCACAAGTCGGTAAGCATTCAAGACACGGTACAGTGTATGGCTATCAGACTGTAGTAGTCCTTTTCGTATAAAACAGCTATCATTCATTACCTCGCCTTAAAAAGAATTCTGTGGTAATTTGTATAATAGACGAGTAATAAGATGTTACTACTCATTGAAACATAGCATGAATATCCTTTAATATTTAGCATTGTATTTTTTATCAAATCAGCCTTTAGTATACTATTATCTAAACTTGGCTATATGATTACTAAACTTATTGATATCTCATACCCTTAATTGACGTAGCTTGTCCGTTATTTTGAGGTCTGCGATCAAACATCAAATGTTTTAATTGAGTATATTTGGTGAGTATCGTAATGGTGTCGTAAAATAAACAAATCACAAGTCGGTAAGCATTCAAGACACGGTACAGTGTATGGCTATCAGACTGTAGTAGTCCTTTTCGTATAAAACAGCTGTAATTCATTACCTCGCCTTGAAAAGAATTCTGTGGTAATTTGTATAATAGACGAGTAATAAGATGTTACTACTCATTGAAACATACCATGAATATCCTTTAATATTTAGCATTGTATTTTTTATCAAATCAGCCTTTAGTATACTATTATCTAAACTTGGCTATATGATTACTAAACTTATTGATATCTCATACCCTTAATTGACGTAGCTTGTCCGTTATTTTGAGGTCTGCGATCAAACATCAAATGTTTTAATTGAGTATATTTGGTGAGTATCGTAATGGTGTCGTAAAATAAACAAATCACAAGTCGGTAAGCATTCAAGACACGGTACAGTGTATGGCTATCAGACTGTAGTAGTCCTTTTCGTATAAAACAGCTAATTCTCTCCACCAAACAAATATACACCGCCTCTCTTCCCCTGCTTGCGATCCATTGTCAATCTAAGGCGAACCGAAAACACTCATTAGGCACTGTACAACAAATTGACCTATTCACAAACAGCCAAAATTCACTCTTCTCTAAGCCTATCATCATCGCTGGTAAACACTTTCTGATTGTCAACTTGACAAAAAATATAGAGTGTACTTCAAAAACTCTCACTTTAAGGGCCACAAAGAAACATTGCCACTTTTTTGGAACATGCAGTCACACTTACTTTTCAAGCTAAGTATACGATTTCAATAATTAGGGACTTGCCAAGAAACACAACTCTTGATTTCCAAATATTTCATGCCTTATAATAAACAGCTTCTTTATCCCTTGTCTAGAGCAATGTTTGCCCTTACTCTTCTACAATGCCTCAAACCAAAAAGCAAACTTAATTCGGAATCTTCTTATACTTCATAAAGCAAACTTTGATCAAAAGGAAAGCTGTCACTTAACTTTAACAAGCAAAGACTAAGTCTTTTGGCAGCCGTGCATATCATTTCATAGTGTCACACACGTCTCCTCGTCTAAACGCCTTCTTTCTTTCTTTCTTCGTGCATGCTTTTTTAACAGTCTAGAGACCTTCAAATCTGTCTTCTAGAAAAGAAAGAAAAACTGATTGATACTTACGCATGCTACAATTCATTTACGTATGCAACATGCCAAGTAAATACCATAATTTCAATCCCTTCGTATATCTCTCGTACCATCCAGAGATTCTACTATTTACGGCAATGCAAGCAATTGCATTCATTCTATGCCAGAACAGTATTTGCGCATGCTAACCCTGTCACCAGCTAGCTCATATTATCAAAAAACCTTTGCGCATTTTATGCACACTACTGCACGCAACAACATCAAAATAACATTAAACTGCCTAATTTTACCAAGTACATTTACTTTATTGTAGGCGGTTATTTGCGGATTTATTTGGAATTGATGTGGGTTATGAAACTGGAGTTGGCAAGAATGGAATTTGAAAGCAAGAGAATGGAGCATGAATTTAGAATGGAGAGATTGCGTGTCGAAACTTCACAGAATGGAACACAACGGCAACGACCCACTGATTCAGAATTTGATGCTTCACGGCATGTAAGGCTTGTTCCCAAATTCAATGAAAAAGAAGTCGATCGTTTTTTTCACCATTTCGAAAAAGTGGCGTCTAATCTTGCTTGGCCCAAGAAATTTTGGCCTCTTCTAGTACAAAGTGTTCTTGTTGGGAAGGGTCAAGAGGCATATTCTTCGCTTACTGTTGAACAAAGCGCTGACTATGATGTTGTTAAGAAATTTGTTTTGAAAGCATATGAGCTGGTGCCAGAGGCTTATCGTTTAAAATTTCGTAATAAGGTGAAGCCAGCTCAACAAACTTATGTTGAATTTGCTCGCGACAAAGAATGTTTTTTGGATAGGTGGTGTCTGTCTAAAAAGGTCGATAATGAGTTTGACAATTTACGACAATTGATATTGATCGAGGAGTTTAAGTCTTGTCTGCCAAAAGAAATCAAATTGTACCTCGATCAGAAAACAGTCGATAATGTACAAACTGCGGGAGTTCTAGCTGATGATTACTCCTTAACTCACTCTTTAAACAACAAAACTGTGTCTGATGTTAAAAACGAAGTTTCCCGAGGGCAGTTTGGATCTGGGGCTACTAAGTCTCGACCGGATCCCACCCAGGAAAAATCTTTATCGGAAGGGAAACAGGGAAAATTAAGCACAGGTACGCTTAAGTGCTTTTATTGCAAAAAGCCTGGCCATATTATGTCCAAATGCTATAAGCTGCAGAGGAAAAATGAAGGACAAAATGGTTCGACAGTTGCTGTAGTTAAATCACAGTCAGAGAAAAACGAAAAGGAGAAAATACCACTCGCGTGTTCAGGTTCATCCCTTCAAAATTATTCTCATTTTCTTTCAAAAGGGACAGTGCAACTTCTTGATTTACCTTATACAGCACTGTTTATCGGATAGCTTCTCTATACCTTCTAGTACCTAATTGTATTGAAAAAGTCTGATTATTAGTAAACACTACGATCCGGTAAGGCACATCGCCCATCATACTTTGCTAAGTAGGGACTTGATCGAAGGTCCCAATATTTATAACATACTGATTGTACTCGATATTCTGACTACTGAAACTCTCTTCTTTCTACTCTATAATGAAATTAATATCAGTATAGCGTCCATTGTTGCCATTGGCAAGCTAACATGCATGTATATTAAGGTGGTACTAATGTCTGATAGACCTACACTTTGCATTGTCTTTAATGCCTTTAGATTTCTGTCTGGTCTTCTTACGACACAGTATGGCAGGCAGATAAGAGAATCAGGAGTTTCCTATACAGCACTGTTTATCGGATAGCTTCTCTATACCTTGTAGTACCTAATTGTTTTGAAAAAGTCTGATTATTAGTAAACACTACGATTCGGTAAGGCACATCGCCCATCATACTTTCCTAAGTAAGGACTTGGTCGAAGGTCCCAATATTAATAACATACTGATTGTACTCGATATTCTGACTACTGAAACTCTCTTCTATCTAATCTATAATGAAATTGATATAAGTATAGCGTCCATTGTTACCATTAGAAAGCTAACATGCATGTATATTAAGGTGGTACTAATGTCTGATAGGCCTACACTTTGCATTGTCTTTAATGCCTATAGATTTCTGTCTGGTCTTCTTACGACACAATATGGCAGGCAGATAAGAGAATCACGGGTTTCTTATACGTCACTGTTTATCGGATAGCTTCTCTATACCTTCTAGTACCTAATTGTATTGAAAAGGTCTGATTATTAGTAAACACTACGATTCGATAAGGCACATCGTCCATCATACTTTGCTAAGTAGGGACTTGATCAAAGGTCCCAATATTAATAACATACTGATTGTACTCGATATTCTGACTACTGAAACTCTCTTCTTTCTACTCTATAATTTAGGAAATAAGATTTGTTACTATGTGGCGCTGCTATAAGTTTAAGTGTGTTTTAGTCATGTTTTTCTTGGTATGTCGGACTGTAATCCGTGTGTGATTCTATTTCTTTCGGAGCTTTAGCAGTTTAATAAAGACACAATCTTGTTTGCGTGGATTATATGAAATAAGAGTTAGCACTACGTTGCGCTGCTATCAGATTTAGTGTGTTTTAGTCATATTTTTCTTGGTATGTCAGACTGTAACCTGTGTGTGCTTCTATTTGTTTCAGTGATTTAACAGTTTAACAAAGCCTCAATCTTGTGGGCATTAATTTTAGGAAATAAGATTTGTTACTATGTGGCGCTGCTATAAGTTTAAGTGTGTTTTAGTCATGTTTTTCTTGGTATGTCAGACTGTAGCCTGTGTGTGATTCTATTTATTGCAAAGATTTAACAGTTTAATAAATCCTCAATTTTGTTGGCGTTAAATGTAGTTCATAATAGAAAGTACTACGTTGTGCTGCTGTAAATTGTAGTATGTGTTAGTCACGTGTTGCTTTATATGTGTAAGTTTAAAATGTGTGTGATTGTCGTTATTTAGAAGATGTGAAAGTTTAATAAAGTTCCAATCTTGTTCACCTTGATTTTAGTATATGATTAATAGTACTACGTTGCGCTGCTATCAGATTTAGTGTGTTTTAGTCATATTTTTCTTGGTATGTCAGACTGTAACCTGTGTGTGCTTCTATTTGTTTCAGTGATTTAACAGTTTAACAAAGCCTCAATCTTGTGGGCATTAATTTTAGGAAATAAGATTTGTTACTATGTGGCGCTGCTATAAGTTTAAGTGTGTTTTAGTCATGTTTTTCTTGGTATGTCGGACTGTAATCCGTGTGTGATTCTATTTCTTTCGGAGCTTTAGCAGTTTAATAAAGACACAATCTTGTTTGCGTGGATTATATGAAATAAGAGTTAGCACTACGTTGCGCTGCTATCAGATTTAGTGTGTTTTAGTCATAGTAAAGAAAATGGATCACCAATCTCAGCTTCAGTACTTAGCTAAATATAATCCAATCTTTGTGCGCAAGAAAAGGCATCTTCTTATTGCAATCTGCATTCGACGTCTGCTGAATACATTGTCCTATAGTATTATCATTACATCTGCTTGGGGGTACGTGAAACACTTAAACTCACCCAAGTGGCTCTATGGCATCATCATGGCATCTTCCAAGGCAACAGCTATCATCATGTCTCCTGTGACAGGACGCATCTACGATAAAACGAAGCACATCAAAGAAATTCTTCTCGTTGCAAACACATTTGAGATCTTAGGAAATATTCTTTACGTTATACCAATCTCGATTTGGTTTCCGCTGTTTGGAAGACTACTTGTTGGAATTGGACAGTCGTGCAAAGGAATGGAAGCAAGCGAGGTTTCATGGGTTACAGAAGAGAAACACAGAGTGGCCATATTTGCAAGGTTAGCACTAGTCGATGCTACTGGTCTCTTGTTTGGACCTCCTCTTATATTTGCCTTTAGAAACATTGATTTTCATATAGGAAATTTGGAAGTGGATTTTAGGAACTTTCCTGGTCTGTTTTCAGTGTTTGTATGGACGCTGATGCAATTGATTACGTTAGTCATGGTTCATAACCTAGCGAAGGATTATGTCGATGCGGCTGCTCCTAATGAAATTACTCCCGATGATGATTATGATGATGATTCTGTACAGAAAGATGAGAAAACACTTCTTCCTGACAATAAATCTATGACATCACAACAGGATAAAGGACCCATGCCGTTGAGGGATGTTTTAGGAGAAGTTCTCTCCCCAGCCATAGTTGTATTGTTCGTGCTCAATTTTTTTGTATGGTTCTACCTATTATCTGGAGACACGGTGGTTCCTCTTTTCACACAAGAAGATTTTCATTGGCAGCCTGTTATCACAAGTGTGGTGTACGTTGTGCTTGCTATGGAGATGATCATAGTTTTTATTATCATACAAACATGCGGAAATAAATAGCATACAGGCAAGCGTTGGTTCATTACAAAGACATTTGCAGCACTGATTACGCCCTAGATTCTTTTTTTGCGTTAATGAGAAAGGGATTTGTGCAGGATGACACCCACTCATTTAAGCCCCTAATCCCCTTTCGAAGCGAAACACAGCATTCAGGCAAGGATTGGTCCCCTACAAAGATATATGCAGCACTGATTACGCCGTAGATTCTTATAAACTTTAATTGCACTTAAGATGATCCACTGTTATATGGTGGCGTCGAAAATATTTGTTGAATCAGGGGTGTTGCAATTATAGGTATTAGAAAATCATTTTTATCATAGATAGTTTCTTGCCTTGAGTATTTCTGGAATTGAAATTGGAAAGGTTCTTCCTTTGGATTCACAGGTTGGTGTCACATGCGTGTTTCTGGCTCAAACTTTCAGATATTGGTCATGGGAATGTAGGTAGGAAGTCATTGTGGCCTGATATTGATTCTCTTCTTTACAAAAGCGTTCTAAGGGCTTCAGATCTGTGTTACTGTGCGTCGCCTCTTGGGGATCCCCGCTTTTAAGAAGGTGTTAAGTGGGTAAGGAGGTGTTAAGTTGTTTGGAATTACTATGTCTCATTCTTTGTCTAAATCTTTGTTTCGGCACCTTCTGTGTCTGACCTAGCTGTCTAGGGGTCATTTGTCTATTTTGGCATGTGGAAGGAGACCACTATTATTGGACTAATGTGTCAGTATTTTTAAATTTTGGTCCATGTGTAAAATCAATAGCGCAGTTATTGTTAACTATGTGTAACAAGGTACATGTAGGTAGACCAAAAATAACTGGACCTGGAGTGTCCGCTATGTAAAATTCAATGGGGGTCATATTTGAGGTCTCATATTTGCATGGCAGAATAATAGTGCCGTACTGTGGAATAGGAGTACCATTGTATGCACTGAGTTTGGCATTAGAATGAGTAGTACCAAGAGGTAAACCTGCCTTATCAAGAGACTTGGGGTAATGTCTGACAAGTTATATGAAGCCCAAAATTTAACCATAAACTCTTTATTACTTCCTCTATAAAATATAAAAAATCTTAGATGGCCTTTTTTGAAAATAAAAAGATATAATAAATTAAATATACCTAATATTTTGTGTAAATGTCGTTAGAGAATGTTTGTACCTTTTATCATACAAAGCCTTAGTTGATGCAAAAGGTTACTTTGAGCATCCTATAACAAACACATATATATATATATATATGCATAATTAGAGAATGCATAATTGTACATAGCAATAGAACGTCGAATTCAAAAGGTCCATAAATCGATTGTAAACAACAGTTTTTTTTCATTCCTGAAGAACTCCCTTGAAGGAGAGAAACCGGTAGAAACAAACGTGTCATACTTATCAACGTTTTCCTATATATATATATATTTATTCCCAAAAAGGGGTTCTATCTCATTCAAATGAGCCAGAAGTGTTTGTTACCAGCCTAAAACAGTTAGAAGTGGCCCTCACCTGTAAAAACTAGTTGAAAGTAGTTCTAAGTGGTTCAGATTGGAAAAAAAGTGATTTAAACTAGCAACCAGTCTTTGTAACAAGTTCGGAAATGGCATTCTGGTCATTTTAACAGTCTATACAGTTTTAAGGATATATAAGCAACTTTAGTCTAAGAAGGTTTTCTTGAATTTTTACACTGACAAGTTTTGCACAAGAAAATAAATATACATAATGTAAAACGTTTGCTCCTTATTGGGTGCTGAAGCTAGATTTCCCTTGCCGCCACCATATATCCATATATCTATACATTTACCAATATATGAATTATAAATATGTATATTTGTTATAGGATGTTATAGGATGTTCAAAGTAACCCTTTGCATCAAATAAGGCTTTTTATGATAAAAGGTACAAACATTCTCTAACGACATTTACGCAAAATATTAGGTATATTTAATTCATTATATCTTTTTATTTTCAAAAAAGGCCATCTCAGATTTTTTATATTTTATACTAATTTCAGACTACGTGATTACTGACGACTTGAAAGGTGTTTACTGAGACCTGTTACTAATGCCACTGGGTTCATGTCTATATATTGACAAATTAAGCTACAAATTGCTCTTTTTGTAATAATAGAAGTTATTTTTAATATTCCTTCAAAAATGGATCTTTTTTCAAGAAGATGCACTAAAGGACACATTTGAGTAAACAAAATCGATAAATTTCAGTTAAAATGGTCTTCTTTTCTTATAAACAAACGAACATCAATAAATATTTGATGTGTGGTAAGCTGTTTATAATCTAGTTATACTTGTCCAATCGATGTATTCCAGCCGGCTGGCTTCATTAACAATACAAGAAGCAAATTTAAAGGTTCGAAATACAAAGGAGATTGAAATGTCCATTATTCACACCAACAAACAATGGCATTTTATCAACTGAATACTGCCACCTAGCAATTAGTAATCTAACTTCACAGTCAAACCTTGCATTGTCTCACATTCTATTGATTCAGGTTTCGATAATTGAGTCAAATTATTTTCCATGGCAACGGATCGTTGATAGGAACTACTATCTCGAAACGTATGTAATCGTAATGAACGGATATCGTTACTACAACAGAAGATAAAACCATGATGGACTTTTAATGTTTCTGTGAATAGAGCAAATGAACTGATCTTTGTTACTCGAGTAACAGCTATGAGGGAAGGACATGCGTTACTATCATGAACAGGTGATATTGGAGTCAGCTGCGAAATATTATTTTGCCCCTGATTTGATTATTTTGGGCTACCTTGGCCTTGTTCTAAGTATGAGAGGTTGCTAATTGCCTCCTATTCTACTAATGCGGCTACATGTAAGACAATGAAGCCTGATTTATAGTATATACTGCAACGCTAAAACCAGTTTTAGAGCATAGCGCTCGTATTGGTGTATCAAGAATGTCCTTTCTCATTATTCGCACCTCGCTTTTTCTACTTTTATTCCAAGTTAGTCAAATCTTGATATATATATATACGTACATAACAAAAAAAAACTACACCAACGAACGGACACGACTAAACAATAAATATGCAAACAATTTGGTTGTCTATGACAGTGGTCCGCAACCTGGGGTTCGCAAAGAACATTAAAAGATCTGCGTCCTGTTAAGGACTGGACATGACTAAATGAGAATTCTAGCTGTTAGGCCATGTTGTCAAATGATTGGTTCAAGGAGCCATTCATTTTGCTCTCGTTTAATCCTTAGTAAAAGCCCGCAAGAAAAAGATACACATCATCACGCCATTCGCAAATGGGTTCGCAAAAGATATCTGAAAGCAGTCATGATGAGAGGAAGCAAAAAGGTTGCCAATCACTCGTGTATAAAGTTACTGATCCTAGTGATCATAATCCTTTTTTGAGCCTCTTACATGGAGTGGTTCCATGTTTTACTTTTAAAAGTGCTCTTCTTATTTTGGCTTAAGACTTTGTAAAGAGCGAAATGGAAAATCTCAATATAAAACTTGTGTGTGCTTACGTGTACGCTTCTACAGGACCTTTTTAAATCTTGTATCTGAAAAATGTTTTAAACGGTATTTGATCTTAGTGTAAAAGATACAGCCATTGGAAATTATTTGAACTATAACTTTATACGAACTTCCATAAGTAAAGATGATAAAAACATACAGGCTCTCTTTCCGTGTCTCTCATGTCAAAATGCTTGTTGTTTATAGGGTAGGCAACTTTGACCTACTTCTCACAGTTGTCATTGCAATAAAGAAATCAACAAAAACTGCTAGTATTGGGGTGCTACCTTCAATAAGAAACGGACAATAGAAAAGCTCAACAAATAAATATCATATCCCACCATACTCTAATCAAAATTACAGCACAATTTACGTTATATCTTCTATATCTACCGGAGCTTCCAAAGTATCATAATATACAACAAAAAGAATTATTGCTATTAAAAGTATTAGCATCATCCAATAGCAAAAGTAAGAAAGAAAATCAAACACAAGGCATATTTGACATAGTTTGCATACACTAGATGCGTACATTCCATGGTGCACAAAGCGTTCAAAATAGGCTTATAAGGCATATCTGACATAGTTTGCATACACTAGATGTGTACATTCCATGGTGCATAAAGCGTTCAAAATACGCTAATAAGGCATATTTGACATAGTTTGAATTCATGAGATGCGTACATTCCATGGTGCACAAAGCGTTCATAATACGCTAATAAGGCATATTTGACATACTTTGCATAGACCAGATGCGTACATCCCATGTTGCACAAAGCGTTCAAAATAGGCTAGTAAGGCACATTTGACATAGTTTGCATACACTAGATGCGTACATTCCATAGTGCACAAAGCGTTCAAAATAGGCTAGTAAGGCATATTTGACATAGTTTGGATACACTAGATGCGTACATTCTATGGTGCACAAAGGGTTAAAAATAGGCTAATAAGGCATATCTGACATAGTTTGAATTCATGAGATGCGTAATTTCCATGGTGCACAAAGCGTTAAAAATACGCTAATAAGCCATATTTGACATAGTTTGCATACACTAGATGCGTACATTCCATGTTGCAAAAGCGCTCAAAATAGGCTAATAAGGGGTATTTGACATAGTTTGCATACACTAGATGTGTACATTCCATGGTGCACAAAGCGTTCAAAATACGCTAACTAGGCATATTTGATAAGTTTGCATACACTAGATGCGTACATTCCATGTTGCAAAAGCGTTCAAAATAGGCTAATAAGGGGTATTTGACATAGTTTGCATACACTAGTATGTACATTGCATGGTGCACAAAGCGTTCAATATACGCTAATAAGGCATATTTGACATAGTTTGCATACACGAGATGCGTACATTCCATGGTGCGCAAAGCGCTCAAAATAAGCTGATAAGGCATATTTGACATAGTTTGAATTCACGAGATGCGTTCATTCCATTGTGCACAAAGCGTTCAAAATAGGCTAGTAAGGCATATTTGACGTGTTAGTTTGTAATAAAAGGGAAGTGAGTCTGAAAGTGAGATTACTACATTTCCGCACAATAGTTTTAACTACTGCAGTTTGAATTATTTTATTTATTTTTAAATTCTCTGCTTCCATACCTTTAGATGCCTCAGGACAGAATTTTTACTTCGCCAACCCAGTGGCGGCGCAGCATGCCGCCTCGGTCCTGGGCACCACCGAGGAAGAATTGGCTCGTGTAGTATTTGCTCCAGGACTCTCTAGCGGCAAGTTAAGAGGGAGTGAGAGAGGCCGGTCAAATTCACAAGCATCGATTAGGTCTGCAGACGGTATCACCGGGTCGTCATCGTCGCCATCTGGTGGATCTGATATAATTCACATGGGAGCATCCATCGACACTTACCAGAATGCACTCGAGGGCTTTGTCATGGGCCTTTATGTGGAGGCATTTACAGCATTAGTCAGATTGATCAACAGGTATGCATTCAGTAAGATTTAATTATTTTGCGAACTAGATCTGGTATCAGGCATCCTTAATAAGGATAATGGAGAAGCTAAGCATTCTGGTGTTTATTTTTGTGCGACAGTTTTTTATCAAATTTTAGTTTGAACCATATGTGATCACTTTAGAGATTCCAGTGACAGAATTCTTGCTTCTAACGTCCAATAGACAGTTATACGGATGGTAAGGTTTTCCAAAACCAGGAACCAAAACCAGGACCGCAATATACAGTTATACGGATGGTAAGGTTTTCCAAGACCAAGAACCCGAAGGAAAATGTTCCGTGATGGTAACTCCTCCGGTACTATATTTTGTGTTGGGAACACTTTGATATTGTAGGTGATGTCTAAATGAAAACCCATGGGTTACACCCCTTATTCTGAAACACAGCAGTCTCTAGAGTATGGTTTACAAACGGGTTCAGTATGAAGTCAGAAATGGCCATCCGCTAGTTTTCCAACGCCCCGCTTATTTGGGATCTCGTGTAATAATCTCAGAACATTTTCCAGTCCAAAAATGATAAATTCGAATGTAAACTAAGCGTTAGAGTTCGAAATTCGAATGCAATTGAAATAGAACACGGAATGATAAGTTTTTGTTTTGCATTGAGAAGGCTTCTTAAAGTATTCAAGATGTAAGAAGTGTAAGTGAATTAAAGAGATTGAAAAGGGGCAAATGACAAACAAAGAGGCATCTGAAAAGTTTGGGGTCCCTGAGAACACAATCTCTACTTGTATGAAGAACAAGGACAAACTGTTCAAAGGGTCGGAACAAAACTCCTCTGAAGCCAAAAAATGCGGAGCTGTGATTACGAGCAGGTGAACAAGGCTGTGTTAAAATGGTTTTCGCTTCAAAGGAGCCAAAATGTTCCGATTGATGGTCCAATGCTAAAAGACACTTCAATTTCCAGAAAGTTTTAATATTCCGACCATTAAAGCTTCAGATGGATGGCTGGACGAGTGGGAAAAAGGTAAGAAAACAAAATGTTCTTTACAAAAGATTTTCTTTTTAACTTTTACAAAAATTTGAATTCTTTATCCATCCTCTGCTGTTTTAATATCTCCATCATCGACTTTTTCCCTGTTAAGTGTAGTATACAAGGCACCTGCATTCCATCACCATCACTGAGATTCACTGCCCGTCACAGTTATGTCACATTTCCAATAGGGGTCAGCGCGAAGAAAGTAAAAATTTGTTTTAGGAAAATTGCCATTTTCCCCCAATGGTAAATGTCCAACAACTTTTTTATCCTTCTTAGCGGCGACAGCATATTTATCGACTAGGTTGTCTGGTTCAATTTCACCATACACATGTTCTTGTAGAGTTGGTGTCGAAATACTTTGATAAGCGTGGTATCCTTTAATATAGGAAGCAATATCAGTGGAAGTCACGACGACTATTGGGATATCTTCAGTATCTTTAATATCTTTGTCCATAAACTTTAAGGACATTTTGTCTTTTGACAGTTTCTAACTCTGTGAATTAAAAACATTCGATTTAAGAAATGGGTCGATTCTGGAAAAACCTATCGAGTCAAAGAGGTCCAAACTTTTGCCGCTGACCTTCTATTGCCTCGAACGTTAACACTATACTTTCATTGATTATACGATATAGATCAACTGAAGAGATTTGCAAAATCTTCTAGACCAAATAAGTTGGCTACCCAGTTGATTTCAGATCACAGAGAAGTGCTAAAAATATAGAGAATAGCTAAATAAAGAAATGTATGTGTAACATGATCAAGATAGAGCACTCATTGTAACCCAGAGATAGCTGTTTGTCAATAATGATCAGTTGATTTTGTCAAATACAAATGTGGGAAGATGGCTGTAGCATATCATTATCTGAAACATGTTAAATCTGCATTCACAATTAGTGATGAAGCCATCGATCAACTACAATAAACAATCAGTTGCTATATGCTATGCCAAGTTTGAAAGAGTCTCATAAGATCACCCGTCTGATAACCTTTGGCAAAGTACCTCGCTTAGATGCCATTCTAGAAGAAAAAGAAGATGACCCCCTGTGGTTTAGATGATTAACCTGTGCATTCTGTAGTAAATGACAACAATAGACATTTTGCAATACTTCAAAGACCCCTCCGCTCTCAGCTTTGTACATGAAAATGTCAGCCGTATCATTAAGTGGCAAGACAAGTTACCAGGTACTGAGTTGCTCACTCGCGTTGTTTATTCAAACCACCGCTACGTCGCTGTTGATGCCACATAGCTCGCAGATGAAGGTATCTGCTACCAAACAAAAACTTCTACTAATAGCGAGGCAAACACTCTTGCAAACGTAGGAGGAAGGGTTTCCAAAACAGTCTCACAGCTTCTCTTAGGCATTTCTTGCTTGCTATTAAACGTATGGAATGAAACTGTAGCAAAGAAAGTTAAGGACCTCATTGGTAACTACGAGCCCCTAGTAGAAATAGCCAGAAGACGAAAGCTGCAATGGTTTGGGCATGTCACCAGAAGACCAGGAACTCTGGCCCATACGATTATTCACATATCTCCAAAGACTTACTGGACTGTTCCCACGTTTTCATACGGGACGATTCAGTCAAGGCACCCTTACAACGACCATACCGTGGACCCTACAAAGTTCTTCAACGCCACCCTAAGTACTTTGCATTGGATATTCGGGGCAAAACAGACAAGGTCAGTTTAGACAGGTTGAAACCAGCCTTTGTCGAATCAGTGGAACATTTTGATGATCGTTCGAACTCAAGTACAGAACATTTTACACCCGCAGTACCGGAAATACGGAGAACTCGATCTGGAAGACATGTACATTTCCCCGACCGATTCATATAATTACATTTTACTTTCAACTTTAACATCGAACACTTCAAGTACAATTTCAACTAAACACTTTTTATCATACAATTCAAATCGAACAATTACGCCACAATTTTATTCAAACATTTTTATTATAATAGCATCAACATTGTAAATACTGTATTCTTGTTATCGTTCGCTCCTCCCGTCACTCTCTAGGAGGGGAGCTCTGTCGTGAATCTTACATCATCCACAGCAATATGATCTAATGATTGCGCGATAGGGATTTCCCCCCTCTCTCTCTGTCTATTTTTAACAATGATGTAATTTCATTTCATGTCAACATATATAAAAACTCGATCTTGTAAATCATAAAAACACACACACTTTCACTACGACTTCAATCACAAGCTGTTAGTAGTAATTTTGGTCTTTACTAGTTTTGCTACGAGAGGATAACAGTTTTGCCGCTACCATTGCGCCCAGAAGTCTGTATAGGTTATACATCACCACGTAACCTATAATTGGTGACCCTCGACTTTCGTTTCTCTGGAGGATATAATTGGTGACCCTAGACGTTTCTACACTCTGAACTGATTTCCTGCTTTTCAACTCGGACAATTCGTCATTCAACTCAATTTTTCACCGTTCCTGTTTGGATAAAACACGATTGCTGCTCCTCAACTCTCCACTGGAAAACTCAACGTTCCTGTTTTACAGGAATAGCTTGTACGATTTCGCTGGGATGCTGACACACCGTTTTGATTAGCTGTTAAACAATAGAATAACAATAGCGAACGTAGGGTCAATACGAGGCCATACAAGGATATCGTCGTTGATGCGCAGACTACCAAAACGACGAAAAACGCATTAACACTCTTTGTAAGAGAAAGTCATGAGAAACCAGTACCCACTGACTAAAAGAAAAGATCACAGACAAAACACTGTAGATAAAGTGAAATCCTGTGATATATGTTCACCTGGGTAGACGGAATACTGATACAAGAGCTCACAGGGTAGGCAGTGCCCCACATCGCCTACCCTCAGTGACGTGTCAGAAGAGAAATAGGAACAAAATTCCGCTAAATCGCATTTTGGACAATGGCACGTAGAGGCACTCATTTTGTACTTTCGCATGTTTTCTTTACTACCGAAATCTTATCCCAAAATGATGTCAACAATTTAAGTAAGTTATCAACTTATGAAATGTGGAGCTGTACACGATTGTTGGACATAAGTTGAGCCGAAAAACATAGTCACGCTGAAGGTCACAGAAAAAAATTGGTTGTACACGTCTGATTCAAAGTAGACTGTAGAAGAAACTTTTTGACTCCCTTTTAAATGTCGAACGGCGAGAGAACGTAGGAGAATATTATTGATCGGAGCTGCTTAAGTCAAGAGAAAAGATAGGAAAACTGAAGACATGTTTATCTGATAACGTCATGGACCCAACACCTTTCTCTAAGACCCTGTTTACACGGGTACGGATCCAAACTGGTACGGATCCAAATCGATCCCGTAAAAACACTCTAGAAAGGGTATCAGATCCATTTGGATCCAGAACTCTGCATGCTAATCCAATTAGCAAATCAACGGTTAATTGTATTGTAATACGAGCTGTGACATGTCGCAACGGTTGGCGAGGCCGATCCGTACCAGTTTGGATCCGTACCAGTTCGGATCCGTACCCGTGTAAACAGGGTCTAAGTATTTCTACCTGTCCTTAGCCGTGAAAAAGTCTAGGACAAACGAAGAAGAAACATCGACTACCCTATGTCGGTTACCAGGAGTTTGGCTTTACACTAGGCCCAAATGACCGGCCAAACCTACTTGTTTTACTTCGTGGCAGCATATTTACAAAGTGGCGATAAAGCCTGATAGGGTTAAAAGACAATCTGAATAAACTGCATTGTAATAAAGCACCGATTTCTAAAACGTAGAACGAGGGGGGTTGGAGACCAAAAGATATTAAAATGAAGTTCTTCAGAAACGACATCTGCGTAAAAATGTTTTGACGTCGACGTACAATATTGCCTTACTATTCCTAATTGTATGTCAAGGTGGGGAAGCAACTTAACATTGATGAGAGTCATATTTAACTGTGTATAAAGAAAGGAGACTGATGTGGGTCATCCTCCAGCTTCATTATTATCGTCTCTCCCTTTCAGCAATGGCACCGTATAAGGCGCATCTACAAGGTTACTATGTGGAAATAAAACAAACCCGAATCTAGACTACAATTAAGCATTTACTACAAACGGGCAAGTCCACCATCAGAGATAATGAAACACTATAAATGGGTTGTCTCTTTTTGCGTATGAGATCGAGAGGGGTTGTTTTTTTTGCCGCCTCATTACCTACTGATACTGAAGCAGTTGCCCTTTTTGAAAATGTTTTGGGCGAGTACACAAGTAAAGGGAATGTCATCCAGTGTGCCACAGATGGAGCGCTAGTGTTAGCTAGTGTATCTTCAGTGGTCAGAAACATTTTGATATCTTGTTTGTTTTTCTCGAGGAATCGAAGTGCTGCCTTGGTTTTCGCTGTACGCATTCTTGTTAGTCAATATACGTGATTCTTTAACGGAGTTTTCCCGAGGCAATTTTGGACGTAATAAGGTACCAAATCTAAGTCATAGGGGACAAGGAAGCTAAGTATTGTTGTTGCTGCTGCCCACAATATGCGCCGAAGGACAGTGTAATTGCGTGTAGCAGATGAAACAAAACTCCAACATTAGATACCTACCAACAGTGAAGTTGGAGTTGTACACTCCACAGAATGTCAGAGAAATAAAGTTAATTCACAACAAATTGCAAACCTAATTAAAAACACAGGCTAGCTATGTGGAATGAAGCTTTCAAATGGCACCACGGCTGATGTAAAGCCTTAGTTTCGAATCTGACTATTATTTACTAAATACTAAATAAATCTTAATACAATTTCGTCCCTACTGTACCTAATTATTCCATTGGAGCATCCACAAAATATGTGCTCTTCATTTGCTGCTAAACAATTAGCACCTGTGCACTGAAATGAAAGGAAATGGAAAGAAATCAAAATTTCTTCAGATAAATTTAGGAAGGTCGACTATATCCAACTACAGTAAATAGTTAAGTTGGAAATGGCCGCAGAGACCACGTGATTGAAGACAAAATCTTCTCAAAATAAAGCTTCCTCATTGGTGTGCGTCTATGGATAGATTGTCAGCATTTAAATCATCTTATAATAAACTGTGAGCCATGAGGTGATAAAAGATAATCTTACGGCAGTTTTCAACACAAAGGCATTATAACTTACAGCACAATTGTAACTTTACCTCTTGACTTCTTAGCACGAGTTAAAATCTTGCTAGTATAAGCCCTTTTCTTTATCGTTCTGGAAGCTTCCTTTTGTTGAAATCATAAATAATTTCTGCTTTTTCACCGACAAATGTGGCTTCTTTTATAAATGATCGCGTCCCAGATTGTACACTAACACGAGAGAACTTCCTACAGAGATTTCAGTTGTATACAGCCACGTTGACGGCCGGTAGGTTAAAGAGTTGACCAATCATACACAGTCTCACAGCCTTAGTGATGGTTCTGTTACTGTTGTCGGTAATAATACCTACTTGGCACAGTTTGCAAATGTCAGACGACAACTATTTAATAGTCTGATTGCTTTATCTTGCACATTAGCATCCTCTTTCTAACTGCGCATGCTCGACATGCACATAGTTGAAAAACAGGGATCCAGCTTTTCAAATGACTCGGCCAAAGTTCAGGCACACACCGAGTGGTGGCGATAATAAGATGCCGGTAGTTGTATAATATTTATGTTTGTCAAGCAACACAAAATGGTCCTCTTGTACAACTTAATAGTTTTAACCTTACTTTGGTTGCTTAGCTGACTTTATCATATTGGTAACAGTATCAAATGTTCTAATTGTTAACTACTACCCAGTGAAATTTGAGTGGATGGGTTTCTCTGAATCATGCAAGGCCAATCACTTACAGCTGGAGAGAATAAAGACGTAACATTTCGGGGGCGCCTGGCCCTGCCATAGTTTGAGAATCCTACCGTTGGTAAGCTTGAGCAAAGAACAGTCCCTTTTATCTTTAGAATGCCTCTTCCCTCCTGTGGACATTATCTCTTCGGGAAGCCCCCCCCCTCTATGTGGACCCAGTTCGTACACTTTAGGCTTTTTGGTATTTTGAAGTTAGATTTCGATTGTCTTTTTGATCCCCTGAGTTTTCAAACGTCTTAGTAAAATCCGTGCTGTCATTGCATTAACCAAAGGCTTTCTAATGAGGTTGTGTACCTGGATTCAGTCAACTTGATGTCCCGAGGCTGTGCGGTCCTGATTTGTTCACTCCGGCCATTAGTCAATGGTTATTTTTGTTGCGTCAGCGTGGACTTGAAGAGACGATATGTGAAAGGTAGGCATTGGTGGTTTCCTTTACAAAGCTGCAATCAATTATATCAATGTTAATGATGTTGATATAATTTGACATTTTCTCCTTAGGCTGTGGAACTGGTTCTGCGGGCTGCAACCTCAATCAATATATATGCGACAACAATATTTGTATAAGCCGGGCATGGGTTTGTGATGGAGATAATGATTGCCTGGATGGTAGTGACGAAATTACAAAGAATTGTAGTAAGTTGAAAATATCTGCTTTGTTACTAACTTATATTTTCATTATTCATTCTCGGGAAAGAGCCTATATAGCAAAGGTTAAAAACAGCTTTTGAGGTAACTATTGCTGCTTTTAATTCATGAAACAAAGCGCAACAACTTTTATACATTTCCGATCAGACTTACATCCGTCAAACATTTATTGACCTAACTACCTTACCTTATAAGACTAATAAAAACACATATTTTACCAACAATTTCGAAAAACGAATACTTAAATTCAACGTCAAAGGTCTCAAAGTATCAACCTATGACATCAAAGCATACAACCACCTTTTATAGCAGTTATACATGTTAAAATAACCGCGGTCCTACATACAATGACATTCATTGAATGTTCAAAACAGTTGGAAAGCGAGAAGAAAGCTCAACCAAGACCTCTGACAGCAATTAAAGATGCTTAAGTAGCAAAACATTTTCAGCTGAAGCTCTATTCTTTTCGTTGGAGTATTTTAGGCTTACTTATATACCGCCTTCCCACGTGATAAAAACGCGCTTCCTATCCTAAATGATACATTGAACGCGTTTGTCCAGTGTCTCTGGCGGTTGGTAGCGTCCCTCTTCGAACGAGATGCGTTCGATGTAATATCAGCAAACCTGAATGTTGGGATGTGATAAGTAAAATGACGAGCAAGAAAGAACCTGATCAAGACTTAATCACTGCAGAAGTAAAACAAAGCTGGTAGGGAGAAAAGGATTTACATATTAGACAATATTCAACACAAATTAGAGGAGTTAAAAAATGTTTTAAAAGACTTTTTCGTAATAATAATATCACCACTCTGTAACAGAGGGGACAAACAATCACGGAATGCATAGTTATGGAAAGAGAGAATAAAAATTTATGGCTAAACTTTACGGTAGTCAGTGAGGATTGTGATCAGGAAGAGAAACTATTGATGCCATAACTATTGTTGGGTAAGTTATAGAAAAGGCTCAAAAAAATGGTGGGAGTGGATGTAAGACCGGGGGTGTATTCTTGCGCAATGGTTCCCTCGACTTCGTAATGAATGAATTAAGAAGTTGATGGTAAATGTCCAGATGGTAAATGTCCAGATGGTAAATAACCGGATAGTTAGTGTCAAGATAGCAAATATCTGGATACTACATACCCAGATGGAAAATGTCCGCATAGTTACCGTCGTGTAAGGGTGGAAGTAAGTTCTTTCGGTTAATTTTTTTTTGTGATAGCTGACCAGGTGGCAAGCATCTGGGGACCAACATGCATTTAGTACGTATAACGTACGTGACATTTAAGTGATATTGTGAGAATAAACCAGATTCTCAAGTCAAACATCTATTTTAACGGCAACCATCTTAACAAGCAACGAAAGGTTCTCAAAAACCTTTTCGTTTCTATTATTAGGGGAGTGATTAGTGGGTATTAAAAAGCACCCGGTACCACTGTAAATGGCCCCTGCCTCAGACCCCTGCAGCTAGTAGTAACGCTTAATCACAAGCACTCTTGATTACCTTAATTTTCTGATTATGTTTTTCTTTGATGATTAATGTGCTGACTCTTTTAGAAACTAAGCTATTTAGTCTGCTATTGTATAACCATTGTGAATCTAACAAAATCTTCTTCTGCTCCAGTCATATCGATGAGGAGACTAGCCACTGTCACGATCCTTTAGCATTCATGAATTTATCTTTACGTACTTTCTTATAATTTGCTACTTTCAATCATCTTTCTCTAGATATAAACGAGTGCAGAGTTCCAGGTGCAGCCAAGTGCCAACACAATTGTATCAATACTTACGGAAGCTTTCAGTGCACCTGTCGACCAGGATATAGACTTGTTCCACAAGGCAAAAGATGCAAAAGTAAGTCAGTCACTGCCACTTCGTTGTGATTGTCTTCAGAAATTTTTCTCTTATACAGTGCTTTGACAATGAATATATGATCACCCCTGCAGATCTTAGCTTGATCGACACTATTGGAGTCATCATGGTAATGGTTGTTACCAATACAATTTGACAAGGTTGTACAGACCTTTCACCAATCGTTACAGTATGTTGCTAGCTGAAGCCTGACTCCATACACATTACATAACTTGTGATCGTACATCAGCCAACATCAATTCCCTTGCAAAACGTGTGTTCAAACTGGCGAATGGATGTAGATAAAATTAGACCAAATCACAAGTACCCAACACTCAAAGACGACGTATTTGGATTTCTAGCCCCTTGCCACATGCTTAACTTGGCAAAAAAGTCATTGGCTGACTTGACTACTCTTAAAACTGCTGACTGGAAACAAATTCAATGGTACTACGTTAAGCAACTGAATCAATTTACAAAATGACCAAGTCCTTAAACTTGAAAACAAATTATAAAGTGCCCATAACCAATGTAAAAGAAAAACAAAATGAAAGTTTCATTAACAGCTCAGACATTGAGCTCCTTAGTTGCTGATGCAATCCAATTTTTAAGCTGCATGACCAAGTTTCCACAGTTCCAATGCAAAGCGGGCACTGTCACATTTAAACAAGTCATTGACAGATTGTTCGATATTCTGAATTCGAAAATTCCCCATGGACTAAGCATCGATCCTATAGCTACAGGTGACAATCCAAGAACTTGTCGGATAAATATTTGTGAATCTGACTTTGTATCTTTAACTCGGTCTTGAATCATTTGTTGGTGAACTTAACGAAAGGTTTTCATTGACCCTGGTATAAATTTTAAAATGTTGAGTCTACCATTAGTGAGATATAAATTGTAAGTTTAGCAGTACATTTTAAATAGCAAGTTGTATGTATAAAATCCATAAATTTTTCTGAGATAACGTGGAAACGATAATTGTATTGATAAAGTCATTGATACCTAGATATATTTTTACCCTGAGATCGCACAAACACCGTTTTGCTTTCAAACTTAAGTTGTGAATGTATCTTTACCTGTGTTTTATTGACTCTCCACTCTTCATAGATTCTGTTAGCTTTTTCGTGTGATACCATAAAGACTGCAAATGTCCCAAATGTCACCATGCCTTCTCTTAGCAGTTTTACGTAGCTCTTAGTACAAGTCAGGGTGTACAAATAACCTGGGATGTTTGCCTCGCTCTTTAATAGTTGTCATCCTGTACAGGTATCTTCCTAAACAACGTCGATCTAGTAAGGTTTATAGCACACAACGGGTGCCATTCCACTATCTTCTCGACCTTTTGGCAAGGACTGGATGTAGTATCTGTTCTCATTGATGACAGGTGCTTGCCGTAACCCGTGAAAGGCGGTTCTACGGGGCAGTTGAGCCTGCCTCATGGCTTTTTTCTCTGCCTTCTTCTCTAATAAATAGAGGGACGCCCCAGCTGCGGACAATGGTATAAATGAAAATGACACTATTAAGAAATGCATCTGTTGTAATTTAAGGCAGAAATAGAGCGTTCAATTTCTTGTGATGACTAGGTCATTATGTTAGCTGTATCTTTCCCATACACTTGACCTAGGCAAGTGTTAGTGGTTCAATATTTAGGGCGACCTTCGCCTATCCGTTTCATTAGTTGCTTGTTTGATACTTGCATCAAGAGGACACAGCTGTTGATAGCCAGATGGGAGGCCTTCATACTAGGGGTGGTTGTGTAAAGTGTGGAACAACGGAATAGTAAGAGGGCTGTATCAAAACATGAGAGAGCCACCGAATGGCGTTCTATCGATATCTAATCGCTTTGAAAACAAAGGTACCTACTACTTTCACATCTTCGGCCCGATATCCGATACCGGGGTATTCGATTGAGGCTCAGTTTAGCATTCGAGTTAACGAATCGCGAATCGAGTTAACTTTACACGGGATACATTTACATATGGTAAAATTTTCGCGGCGAAATGCATTACTCTGTTCGTAAAATAGCTGTTTGGCCATACTCTCCTAACTTCCAGTGAACTGCAACAAAACATTGTTCAGTGCAACAACACGCAACGACATTCACAATGACAAAGCAGAAGAGTTTCTGGACATTGCAAAGTTAGGTTTCTTGGAATTTTTACAGGTTCAAGCTTTTTCTCATTGATGACATCCGCCGGTGACCCTTTCAATCGCATACGATAGCGTAAAGCCCCTTGCAGTTTTTTAATGAGGGAAGTAAACCAAATTATGACTTTACGATTTGGACACCGCGCGTAATTTCCGCCTATTCGCAGCAGCAAACCAGACTATGTCCAGCAAAATGGCGAGAGCTTTTCGCCTGCTCCGCTGAGGTATTTCCGAGAAAAATACCACAAATGAACTGTACCACAAATTATTCTAAACCGTTTGAAACTGCCAAATTAGAGTCCTACCTAGATGAAAGAACAACTCTATTTGCTAAACAATGAACGAAAACCATTAACTAAAAATTTTGATTTGTTTTTCCTGTCGTTACTTTTCAAGTCAATAACAGCTTAGTTGACACATAGTTGGTTGATAGTAAATGGTCTCCAAGGAATTAAAAGTATCTTCATTATTCAAATACCGATTCTGCAAGTCATGTTAGTAGAAAACTACCTTCAATGCGCGAAGAATAGGTCCAAGATGCAACTTCCTTGCAAGTGGGTATATTTCAGCATGAGGTCAGATACAATTTATTCACTATCCCAGTTATTTTTGGATGTCATTGTGTTCAGATATGGAGACATGATATGTAGTGTTGTGGACATGTTTCTCTGTACACTGCTGTTCAGGGCACAAACAGTTTTAATTACGAAAATGATGGCCAGAATGGAAACGGAAACATTGGTATAGTAAAATTTTAGGATCGACCTGCAGACCACAGTAGGTGAAGCCAGAGCCAGTGGTGCCCCTGCTATCCCATTTCAAGGGAGGAAAGAAAAGACTAACAAAGGAAAAGGAAATTTGAAGAAATCGCCTTTCCCGTATCATTTTCTTACAGTATAAGGCGTACCGTAAATCGGATGGACTATCAGTAAGGAAACTAATCATGCGTTGAACAGATTACTTCATTTATAGTCAACGTTTACTCTAGCTACAACAACCCTGTTGCAATTTCTATTTGCTAAGGCATGGGTCAACGTTAGCTTAATCTTTGACTTGACCACCCCAGGATGACCTTCATGAATAACTTGCAGTGTTTTATCCTGCAAACTAGCTGGTACAACCACCCTTCCATCTGACCAAAAAATGATGCCTTTATCCAACGTTAGTTCCCATCTCAAATCCCACATTACCCCTGCCTCCCCTTGAGGGCGGTCCTTTGGCAACCCTTCTTTCAGCCATTGCATGACCTTGGCCAGTAATGAATCGTGCATTGTTGCCTGAGCAATTTCATCACTGGGTAACCCTGATGCAAGCTGGTCATAAACTATTGCAATAACCCAATCATCTTCTCCAACTTCTTTCTCAAAGTCTTCTCGAACTTTAAACAACCTGGAAAGCATATCATGTAGAACATTGTTTTTTCCTTTTACATAGCAAACATCAAAATTAAAACTCAGTAATTTTAGAAGTCTGCTTAGTCTAGAGCTTACCCTGTCAAAACCTTTCTTTGACAATAAGATAACAAGGGCGGATTGGTCTGTTTTGAGATTGAACCTCCTCCCCATCAAGAAATACCGAAACCTCTCCACTCCAAATACACAAGAAAGCGCTTAGAGCTCTTGTATTGAATAAGATTTTTCTGCTTGGGAGAGACTTGCCACAGCAAATAATTCTGTAGTTTCCTTTAATCTTCTGTTTGAGTACTATTCCTTGTCCCTGAAAACTAGCGTCACAGCTTAGAATGGCCTCAGCTTTTCCGGTGGTATCAAAGAAGCTGAGAGGAGTAGCATTACTAAGAGCCACTTTCAATTCATGAAAGGCTGCTTCATATTCACTACTCCATATGAACACTTTCCCTTTTGAGAGCAATTCAAAACGAGGCTCTGCCCTGGATGAGCAATTACTGATGAGACTTGAGTAATACTGTATACTTCCTAAAAATGATCGCACTTCTGTTACATTATTGGTGCTTTAATTGAAAGGATAGCATCTTTCTGCCCTTCTTCTGGCAATATACCTTCACTTGTTAGCCTCATTTCCTTACAATATAGTTGATAGACACAAAATCCTTCTATCGACGACGACGCGAAACCTGTAGAAATATTATAGGCACCTTGTAGAAAACACTGTGATGAGCATGTCGTTGCCACCGCGTAACCTATGCTATTCCCGTTTTGGTTAAGTAACTTGCAAGCTTAAATTTTGAGTCACAATAGTGACATAACTTACTTTTTACTGGTTAGATAGTTGCGCATGCGTAAAGCAAAACTTTGGGAGAAAATTCTGCATTAATTCAAGTTGTTTTGTGTAAAAAAGACCGAAAACAAACCAAATTCTCAAAATCCTCTGTGCAAAAAGAGAAATTTTTACCGAAAAACGCGCTTTTGAGTTATTGTTAAAACCAATTTTTATCATCATCACTCAAATCAGTTTCCTCCTCAGTGCCGCGGTGCTGCGTGCGTTAGTTTTCTTCTGCGGTGCACGTAATCAATCATACATTTTTGTATCAAACAGGTTCAGCAATAGGGCATTCTTATCTGACAACTGCAAAAATAGCCCCCAAAAACGAAACAAGCCAAAATGCCAAGAAAGTTGTTAAAGAGCCTGTGACGTTCTGTGGTAAAGCCGGCACGCACGTAGCCAGTAGCGACTTTCAGGGGGAGGGGCAAAATGTTATCGAGGGCGCAGCTTCTTAGTTTAGTTATTTTTAGTACAATAATTTTATCTAATTAGTTAGTAATTTGAAAACACAATTCAGCAGGCAATTCATTTTGATCGAAAAGCTCTTTGCCGATTCTCGTCGGTCAGTAATGAATACATATTTGAGAAACTTAGTTAGTGTCGACAGAAAAAACTTGCTTTTACTTTATCAGGGTTTTAGTGCGCCATCAATTTAGGTTGTGTAATTTCGTCTAACTTACATATCCAGGTAAGTAGATGGATGAATGTTACAGAGCAAGAGCTGTTAATGACTACAAAAGATAGGAAAAGGTGGAAGTCCATGATCGCCAACGTCCTTGTGGGACATGGAACCCAGTTCATAATTTAATGAACTGAGCAAAATTAACAGAGTTTCCTTAGGGACTTTCGCAAATTTAAACTGCCATTTCTCACAGTAGATAGGAGATGTGAACGCGATATTTTGTATAGGGGGATTTGGTGGCAGGGTTAATACTGTGATGTACTTATAATTGCGATTCCTTGAAAAAAGTTTTTTGTGACGTCATCACTTTAGTACTCTATTGAACAGGTAACCCCAAAAGCATGGAAATATTGAGAGCAAAATGCATTAAATTGAGGGGATGAGATCTTTTTCTCTGTTGCGTATTGTCATTTATAGTCGGCATGCACGAACCTTATTTTAGAAACGCCCTTTAAAAGATTTATGATCATTACTGTTATTATCCACAGGTGATTTCAAGGAAACTGACTTAAAATGACTATTTTCAAAGTTAAAGTTGAATCTATGTCGTGAACGGCCCACTGTTCTAAGATATTGAGAGCGAAGGCAAACAAAATCTTCCAGCCAATTAGCTTGATGATGGGAGAACATTTTCGTACCTATCCACTTAATGCACGGCTCTAGTATATGATAACTTGCCCCCTATAAATTTTCTGCTACAGTTTGAATCGTTTCCATCATTGTCCAAAATTGACATCATAACTCTCAGGTTGACGAAAGTGTTATTAAGTTCCATGCTGTGTACATCATTTTGCGTTTAATTTCTTCCCGTGTCTACGTATCAGTCTCATTCATGGTGTAATCATTTTCGTTACTTATTGAAAGACCAAGTCAACAACTTGCACGTGGTAGCAGCAGAGATCCTCCCGATCGTAAATTTTTAGCATTGTTGTACATTTGTCGTTTAGATGGATACCAAATGTTTGAATTAGTACAGCATTGCCGTAGTAAGCGCCTAAAGAACTGTTTTTAACCATTGCAAATACGTTTTCATGAAGAATAATTACATAGCGTACAGTCGTCCTGATATACCCCAAAATAGCATCCCAGAAGATGATTTTATCTATTCTCGTTCCCACTTTCATTATCATCCCATCAAGACAAGTTAGCAACTGTCAATGATACTGCGATCCAACACCACGATGAATAACTCAATGGATAAAAAAGTATAGATTAAAGTTACAACACGTTATACTTTACCTCAATTAGTTCAAACAGCATCACTTCTCCTATTCTTTGCTCAGCCAGAGCATTGGCATTCTCCAGTATGCTAACAACAAGGAAAAGCGTTTAATCGACACAAATATTGGCTACTAACCTACTATGTAAGGTGAGGAATTAGGCACAGGAGTATGGTGCCATTGTCCTACGAGTTTAAAAACATTCACGGATAAAAAAGCAGAACTACTGCGTTATTGCAAAGGCAAAAACATGCTACTACAAGATGTTCTTTCTCTAAGCAGTAAGTAGTAGAAGAAACAAATAATTATCAAAGCGAATTGATAATCGAGCTCTTGCAACATGCACATCCAGCAAATGCAATACTAAAGGGCTTCTAGTTTCTGTGAACTCAAACTTTTCACGAATTCAACCACAAATATGGAAAAATATGATAAAGATTGCATCGAAGGCAACGTTGTGCTAGTTACACTCGAGGGGGAGCAATAACATTTTGATCATAATCAAATTCAGGAGATTTGCGTGATTGCAATGAATGAGGGGCAAGTATTCTTTAAGTGTCGGTATTAGAGCTAGAAGTGTGGTACGCCAATCTCGGATGCCTAAATCCTTAACCTCCGTTCAGATAAACTACTACGAACCGCAACATGTTCTGCGCTCTCGAAAAACTACCAGCCAGCAATAAAGAAGCGATTGCTGTGTTACCTTGGAGCATTGTAACAAAGTAATAAAGGACCAATGGAATTTTTGACCTAAATGTTATTACAATAAAAGGAGAATGTTTTCACTTTCACCAGCCTTAGTTAGGTGTAGGACCTACCTGTCAAGATGGGCATCTGAAATTCCCCTTGGATTCTTCACTTGCGTCCTCGGAATATGAGAGTTCCGGGGAAGTCCAGTCTTTGTTGCGCCTATTAAAGATATAGTAAGATGTTCTGATGGCTACTTCAGAACACTTTAACATAAGCCTATTTGAATCGATGTCTAAATTCTTTAAAACTTTTATAAAATCGAAAGAATCCTTGGTAACAAACCCTAAAGTTGAAATTTCGAGAGTTATTAAATTAAGATCTAAAGTTGGATCAATTAGGTCGTTTTTAAGATCCTTGTACTTGTTTTGGTTGTACTCTTTTGATTTGATTAAGTTTGTCTCAAAACAAACTGTGAGTTCAATCACTGTGAGAGGGATTTCTTTAGCGGAAGTTACTGCTATATCCGGTCGTAGCGTCTTGAATAAACCGCGGGGGTTTTGATATCCAGGAAAGATTAATAAATAATTTAGTTAATAGATGGGATGCAATTGTATTTAATACACTGTTGTGTCTCCAGAGATAGCAATTTTGAAGAGCAGTAGTTTGGCAATTTGAAAGGATGTGAAATTGTGTTTGGTTTTTAAGTTTGCAAAGGCTTTGTAGAAATACATTTCGAGGTCGAGAGGCTGCTATTTGACGGAAGAGGAAGGGTTACTGCTCTCCGAAAAACGTGAAGATGTTGATAGGAATTCTATTAGTCAAGCTTTGCCAAGATTAAATGGATTTGGTAGTGATATTGTTTATGTGAAATTCGATCAGGATGTTCTGTTTGTCTGACTGATTGCATTGTTTCAAATGAAGTCCTCTTTGTTTTTCTGCAAGAAATCACAGGATGTCTTCGACGTATTTCGGCCATAGTCTATTTGTGATTGTTGAGCGATGATGTTAAAAGATGTTGTTACATTAGAGTTGGAAGTAGCTTAAAAGATCGCCCTTGAACTTTGATCGCTAGAATTTCTCAAAGTCATACATGCTGAAGACTGACAATAATTTGCTAGTTTCTTTCCGTTTCTTTGAAAGTTGCAAGTGTGTCACATTAGAAGAAGGTGAAAAATGGATCTAATTTGAATTTGAGATCTAAAATTCTCGAGAACATGAGCTAATTAAAGGGTAAGAGTACCCAGAAAATTTGAAGTGGTCTAATATTCTTTATGAAAACTAATCTACCTGTGGGGAAAGTGGTGAGAAACAAGAAGGAACCACATACCTCGTGAGTTGTTCTTGACAATATTATTCTTTTCCTTTCGTTTGCCGAATTTTCAACTCAAACACTTAATAGGACATAACTGCTCTACTGGAACGTTTGGGAACTAGACGGCACAGGATAAAATGGCCGACCAACCTACAAAACTTTTATTTCTATTTTTAAACAGTAACCACCCGTAAGCCATATATGGTCCCCCGACAATTTCACCCCTTTAAACATCTAGCCGCCAACGTGAAATTTTATCAAAAATCCGGGACCGTTAATTTTTGTCCATTGTATAGTTGTAACTTTCTGCAACATTTCAAAAAATCTAATCTTGAGAATTGTAGAAGCAAACGAACGAACGGACGACTGAGGGCTAATTCTAAGGTGCCAAATCCACCTAAATTTGAGGGATCAAAAACAGAACGGCAAGAGAAAGTAAGACGTTCAATTTTGTCCCTGCTTTTAGTTTTGGAGCTACAGTGTATGTTAAAGCGTATGAGATCAGAACACTCCCTAGCCTTTGTAAAATGTACACCCAAGCCCCAACATCGCTGTTTGTATCAATAACTCATGAAAATATAAAGATATGAAATATTAAGAGATGATGAAGATGACATGAAAGAAATCACTGCAATTTTAGACTGTCCCGTCTTTTCTATTGATAAATAACTGAAATACACGAGTTTGATCCTATTTGTGATATTAAGCGATTGTCATTAGGTTGTTGACAAAGGAAATTTTTCATGCCTGTCCATTTGAACGCACCAAGCACACAAGAAACCCTTTGATCATCAGCAGTGATAAACCGTGAATTAAAAGGATAAAACTTTTTTAATAGCGGGAAGAAACTAAACTTAAAATTATTTTGATTACTGGTTTTTGAAGTGATTTCGCAAAGCTTTCGGGAGAGTGAACAAGCAGACATAAAACGCACACGTTAAGTGAAGAACAACCCATAAAATCTTTTATGTCATCTTATAACGTAGATGAGTTGAGTCCATAACATGTCTTTGCGTCAAATTTTACGACAGTTCATCTACATTTTTTTAGTTGACCTTTACCATACTATGCATTTCTGCAATATGTAATATATAGTTGTACGATTTTAGTATTCGTGTATTGAATGAGAACAAAATGAACCTTACCTATTCACACGAAAGGCGGCCCTCCAGTGGTTTCCGTTAATGCAAAGAGACCATTAGGCATGTTTAGTTTACGCAGTCTGCTCTACCGCCTCCAAGTTTTAAGTTGGACAAGTTAGACCAAGTTAAACATTTCCTGCTTTCAGAGTAGAAGGATTGGACAAAATGATAAATTGGCGTATCTAGAGGCCTCGTTTTCGAAGACAAATGCCGGCCTTGTTCCCGATCAAGTGACTCTTTGTCAAGTTCCTCTTAAATGTACTTTCCTAACTAAATTAAAGTGAGGCCGAGAACTTAGCTTGAGTCATGTATCCATTCCTTATTGCCTACAACTGCTCAGTGTGACCAAGGTTCCGAGCTGTATCTATGGGTTAGGGACACCATTGGGGCCATTCACTTCGTACCTGTTGCACGCACGGATACAAACCTGTAAGGCCTTTATTTACGTGCTTGTGTAGCTTTCAAACATATCACCTCCAATGTTACTAATGCTGCTGGTTGTAATGTGTAACCAATCCTTACAAATTTTGGGATTTCCTACATCTCCTATCTCGCAGAAACAAATCCTCTTGGAAGAAAGCGTTGGGCGAAATCCCGTATGCCACTGATGTTATTTGAGTGCCAAAGAAAGGACTGTGCGAGAACTGGATGTTTGTTAAAAATACATAACCCTAGTAATTATTAGGCTCTAAATGGCATTTCAGTTACATTTTTGTTTATGAGAGGTGACATCCGATGCTAACATAGTCTATTTCTCTAGTCGCCACATTAGCTCCCAATCATCCACCGGTGGACATCGACATCCAGCTGAACGCAGCTGGAGACCAGCCGCTCTACGCCATCTGACTTGATCAAAGAAGAACTGCCCTCCGGCCCGTCATCAATCCAAAGCCCATTAAAGTTAGATAGTGTCATACCGTGGTGACATATTTCCTCTTTCTCCAGTGTACTTTTCAAGACTAACATTTTAAATCGTCTCTTCTCGATGAACTACAGTTCTTGCTGGATGAAATCTAGTAAACTCGGTGAAACGAGTAATTTTTATCCCTGTTCAAATGCAGGGAGCAAGTTCCCTCCCTAGCCTGTCAATTTTGATCCAAGTGTGTACAGTCCATACTCATTTATCCGGACGGCATGAACTTAAATGTGCGGCGAACTGTTCGTATACGACGACAGAATTTTGAGTCAACAAGACGCTGCCGTCATGCAAAATGACCAAAATAGAGGAAAACAGAAACAACAAAAAATGGAAATGCACGGTTTAAGGGAAATAGGTGTTACATGAAAAGGTAACAACAATGAATACGAAAGCAAGACCCCAAGCAATAAAATTCTGCCTCACATAAACAGACACCATCATCATGTAAACAAAGAAGTTTTCTTCTCAAGTAAAATACCACGCATTCTGCATTACTTAAGGGTCCCAAGCGTCCCTATTGTAAAATTAAATTAACTTGGTCTTATTTTGGCTCACTGAAAGGGGAAATTGTTCTCAATTTGAGGTGTTCGGATAAACGAGGTTTGCATAAACGAGATTCGGATAAACGAGGTTCGGAAAAGCGAAGGTGCACTGTATGGGAGATTATTTTCATGTTCTCATTTCCAATAATCATTGTGCCCTTATTATATATCCTTGGGAACAAAATCTGGCAAATTGCTGTGCAAACAAGATCATAGCCAATCAGTTAGAAAGTCGACGCAGACTTCGCTTTTAATTGTAATTTGTCTACGAGTTACACAAAGCAGATCAGCTTCTGCAAGGCCAACAATATCATCAGCAAATCTCAGCTTTGTCACTCTTCGTTCCCATAAACATACAATGCCTTTTTCTAAAATCCTCTCAAAGAAGACTTGAGAGGGTAGGTGAGAAAAGATATCCCTGCAGGAGCCCGACCGTTGTCCGAAATTAATCTTCCCGGTTACCTCTTAGAATGGCAGTACGTGCGATCTTGTTGTAAAATTTTGACCGCTCTGACTAGATTGGCACCAACGTTCTATTTCCTGACGGTTGACTTCAAAGCAGCATACCATGCCTTTTTAAAAGCCTCATTCAAGTCTGTCAAAACGTCATACAGGTCATCTTTAATCATAGCGACTGGTGACCGATAGGTACCCGTAGGTGATTCCAAGGTTCCTAGTTATTAGCTTAAGTACTTCGAACGCTAGTAATAGAGCAATTAAAGGTCGCCTTATTTTCATTGGAAAACAGACTGTTGTGTCAGTATTGTTCTAATAAGTCGTTACCAAATGTAGTAGTGAGAGCAACGTACATGCCTGTTTGGTGGGTTTTCTGTTTACTTAGGGTAGTTTCAATGTCGGGCCCACTGCTCATCAGTGGTCCTTAATTGAGAGATTGCAACGTACATACATAGACTTCTGGTATCGTATCTATCTATTTCCTTTGAACACATTTCCCCCTAAATCACTCCTTCACTCCTTGGCCTTGACGATTGCATTCTACATGAGGGGGAAAAACCTTCTCTTTGATATTGAATTAACAGGAGGAGCTTGTGAGTCTCCACTGCTGATCCGGGAGACTGGTATGAAACACCTGAGGAGCGTGTGAGTCATGCAGCATTTGGAAATTCTTTGCAGTTCAATAAGATGAAGGGTTAAAATAAACGCGATATGTGGAAATTGAGCTTTTGTAAGAAGAACTGTTCGATGACAAATTTGTTCAATGTTGTTTTCTTACCTCTTCATCGATAAACTTTTTTGCTAAGCAAGTTACTTAATTTGGGAGCTAATTTGAGGGCTGAAACCTTAGCAACTGGGTTGCTTAGTTTTAAAAAATATGTGTTTTCGACGCAATATGACGCGTTTTCTGTTGATATAGTAGTTGATAACGCCTATGGTATGAATTCAGCTTAACAGTTTATGGACCAGTGATTCTCAACATCTGTGGTCTGATTCCTCCCCTGTCTACTATTTTGGAGCAAAATTCTCCCCTAACCCAGCTAACAGGTATTTTGTTCCTCAAATACACTTTCCGTCATTGTACACAGATGATCACTCACTTTCAACTGTGCAAGTTACAATACAGTTGAAAGTTAAAATGCCTACTACAACATTGCTTGCGTCAGTGAGCCATCGGGCATCAGTGGAAACATTGGGTAAAGAGTGCATGGAAAATTTTTCGTATGGATGTCTGGTTTGAATAAAGTCAATTTCCGTCCTCGTATCGCCATAATCCGTGACATAAAGAGATTCACCTCTCCCCGTCAAAATACAATTTACGTTGCTAGATGCACACGCCGATGTCTTTGAGATGGAAGAAGTATATTTGCGTCGGTACAGCAAGAGCGGGAAACTACTCACTGACATCTTGATGAAGCCACATCTTCAATACTCTGTCAAGAAGGCGGAGATGATGATGTCAGAAGTACAAAAGACTACCCAAAACTTTCCCCGAACCCGAATGTACGACTGCGCATGTCAATCCTCCCCCGTCCTCCCGGAACAATTTTCGCTCTAGTTTTGGTAACTCCTCTGTTGGATCCGCCCAACATGGACATAATTAGAACTCTAAGCACGTGATTATTTCTTAGTTTCGATTACTAAGTTTCTCGTAGTTAATTTGGTAGGCCTATTCAACTGGCGCATTTGTTTATTTTCGTAGGATGTTTCGAAACGTTTTATTTTGGTATTTTCCGCATACCTACGCGCTCTTTCAGTTGTATATAGGTTAGTGAAATTTCAGTCAACTAGGTTTATTCCTTTGAGCCGAGAGAGGTGAGAGCCCTATTGCAAACTATTGTTGCCATCTAGCGCCTTTAAAAATTGGCCCAGTCTAGTTCTTAAAAGTAGTCCTAAAAGTATGCAAAAGTCTTTGGAACTTTTGAAGTGACTTATCGGAGATCAAAGATCACCTACCGTAGTATTAAATGGCAAAAAAAGCTCAAGTAGAGCACGGTTAATAAATTTTTGCTTTTCAATAAAAGGGGCAAAACCATCTTCCTAATTATACAATAATTTGAAAAGTTGGTTTGTGGTACAAAACTTGAATATTGCGTTGAGTGACGGATTCATTTTGCTAAACGTTTTCGCAATACACTCATCACAGCAATCGTATGGAGTGAAGTTAGAAAGCTATTGCGACGAATTTATAGGAAATGAGAAGATCCTAGAAAATAACGGTCACGAGAACGAAGTTTTCTGCCACTCGCGTTATTGAAAAAGGCGTAAATTGTAAACAAATTCTTTTTGTCGACAGAGTATCGGCTTCTTTGTTTTGATATATGCGGCCTCTAAAGTGGCAAGATGAATAGGAGATCTGGCTCTCGCTAATACCCTAAACGAATCCTCTTGATAGTCGTCAGCACATGATGCGTTTTCAATCAAATAATTATACAATAGCCATGTCCTTTAGCTATTGGTTAAATATGGATGTCTATGCTCAGTAGCAGTAGGTGTTCCATTGCTCTTTCCATTTTATCTAAAGGCAACAAGTATGCTCAACATATGCTCAACTATTTTTTGTTGCAAGTAGGAGGGGTGGGTAAAGGTAAAGGTGGATTTCCACCTAAAAATACAGGTACACGTATCAACACGAACCAAATCACCAGTATGATATGCTTATCAATGTTACTATACTTGTATTAAAATTAGCAATTTACTCCAATCTGTGCTTTGTATGTCGTTGCCTTAAAGCAAGTGCGCAATTATGTTCTTCTTCAGCCGAAAATACGAATGCTTAGTAATTAAAAGCAATTTACATGTATTTAAACCTAGAGCTAAGACGTGTTTTCCTCTGCTTGTTTTGCAAACATCCTCTTCAAATTGGTAATCAACATCTATAATTCCTTACTCTCAAGAGTGATAATACACACAATGTAATCTCAAGAGTGATACTAAGAACAACGAACTACATTGCTCTTCCCTTTGGAGACCGCTCTTCTCTTTGGAGACCGCTCTTCTCTTTGGAGACCGCTCTTCTCTTTGGAGACCGCTCTTCTCTTTGGAGACCGCTCTTCTCTTTGGAGACCTTATCCTCTAAACAAGTCTCTACTTATAAAGTACATAATCCAAATACTTCAAGTTTGGCTTTCTAACCCTTTGAGATCTGCGTTCTGCATTCATGCTGCCCATGTTCAGGAACCCTTTCATATGTGCTGGTGTCTTCTTTCTCTGGGTTCTCGAGAATCGTCTCTGACGTTCAGGCTCCTGTGTTTATTTATAAACAGTTTATTGGTTTTGCGTCAATGATTTCCGTTTGCCCTAACTGATTTTTCTCCAACATCAATGTGTATGACCTGTCGGCACACATATTTTTGACTTTACATGGCGACCAATTGCGAGACGTCTTTGGCTTTATTTGCACTCGAACGTGATCCCGCACCACTAGAGGTGGTAAAGACTTGGTCCTTCCATCATAGTATTTCTTGTTCTGTTTCTTTTTCGGTGCAATCACACTGACAATTCCTCTATTGGGTACGATCTGGGGCTCCAAGAGTTCCAGCTTGACTGGTATCGTGTTTTTTGTTTCCCTGGAGTTTAACTTTTCGTTTGGCGAGGCAACGTCGTCTGGTTGATTTCGGTGCTCCAGGATGGCCATCCACGGATCTGTACAAAGTTTAAAAATCCGCCTTGCTCTATTTACAGCTGCTACAGCACCTGCATGTATGTATGTATGTATGTATGTATGTATGTATGTATTTCTTTTGCCATAAAAATAGTTACACAAATAAAATAAAATAATACATCTACCATTATAAGTCCTCATATGTGCATTTACACTTTCCCTCTTAAACAAAAGGATTCTTTCAGATATTAGATCTATATGGCCTTTCGTAACTGTCAACATCTGTCAATTATAATAATTGTCTTGCAGAAGAGTGAGAAAAAAAATTTTCACCATTTTAATTCATCTTGAAGATTTCATCGAGTATATTGTTAGCAAGGGCTGAAAGTATCTCAAGTTACCACGGAGGGGGTGACCCATCATGTAGTTTTATAAAGGTACCGGTTTTCCTTGAGTAATCACAAAAAAATTAGATTGCAACGGCTTTTCATCATAGTGAGTCATCATACCCGATCCAAAATCTCTTTTCTGTTTGCACGAGTCATCCCACAAAACACATTTAAAAGTCTTTGTACCACTTAGTCATTATGGAACTCTCTAGACCGCTGCTCCTCCCCCTTCTGCATGGCAGAGGACACAATTATAAAGCTTTTCACACCTCTGGGTCACCACCTGTGGTCTTCAATGAAAACAATAGGAGCGCCAGTGATCAGACAGGTCAAATTAGATCTTCTAATCGTCACTCTGCTTCTTCATGTGTTGGTTGAATTGACTACGTGTTTTGAATGTGGAATTACATAAGTCACATTTGAATGGCCTTTCTCGGTTGTGAGTCACCATGTGTCCTTTCAGATGGCAATGAGTTTTGGATGTGTGCTCACATAAAGTGGCCCACAGACGCGCAATAATCTTGACAGTAGTACTGATGAAGGTGTAAATTGATAAAATTATTGATCGTCTGTGGGCAATAATTGAAGCATTGAACAGTATCTTGACGAAATCAAAATCCGTAGATATTTATTGATGGTCCATTGATAATTTTGAATTGTTCGCACCATGGAGGTGTTAATAGAATTTGGATTTATGAAAGAATGTCTGTGTTTTGCAGCACGTGATCGATATTTTAGTCTTTCCTTTGAAGTTCCGAGGATAGCTGTTCCGTACACGACGAAGGGCACTTTGACCTGACAACATCTTGGAATTATGGCTTTGAAGAAACTTCAATTCTTCTACAACTTAAATGTGCAGGAACCTGAAAAAGTGGGGGAGTAGTGTTTAATCTGATCAGGAAAGAGTCCAAGGGCAAGAACAATGCTAAATCCACCCAATACCATCTTAGGGAGAAACTCTTAAAGTCACTGCCTTGCAGTTTACACCTTCATTGCAAGCTAAAGTCCAAAATAGAGAAATGGGCATAGAACCAGACTCTTCTCTGATTTGTGTTCCTTTGGGTTTTTGTATAGTTGGATTTTTGTACTCAAAACCATTTGAGAGTGAGGAGATGCTAGATGTGCACAATGCATTGGACCTGTTTTTACTGTTTTGAATGAAGAAAATTGCTCGTACTCTTGATTGAGATAAACATGACCGTCCATTTGAGAAAGCAAATCCATTGAATTCAGGTACAATAAATCATCATTGCATGTGAACAATTTTGGTTGTTTGTTATGTTATGATGATGTAAAGACTTTACTGAGTATCAATTTGTCACCAATTTGCCAATTGCCATCATTCAGATACAACTGTTGCATTAGTTTTGTTCATTCTCGCCTCATTAAGTGAAACCAGCCTTTTGCTTTTTTGGATTCACCTTGATTTACAAGACAATCTCAAATATTTATAGTGCACCAAATTATGGGGGGGGGGAAGAGCTGAGACAAATTTTACCCATAGGGGACCTAAAATTTAGGGGAGGGGCTCAAAAGCTGGATGAAACCATGGTAAACAGAAATCTTAAGAATGTGTATATATTTATATGGGATAAATTGTTTTTTAGACTTAACATCTGCAAGTTTTTATTCACAAATAGTCAAGGTAACTTTTTATGTTATTCTCTCTTACTCAAGCAGGTCCTTGGGTGATACCAAAATAATGTAATTCTGAACAAGTCTCTTTTACCTTATCAAGTTTCCAAAGACTTCTGTTAATAATAAGCTTATCAATAAACAGTATTTTTCATTAAAATTTTTACATTCTAAATATCACAGAATCGATTAGGTGCGGCTTGGACCCAGAGAACGGCAACATTGCCAGTC
Organism: Alatinidae sp. Z8VKAUB7J3; assembly: GCA_010016025.2. Lineage (NCBI taxonomy): Eukaryota > Metazoa > Cnidaria > Cubozoa > Carybdeida > Alatinidae > Alatinidae sp. Z8VKAUB7J3. The sequence goes on from JAAAKM020073195.1 coordinate 155,989,396, forward strand.
ACAAGCAATGCATGCTAGGTAGTAAATATCTCCCTAATTAACTACCTCCTCCACTCTGGGCGTTCCACGCACTCCATTTTTTCCATAAGAGCAGGCCTCGAAAAATGTATTTAAAATGCAGTACGATACCGTACGTTGCTGAGCACGTCACGCGTTTGGGGAAGACAATGATACGTACGACTGCCATCAGGACAAATAGCAGGACCTCGTTGACGCCTTTCGTGTTCCACTCGTTTGGTGTGTTTTATGATTCCGTTGCTTGCTGACGATCGCCACGAGGGCTCTGGCTGCTTGTTGAATTTGTGTTTTGTAATTGTAATTGCGTTTAGTGTGCAACTATTTTTTCAATTTGACGTACAGAGTCGTACACATTCTTGTTTTTGCTGCATACGAACATGCTTCTCTGCCGTACTATCGTACGCCCGTACGCTGATTTTTTGAGCACTGAAAAGGGAAACGTGATTTCCATTATTCTGTTTATGTTTAGATGATATCGTACCTTTCTTATTTTAGGAGGTCTTCTCGGAGCTTTGTTCAATGCCATAAATTACCATTTATCAGTCTTCCGAATGAAGTGAGTATGATCTTTTAAGTAAAATTATTTTTCAAGTATGCAAAGTGCTGTAATTGAAAGGGTGGTAGCTTAAGGCGTGGCCAATCCTTCGCTGTTCTAGTTTTGTATGTATCTTGTAATTCTATCTAATCTAAATAGTTGATGTGGAGAAAGAAGTTTCTCTGCTTCAGTTGTATCAAGAGCTAATATCTAGACCGTAACGTTAATTGGAAAGGAAAGCAGTTCTGTAAGTCATTGAGTTTGAGATATATGGATGGAAGAAGGAAGTCATTATTCTGTCATCTTGTAAAACGTATGCTATATTTTTAGATTTTGAAAATATCCCGTGGTACGCGTATGTCTCTGAAACTTAAATATACCTCTTTCAAATAAGATTCGAGGCGGGCAAGGAGATAATACTTGAACCGACAGGTAGAGAGCACTTCGAAAAAAGTGCTCACATTCCTGTTCGTTTATTGAAAGGAAAGTGCTGTTAACATAAAATTAAACAGGTGGATGCAGTTAATTTATCCGTGTAAGTGTTGTACTTATTAACTGGCCTCATTTAGACTTCCTCCATCAGGGCTTTTTTCTTGAAGTTGGCATCCGATTCATTCATGACTGAAGACAAGTCCCAAGTCTTTTTCTTCCTCTAGATCCCGTTCCTTCAAATTTCCCTTCTACTATACTTGCTGTCATGACTGATGCTCTGTGCTATCCACCAGTTCTTCCGCTTATTTATTGTTACAAATATGCAACCGCCATCGCCAACCGTTGTACAATTTATTTGTATCATTTTCTGTCCATCTGGCTTATCTTTAGTATTCTCTGCCACAACCACATGTCACATACGATAAGTCTACTTCCATCCACTTTTCAGCAGTATCCATTTATCAGCTCCGTATACCAGCAACACACTCCGTTCATTTTTAACAATATGTTCCTTCAATGACATACACAAGCTATTTGTCAACAGTTCTTTCCTTCTATTGAATGTGGATTTGGCAAACCCTATTCTATTACGGATTTCAGTATTGTTTCTTCCATCTTTTGTTATAATTGCACCAAGATACATGACTAATTAAAGTGTGCAAATTCCGTTCCATTGGCCTTAATCTTCGCTCGTGTTCTTGATCTTTGTTTTCATTCTTTACCTGATGCCCTCTTTATTACGTTCATTCATCATTTGCTAGAACACCCCCCCACCCCCCACCCCTTCAGGTTAAAGCAGCTTTTTCCTAATCATCTACAAACCTCACTGTCTTTCAATGCATCCCATCTACTTATATTCCAGCCTGAACTTTTTCCAGTGCCCCTTTTCCCAGTGCTTAAGTGTAGAAGTTAAAGAAGACAGGAAAGTATGGTAGGCCTGTATAGCAATGTCCAAGCCAAGTTGGCGAAATCTTGGACTTGCTCATCTATTTTACTTTGGTTTCTTTGTCTTGAAAAGTTGTGAGCATCCACTGAGAGGGCATGTTCCAAACGTCGCACTGTTTATGTTTGGTCACGCAACTTGAACGCCGAGAGATAAAGCCTACGATGTGGCAAACTCATCTTTATCATGTCAAATGTGTCCTGTAGAGATCTAAATTACCATTAACTTTGTTAAACAAACCTATTCATGATAATGCTGGCAACTAGGAGACATCAATCAATTGATGAGCTGCAGCACTCACAATAAGCTAAGAAATTTTAAAATATTCTTCTATTTTGTAGCAGAACTTTCATTAGAGTACAAGTATGTATCGATTGATAAGATGCAAGGTATGAAATTTTAGTTTCCATTCACCGTTTTACTTAACTGATAGTCTTTAATTTGTATCCAGGTTTTACAACTTGACACGTTGTACTCAGTAGATGCTGGAATAAGGAGAACAAGCTGTCATTACGTTACGTATCTTGAAAATGCTACATGATTCGATGATATTAAATGTTATTTTGCAATTTCTTCGCAGGTAATGACATGTTTTCATCCTATGAAATGGAAGTATTTTGTGGCATCACTTGACATGATTTTACCGACTTGCAAGAATGGCATCTTGTGTTGAGCCTCTCCCTACATATACACCATTTGACCCAGACAATGAGGGGTCAGTGACACTAATTGACAAAATAAACCAAAGGGTAGCAAGTGCAGACAAATTTTTCTCCTTGGAGTTTTTCCCACCAAGGACTGTTAATGGAACATGCAACTTGTTACAGAAATGTGATAGATTGTCACAAGGCTCACCTCTATTCTGTGATGTAACTTCAAATTTAAAAAGAAGAGATGTGTCACTTCAGAAAGAAAATAGTTTTCTTACCTTGGCAAGCACTACACAGGAGCTGCTTGGGATGGACTCTATGCTACAACTGGACGAGATTTTCATAAAATCTCGTACCAAACGAGTTGTTGAGGACAAGTTTCAAAGACGATTCCCTACAGGAAGTGTGCAGAAGGTGTGCGCAGCGGTAATCTCGTACTCGTACTCGTACTCGTCGTGGATCTAAACCTCCCTAGTAACCCAACACGGCCGTTGAGCCAAGATCAATAGTACAGTGGTATTTTACAGACTAACACCTCTGTGAAATTCTGACGTGACGATGAATTTCCGTCTCTAGGCTCTTTTGTTTATGACTCATTCGTCGGTGTTCGGTCGTCTGTTGCATTGCAAAACTGAGGGTGCACCGAAAAAGTTGGCCCATTTTCAGTTGTACAGGGTTTCTACGTGTATGACGTCAAAAGATTCCATTCTCTGGACAACACGAGCGCTTCCGAAGATCAGTTCACAAGGCCTTGACTGCAAAGACAAGGGGGTGCGCCGATAATTTTGCACCCCCATCTGGTTCCATGTTTAGAGAAGTTTCATTCCTTGAACATTATCATGCCATCAAATTCAGGTTGGTCGGCGTCAGGATACTCAGTGGCAAGAGATGAGAGTGGGAACTAAGGACACACAGCTGCTCGAAATGTTTTGAAGATGATCTCAGGAGAAATATTGCTTTACTGTTGGTTGAGTGGAAAAGATTACTTACTTAATTCAATGGAAGCCATCGATCACTGGAGTTTGAGCGCAAACCACAAACGTAGCAGTCTTAGCGAGTAGCTCAGGTAAGTTTACTTTGTTCTTACGTCAACCGCGTTGGTAAAATGTCAAACTCAACAGCCAACTATTAGTATCATTAATGTATTCCTTATATTATTTTGTAATCTAAACAGTTTACTCGCCAGAGTATTTCAGTCGTTAGACCTGTAGTTAGAAATTTACGGTGGATTTTACGAAGCAATGCTTCATCGTATACTGTAAGAAGAAGAATGAAATAAAGACTACTACTGAACGTGGAGCGCCTTGATCTAGAAAGACAAGAGAACTCTAGGGAAGAAGTCAGTTAGTACAGTCTGCCGGCCTGTTCTCTGGTCTTTGATTATATCTAGAGCAGACATAAGGGCTGATGTGTGATCGGGATGTGAGATGTTCTGTTAGAGAGGAATGACTAAACTACAAATAGTGAGAAAATATTGGTTCTGAGCCTTGCTTGATCTTTAAAGCGAGGTGTTCTCTTAGTGGGGTTGATCTTGGGTGAGGTTCCACTGTATTATGCTTAACTGATATGCCTCTGTCCATTTTTTCTGTTGTATGTTTTCCGTACTTTCCGTAAAAACCCGTAAAAGTCGTTAAAATCGCAGTACTGGTCACCAACATGATTGCTTCGTTTTGACTTTTGCCTATACCATGTGGAACAAAAGAGTAGCGTTAGAACAGGCTCCGTTGTTCACAGGACAAAACTGCCGCGCTTATTTCAGCTTTGCAAACGGTCGAATCTGGCACCACATGAAAGTTGACAGTCCTTGAAGGTGAGGCAATAAACCAATTTCTAACTGAAGTGGATACGATAGGGTTTCTAGCTCAAATACTGATTTAATCGTTGCCACAGTTCAAAATAGACGTGAAATAGGTTTGTAGATGCATCTAGGGCTGCAATAGCTAGCGAGAGACAAGTTCATGCGTCATGTCAGGTGTAAAATTACAAGAGGCCAGCTTCTGTGCTGAAAAGATGTAGTTGATCTCTACAATTAGCTTATCTTGTTAATACTATCATTAAGACGTTTATAAACAGCACGTTTATTCCATTTCTACACTCGCCTTTGCATCTACCTTATACAATCTTTGCACGAACAAAACAATTCTTAATTGCCATAGACAATCATCATCATCATCCGGTGCCCTGCTTTATAGCGTTGGCGATCATGTTTTTCCACACAATCTATTTTGAGTGATTCGTATCAGTTCCGTTGTTGACCTCACATCCATCCAGGCAGCCAGACTGTCAGTGATTTTCTCTCTCTGTCTACCGCGGTTTCTTTTGTGGAGTTATAAGTGAGAAAAGTATACACACCGCAAGGGTAAGTTTGACATTTGGAATGCCAAAAGTACCCTGGGTAGTTTTTGTCAAATCGTTATTTTTCCTCTCCGACACCCACTACCCCTCTTGGTAAGGTATCGACCAAAAGTACCTCCCCCCTGGTTAATCCGTTCATATATCCTTCGAGGCAAAGTAACATAATTGCTGTTGAGAGAAACAACGAAAGACAAACTGCTGACGCTTAAGCAGCTTCATTAAATGAAACATGCCTACTCTAGCAATAAATGTCGCATTTTTCACTTTCTTTAACGAGATCAATAATAACAAATCTTGAATTCCCCTGAAGAGCTAAGAACTACTGGAAACAGGGGCATATTTAAGGCAGGTAATTTATCTGCAGAACATAGATGCAAGAACTGGTTACTATGAACTGTCTACCACCAAAGACTATCGTCGCCAAGGAAGCAGCAAGGAAGCAGCAAGAAGGAGCAAGAAGGAAAGAATTCCAAAGAGTAACAAAGAGGGGAAAAGAAAATTATGGCGGAAGAGGAGCTGTTGAACCTAGAATGTTCACAGGTTAAACCATAGAACTTCAACCTATGTCAAACTACGTCAAAGATCCCTGGTTAAACCTTCGTTGAGACACAAGAAATAAAAATGCATAGTGATTAAGACCCTGTTTACACGGGTACGGCTGTGACAACAGATGCAAATGACAACAAATGCAAGTCCTTAGCCAAGAAGGGAAGAAGAGATGTTTCAGGGGGTGGGGGTGGGGCATTTCCCGTCTGATAAAATTTAGATCCCCCAGTTAAAATTCTGCTTAAATACTTTTTCGCTTTAATTTTTATTATTAGTTATTGCCTAGATGACGCCGGTAATTGTAAATGAATCTTTAGATATTAATGCTATCTTACATTCTCATACACTATCCACAATAGCAATAATTACTACTTAATTGAGATTCTAAAGCTTCATGAACTAATTTATTGCCCCTCAAAAAAAGGTGTCATTCTAATGGTAAGATTACTGCTCGAAACATTTTTGACGCACAAAAAGAACACATTCGCATTTTTGTATAATGCTTAAGTTCAAAAAGGGTCCTCAGGTAATACTACACAAGAGGTTGAAGACCCCTATCCAATAGTTTAGTGCGGAACATTAAATCATTATACACTGGTTTAACCTTCTCTGACCGGTACGCAGGACTTTTCAAAAATAGCCTTCTATAGGCCCCTATTGTAAACCGCCCATGAGAACTAAAAACTAACTAAAAATAATAATGGATAATATTGTCTTGCTCGTGATGCAATAAAATCACGACTAAATCGAAATATCTAATTTTTATCATGTTGATTATACTGAATCATCCATTTAAGTCTAAAAAGTGACATACCAGTCTGTTTAGCTCCAGATCCAACTTTTCTTTGAGATTATCAACATTAAATTCCAACACTGGCACCTAGAAAGAACCATAGATTATTCAGCATAATTACAAGACCGGAAAAGCGATGTTAGACAATGACCACAGTGTCGTACCCTTGGGAAGAGCCGCCTTAATCTACTCATCTTTTAGACTTTCGATACCTTTCAGGCTTATTCCTTTGTAAATAGTTGGGCATGTGTGCAGATCATCTAACATTCCAATAACAAAGAAGCTGATGTTTGCGAAACCCTCTAAGCCATACTATCACGATCCTTGGATAAAGATCGCAAAACTGCTCGGTGTTGATGAACAGCAGGTAAAGAAGGTCACCCAGAATAGAGTGGAATTTAACGAGCTGATTCGCAGACGCATTGGCTCGACTCTAAGATGACAACGTCATTGAACAGAGGAACATTCAGGAACAGGAGGAAGTATAGTTAGCAAAATTATAACCTATAAAGACACTAGAGAAATAGAAAATGTCTCATCAGCGGAGCATATTCTGTATCTTTAGCTGTTTTCAAACTTGACATTTTAAATCCTCTCTTCTTCATGATACGATAATCTTTTTATTACATGTTTAACTGAATAAAACCCAATTTCTGTCTACGTTACTGAGTGCGTGGTTCATCTTCAGCCACTTCTATTGCTCCAAACGTGATAAGAGTTCTTAAACTAAGGCAAAATATCTTGTACTATGTACATGAGGGCAATAAACATACACCTATGTACTGTGGTTCAAAACAGCTTCCTGTAACATTCTGTGTACAACGACATGAAATACACAATATTTGTTTATTGACTGATGATGTTTGGGTGAAGCGATTCACTAAAAGCCCAGGCTGAAATATACTTACATTCTTCAATTGATGTACTGATTTGAAATTCGGGTATCCTCTTCTATAGTGATTCATTTGTTGGTTTAAAACTAGATGCTTAAAGTTTGGCATATTTTTAAATTAACGTTTCAAATTTCGGGGAAATACCGATTTTTATGTTGATGGTCCAGTCGAAGTTTGATTACTACGCACATGTTCAAAGTCCCTAAAAAGAATACTTCGCCTTTACGAAAACCGTAATTTAATAAAATATCTTGATTGGTTCTCCTGGCATAAATTTGACTTGATTGCTGTTTAACAGGTCTCCAAAAAGATGGTACTTCCAAAGTGATGATGGACTGAAAATAAAACTATAACTACTGCGTAGTCTACAGAGTGCTGAATTTGGTTATGAAATGAAAAGTCTACGGGCATAGTTCTGAAACATTGAGTCCAATAACTTAAATAGTAAACGAAAAAGCAGAGATCGAGAGAAATCTACAAAATATCGTTTCCTAACCTACAAGATGTCGCCTTCTCAAGGAACATCCGAGTACAGTATATCGATAGAATGACGATATGATATTTATGATTAAAAAACCCCGATGGCGATGTTAACACGTTGCTATTTTGACCACGGGCTCTTGCCACCCAGTAAAAAGTTTGGTACATCAAGGAACTTATCGAAGTCACTACACGGTCATGGTTTCCCTTGATAGAGCTTTGGCCAACTGTCGCACAGTCTCTATTTTTAGCAAAAAGCAAAATAACTAAAAAAGTACACAGAAGAATAGAGTAAACGAAAGAATACAGAAGTATATAAGAAATATAAACGTGAACAGCCATCAAATGGAAGCCGAGTTTTAAGTATTAAAGTTCGTAGAATTAGCAGTAAATTAGAAGCCGCATTTTTAGAAAATAAAGCCTACCTCAAAGCATTAGATGCAGCAGTTAAGAAAATAGTAGATTGTGTAATGTACCTTGACATAAAAGCAACAAATATTTCACCGTCCAAGGCTCCTTACAATACCATGTTTATGTGAGTCTACACGTAAAGAGGAACTGGCATACCATTATTAGGTTTTAAGATTGTTCTCTGTAGGGTTTTACAGAGAGTACATTTAAGGGTTACCTTCAGTTAACTGAGTTAAAATCCTTATGAGTTTTTGAACTCTCAAACTTTCCATCACGGTCCTATTACAGTTGGCTCTTTTGTACATTTCTCATCGACGGACATGAGTCTTTTTGTCAAGGTGCTCATTTTCTGTTCTGTTTTCTCACATATTCTGACACTGAGATTGATTCTTCTCATTCGTGTATGTCTAAGCGAGTTTATTCTCTCCGTACAATTCTCACTTTGCGCTAAATCGATCTGTTTTGATGACATACTTGCCATTCCACCATAAACCATAGGCCTACAAAATTGAGTACATACTTTTTGAATTTTGGCATACTGTGCTTGAAAGGAATTGATTGTGTACAGGACAGGCGTCTGTGTGGTGCAAACGACCAAATTGTACTAAGGGGTGGGTGTATGTGTGATAATGACTCCCTGTTTTCTTTATTGTTTGTTTGAGTAGTGTCCAGGACTCTCATTGACTATATTAACAACCTCGTGCTTCGGTCGAGTTGAGATAGAGTTTTGATGAAGTGTAGTTTGAGGACGTTTGTATTGAAGTATTGAAGTTGACGTTAGGATTCAGTTGATTATTGTTAGAAATAGATTTGGAAAAGGAATATTCAGTAGTTTGTTTCCCTTAGCAAGAAAGAGCTTACCACTATTTTACTGCAGTTAGTAGACTTCTTTTCCCTTTGAATACAGCAGCAAGCTTATTAGTGAGCAGCCAACAGTGAAACCTGGACAAGGTGGTAGAGGGACGAAGGAGGGTAAACGAAAGAATTGCCAAGCAACTACCGTATTTCCTCTAATTATAGACCCCCTCCAATTATAGACCCGCTTTTCGCATCATGCCAAGTAATTATAGACCCTCTCTAATTATGTAGACTTTTTATATACTTTTTTTAGACTTTTTGTATACTAATTAAGTAGATTTTAGAGGCATGACGTTTTCAAGGGCATTGGCACAAGACAGTATCGACAAATTCTGTAGCGACAATTCATTGCAGTCTTATGTCCCACTATGCTCCGACAAAGAGGTTTAATGAGTGAATAACTAACATAACAGGCGATGGTAGGAATTTGGCCTTACGTTTCTATTGAAAAGACACTAGGGAAATAGAAAACATGTCACCACTGGAACTCGAACCCGTGACCTACGCTATCACGGCGTGTGCTAGGTGACCTCCGATAATAACATACCCTATTTCTCTAGTGGTCACATTAGCTCCCAGCGATCCACCGGTGGGAATCGACATCCAGCTCAACGCAATTGGAGACCCACTTCTCTGCGCCATGTGACTTGACCAAGGAAGGACTGCCTTCCGGCCCGGTTCTATCTATTTTTCTATATTTCTATAAATTCAACTATTCAAGGTTGCAAGCTTAATGTGGATCCATCTCCCCTGCGTCTTGATACTTTTTGACAATTAAGGTAGACTCATAATCAAAGACACCTGGTTAGAATTGAGTCCAATACTGAAACTGCCCTTAATAAGTATTCAACCACAAAAAGGCTTATTGATAGCAGCAATATCAATAATACTGAAACATTCACGCTCAATGAATTCAATTTTCAAATGCGCTTAACAAATCAGGACAGGCTGTGCACATTGCCAATGGTGTCCTTTGCACTGGTGTCCTTTTCCTGCTTCGGTTATCCCACAGCACGATTTGTCCAGAGTATGTACCACCAACAATTAGATTGGGGTGAAACTTTGCAAAGCATACCGATGTAATAGCGGACTAAAAAGTAAAGTTTATAATTGGGGCAAATGCATCATGCTAACGTTACACACCAGAAACACAACCCCTCCCTTGTCGAAAATTTACATAACTTCGGAAAAAATTAGCCGATACAAAAGTTAGCCTTTTAAAACTATTTAATAATCAGGTTCAAGCCTGTTATCGTCAATGATCAGCCTTTGTTACCCCTCTAAAGTATTGCTATCGTACGATTATGTGAAAATGAGATAACGAAGATTGTCGAAGACAACAAAAGAATTGAAGACAAGTGGAGTGACAACATTAAGGCCAGCAACAACGTTGAGCAGAAATGTGCCAAAATAATTAGATGCCAAAATAAATAGATGCCAAAAAGAAAGAAACAAGCAATTAAAAAGGGGTCTCCAATATAGCTTTATAATTAGAAACGAACGGACGGCATTAAGATAAAGTAGGTATTAAATATATACTGCATTTAAGAGGAAAAATGATAAAACACCTAAAGATTTTCTACGAAGACCGCAAGTACTCAAATTACCTCCAGGACCCTTGGTTGATTTACTAAATAAGGAAGGGAGGGCTTAAATCGCACGTCGGTCCCTATTTTACGTCTAATGCTTAGTTCGTTTTTCAACTTTGTAGCGGCATCGCTATTTGCCTTTAACAATTTGGAAAGTATGAAACAAAACTATAATTCACTTATACTTAAACTATTGCACCAAATATGTTCGAGATACATGTGCCTCAACATTCCCACTTTATTCCCTAGCCATCATGTAACTGATTGAACGTAATTCTCTTGCCTAGGTAAAGACTTATACCCTATTCACATGGAGAGCAAGCCGACGACGTCACGTCTGATATTGACGTTGGCCTCGTCAACGTCCAAGTCGGATGTCTTTTACTGTGTTGAGAAAACTCTCCAACGGACGCACAACGTTCAGAGAACTTGAGCGAATAGCAATAAGCTTACCAAAGCAAATGTGACATTGACTTTAATGTCTTATGTGAAAGAAACGAGTTGCTTCCCAATTATACAAAAAAGATATGTTTTCTGTACTACGGTAGACGTGATCCGTTGGCATAGCGACAAGCAAACTCTACACTAGTCAGCGGGGAAATATTCTCTCAATAACACTACAGCAGTGATCAAAGAATACTAAAGGACTATCATAGCAATAAGCAAAGAAAACTACCGAAATACTGCAGTAGTAACCAAAGATTACTACCGGAATACTGCAGTAGTAACCAAAGACTACTACCGGAATACTACAGCAGTAACCAACGAAAATTACAGGAATACTACAGCAGTAACGAAAATAAAGATCTCAACCTTTAATACAGCCGTTGTAAGCAAGAATGTGGACCTTTTGTAAAGGACGAGAAATTTACCTGGAGATGCTTCGATTTTTGTGACGGCTGTCGTCACTCTTAGTAGATATTCAAAATGCTTTATTGCTTGACAATTACAATTAAAAACTTAAAAAACAACGTATTTTAAAAAGCTCTTGCCTCACAGAAACTCTAACCGTAAAAACTTTCGATAAATATTGTTACCGATAGAGATTTATTTCATTTTTTCTTTTAAATCATTGATAGTTACGAAAAAGCCATGTGTACAAAAATTGTAACTTTGGCTCTTTATCAAGTAAATTTAATTCTCGAGAAGAGAGGATTTCAAATGTTCGTTTTGAAAAGAACACTAGAGAAATAGAAACTATGTCACCACTGGGAATCGAGCCCATGACCCACGCTTTCGCGGCGTGCACTCTACGAACTGAGCTAGGTGACCTCCGATGTTAACATTTTTTTATACATACTTTTCAGAATCAAAGCCGTCATCAATTTGATCATTTTATTTATTGAAGTTAAAGAATTACTATTATCGGTGACATGAGCACGAATTTATTCCAGCACACAGTGAGGAAGAAAAACGGCGAATCTTATACAGGGCGAAGCAACGTATCTGATGATAATCAACTCATTCAATTAACTGGATTTATCAAAACACGCTTATATATATATGGTCACAAATTCACAATAAGCAAGATGCTGGATTAAGAAACTTAAAATACTGTGGCAGTAGTAGCTAAAGTTGTAAATACAGTGCATGGTCAATTATCCGAATATCGATTATACCGAATTCGATTATCCGGACGTCGCAAAATTTTTAAATCTTTGGTTGAGCGTCAGCAATTTTACGAAGATTGGTGCTTAAGATGGCGGGAAGTTGCGGTAGAAAGGCGAGCGGCATCGCTGAAGCAAAGCCGTACCAAGCAATATTTCAAAACGTAACTTGGACTCCTTTTCTTTCATACTTCATCTGTGAACTGACCAGCCCAAGTTGCAAAAAATACTGAGTTACCAATGAGTTGTATTTTTTTCTAATGTCCGGATTTTTCGATTTTCTGGAAAATGTTTTGGCTGTTTGATTGTGACCGTCCCTATAATCGACGATGTATTGTAATACGCCAACAGGGGTCATAGAATGTGTAGTAAGCATACTGTGTTAAAGTGATCGGGTCACAATAGCACAGCCGAATTTAAGAACCATCCCTTAAGCAATAGTCGAGATGCACCCTTTTAAACTTGGAATCATGCCTATCAAAGCCTTGTTATTTGAACCCAGTTAACAATTTTAGGAACTGAGCAAAATTGAAAGTGAATTCTGAAGGCACTTTGGAAATTCAAACAGCCGTTTCTCTATGTTAATTTGAGATTAAAGGCTATAATTTGTATGAGAGCATTTGGTTGCAGAGTTAGCACTTTCATGTAGATTTAATGCGCAACTAAACCGGAAACGCTCATCAGGTCATAAAAGGAGCGTGGTTACGTGGAGGCAACGACATTCTCAATATAGGGTTTTCTACATGCCGCTATAAAAGAAAGCCTGAATGCCTTATCGTAATGATTTTATATTATTATTAGCACTATTTTGATGTAAGTTTATAAGAAAACCTTTGAAAATGTAACCTTTTAAAAAAACAACTGATTAAGCTTCCGCAAGACGCCGATTGCCTTGTCTTTGACATAATACGTGTGAATATATTTAGATTGAGCAGAATGTTCTCAGGGAGAGGGTCTTGTTGAGATTATGAGATGAAAGTTCACGATCCACTTGTTCTATATGGACTGTATGATATATTTCACGAATTCTCGCCTTGATACATATAATATCTCTGCTTACAATTCTAAAAATGAATAAATCCTATGCTGGTTCTTCGACGAATCTCTACTTCTATAACGATTTATTTCCTTGAATGGTTTCTGTATATGAATGGTTTCCGAATGAGAGTACTTAATCGATTTCACTTAATTCCTACGCGAATTCCTACTAAATTACAAGACGTCATGCATTTTATGTAATGTTATACATAAAATGAACGGCATCTAATTTTCTTACTTTAACAATGCGTTACCATATATGGAAACATAGAATTTCCTATCCCACAATTCTCTACAGGTCTCAAATCAGCAGTGATATTTTGCCTATTTTGGTGACTGTGAAGGAGTTGCTAGATACTGGAGACAAGAAAATTGTAGAAATAAGTAGCCATTAACAGCGGTATCAGACAGTAACAGTGTAAACAAATTGTCTTTCAAAACACAAATTTGATAAACTCTTTTTCTCTTAACAACACTTTGCAGCAATATCTTTCAGAATATGAATCACTTCATGTAAAGCCTAATTTTGTTGCTGAGGCCAAGGGATACAAGTAAATAGTTCCCTTGACGACGTCACGAGGCTCTAAAAAGCAAGTGTCGACGAGAATGCACATGTTAGATGTTCATGCAGCGTTCGCTCGTCCTACCTTCAGAAGAACTGCAGTTTTCACGGTAATATTCAGTATATCATCAGATATTTGGAAGGCTATTGACATATCCCCTATGTTCCTAACAAGTCCCTATCCTAAACCATATACACTAAATCGTCCTTAACATATCCCCTATGTTCCTGACATGTCCCTATTCTAAACCATATACAACAAATCATCCTTAACATATCCCCTATGTTCCTAACAAGTCCCTATCCTAAACCATATACACTAAATACTATTGGAGTACTTACTCTCTGGGTTTCGCAGATCCCTCTCTACTGCCAATGCTCGTTCATCCAACTCAAACTGCTTCAGATCGACTTCGTTCATTTTTCGCTGAATCGACTGTGCTAACCAAAGCCTCTTCGACTTTCTTTCCTTCATTTCCTTTTCAATCTTCAACATTTCTTTGCGCTTCTGTTTTCTTTCTTCGTCTGCCAGATCTTGTTCTGTCTGTGCTTTATTTTTCTGCAAAATCGATAAACATAAAATGTAATTACGTTCATTAACCCTGGTCACTTGTACATGACCGGATTTCTTGTGCTGTGGCCAATGTCGTCAAAGGTCCGCCTACCGTAGCGTTGCCAAACGACCGAATCCTTAGGTGCGCATACTGAAGCGGTGTGGGCTGTTCACGACATTTGGCTAAGGTTCCGACTAACCAAGACGTCTTCATTTCAAATGCATAACATAGGATCAAATGTTAAAAAGCTCGGAAATTTATATATCGTCGGCAGCAGCGAAGAAAATTAAAAATAAACAATTACATCGGCGCAAAACAATGTTGGTAAAATTTCTTGACTTTAATCATAGCTGGTATCATCACGACATTCTTGTTCCATTGTAATCTTCTCTTTTTTGTCCTCTAAACCCTTCTTTTATCTGATGTTAACTAACAAACGACGAACGAAGAGGAATACGAGTTCTCTTTTCTTGATTACCAAAGGATCTCCGGTTACCGAATATTTTCCGACAACCATGAGACAACTAGTTATACGCAAACATAATAACAACAGATTGCAAGATCTTTGGTTTCTTCTTATTACGTACTGTTTGCCAAATGTTGTGTGATAAACTTCAATGAACACAAATAGATATGTGCTTTCCAGATGTGCTATGATGGAAGGTTACTGGACCTATAGTCACTCTTGATACACAATGTATATTTAGTCTATGGCCTACAGTTCTGGCCTCTGGCTGCATGTTGTCCAGGCCTGTTATTTGGATTACCCTGCTTGGTAGTCATAGCACTGTTCACCCCTGTGTAGCCCCACACAGCCAAATGAATTTAGTCTTCTTAACTTGTAACAAGTGAAATGCCTGGTGGAAATGCCAGATGGAAATGCCAGATAGAAATTGTAATCTGCTTATAAGAACAACAGGCTGAGGATTTTCAAAATGAGAGATATATTGAGATTTTTCTTTGTTTACGTGTGTATTTACATTTGTGTAGTGTTACCCTCAGGCAATTTTTCACTTGGAATCCACTTCATATTAAAAGTTATATTAGCTGTTCTTGTTCACCTAACTTTTTCTCTCAAGAAGTTGGGCGTTTGGGTGTTTTTCCTCAAGGGAGTGGCATTGTGAAACCTTTCAAGTGAGGAAATGTTTCAATGGAAGAACTCCAAATCAGTGTTTCTATTTACATTATTGGTGGGAAGCGGCGATTTGAACTTTTGAAATTTATGCGAAAAAATTTCTTCCAGGTGGGGGTTGGCCTTTAGAGTTCTAGGTGGGGGTTGCTTTTTCTAGATGGGGGTAAAGACCCCGTTGGAATCTATTCTTAGTTTGAAAGAAGGAAGATCTCCATTTCTTTTTATTTGAAGATTCTCAGCATGGCTGTTTTACAAGCAGATTATGTTTAACTGTATGTAGCTATGGTGACTACCACAACACATGCTGTGGGTTGGATACACGTACTGTTATGTCTAGGAAATGGGCATCATAGAATGGATGTCAATGCTTGGAATTCCTCTGGCAGCACAGTTGTTTGTGCCTTCTTCTTGTTGTCTTCCAAAAATTCTGCTTTGAGTGCTTTGCCAGTCATCTTGTATATATATTGGAAGGAGGATGCTGGAGATGGGAATACCGGGTAGGAGAAAGAGAGGGAGGCCAAAGAGAAGGTTCATGGGTGTGGCGAGGGAGGACATGGGGGTGGTTGGCGTGACGGAGGAGGAAGCAAACGCTAGGCTTGTGTGGAGACAAAGGATCCGCTGTGGCGTTCCCTAAAAGGGACGAGCCGAAAGAAAAAGAAAAAGTTGTTAGTTGAGCCATCTAGTCTTTTAAGTTAGACTTTATATGGAATTGACTCAAAGAATCTTCTCATGAGTAGATATTTACGTCTCATCTTTTTGATATTTTACTAGACATTTGTTCGGGACGCAGCCCCGTTACGTGTCAGTTGTAATACGCTTTATTTCCTCTGTATTAAGTTTCGGCCAACATAATTTTTGTATTTGATGAATATAACGGAGTGACAGTAGCTAGATAGCCTTAAAACTATGAATTTATGCATTGTCTAATCCTGTCGTAATTTGCTATCATCTTGTTTTAAAACTATTTTTACTGCAGACAAAAGAGTGGTTTAGATGTCCCCTGCACAGCACTGTCTGAAAGCCGTTAAATCTTTCGAAGGATCTATTCAAATGGCATGGTGGCGAGTAGTTTTAGATTTGGGCAGATGGAACCCTGGATTAATCACTGCTATTATAGAGGGCTCCTGTATTTTTGTTTGCATTGTAAAATTCAAGAGAACTGCTTTCTACAAAGTAAGCATTGTATAACCAAGGAGCTTTCAAAGAGTAAACTTCCATTTCATTATGATGCTAAGCAAGCATCGTTTGCTGTACTTGACACGTCTAAAGACTATGAGATGTTTATAGTGAGAGATATCTCCCAAATAATCATCTTCTTAACACGTCGAACACGAAGAAGAGCTTTTGTAAGAATATTTTGTCTTTGAGTTAAAACCCTTACGCATTGCAATGTACTTCTGCAGTATGATTGATTGCTTTGTTTCACTTCGTGGCCATATATTAGATCTTGAGATCGTATTGTGTCAAAGAGAATGCAAAGAATGCGGTATACGAATAACATGGAATGGGATGGAATGGGACCAGAAAGAGGCTTCCCATTGATGGGTGGCCGAACAAATTCTTACAGAGATTATTAGCAATTAGGCCTGTTCTTTTCAGGTTGCTACTCTGTAATCTGCAGTCATTAAATAAAGAAGCCAGTACTCTGTAGGGAAAATAATATGAAAATAATAAGCTTCTGCATTTTTTATTTTTCATAAAACGTGTCACTCGTATACCTCCCATCTTCCACAATGTGTTTCATACTTCTCACATCCTATCGTTTTGCCAAAAAATACCTCTTCAGGTCTGATGATTGTTGTGACCAGTGATCGGCAAAAAGTTAAGCAAAAGAGAAATTTATTACTCAAGGAAATACTCAAGTACGCAATCAATGTAGATCTGTAGAGTAATATTATGAGCAAGGAGAAAGAAAGAGCTATTCTCCTCTATTTTCTACTGATAGGAGGTCAATTAATTATGTTTAATACTGTGATTTCCATCAACCATCCTTTACAACGTATCTATTCCATTAACAATAGTAATTTAAAGAAATGCTTTTATCCGCTGATCTTTAGCATTGTAATCTTTAAAATAAATTCGTTGTTCTTCCATTTATCATAATATATTGTGACAACCGAGGAATGAAACTAAGAAGACCAAATGACAGCTGATACCATTGAAGACTTCGTCACATGAGACATGATCTGGTTGATATAGCACACTCTCATCATAGCATTTACGGAATAGAAACCTCAAAGCGCTTCTTATGATCCGAAAAGAAAAGAAGAGCTTTCTCAGAAACTTGACACTATTTAAGTGACATGCCATCTTGACAGAGATCGGGATAGTCGTTAGTAACAGAGATATGTCAAATCGACCACAAAATATCTTTAGGAGACAATTCTAAAGGCACTGCGCTCATGTAATGATCTTTTTCGCCTCTCTTTTGGTTTCTAGGCTGGAGAATAGTTATATGTTCAATTTGAATCTTCGACATGTTTCACATGCGCGTTCTTTGCTGGGCATTGCTATTCATTACCAAAGGAGAGAGTTATTAGGAATGAGACTTAGGAGCACGCGACTCTCGTCTCTCTTGCTCTTTATTGAGTGTGCGTGAAAGTGAAGTCTTACGTAAATACAGTTTGATGAATGAACGTTTTGTGTGCTGCTTAGTGCCGGTACTGCACCCAGTTAACATTGCTAATGAGATTATACTGCTGAAGTTTGCCTCTAATTGGGCAACTCTTTTTGAAGACAGCATCTTCATTCTTCTTGAAGATAATGTGCTGTTGTTGCTGGCGTCGATAAACACCTCAAAGAACAGAAAAGCATGTTCATTTCATCGTTTCTATTCTTGTTGCTAGCTAATTACTTCTTTCTCTACAAATCGATCAATTCCTTATTTAATGGCTAGATTGTTTTCAATAGCTTGTCAATGTTCTCCAATATGTTCCACATTTGAAAGACAGGAAGAATTTTACCTCTGCTGTCATTGCTCACTTTTTGTTATTGAGCCATTTTCACTCGCTGCTGCGGAGTTCCGAAGCAGAAAATCTAATGCAAGATGAAGTTTGCAATCCTGGTATGCTGCATTGCCATAGGCATCGTTGCCATTGATGCCCAAAAGGATGGAGGTAACATATGCAATAGATTGTACAACGCTTTATCTTTTTATGACGTAATTAGCAATGTTTTTAAAGATATTTTTATATGAAGGCATTTGTGAATGCTCATTGATGGTATCACAACAGAAGTAGGATATCTACTCATCAGCTGCTGGTTTAGAATGACTTTGTTTAGAGTCTCCAGGTGTTAGATAAAGTAAATCGAATACGACTTGCCTATCTTCGCGCTAGTTCTCAGGATAAGTGACGTACTACTAGTAATAAAAACACCAGCATTCCTTGTTGGCGATCTATCGCACTCTGATTTATTAATCCAAACACTCTAATCCTTACACTCCAACCCCCTGAGAGAATGCTATAGCGTATTCCCCCCCCCCCCGACATTCAGATCGGCATATATATTTTTCACTGTAGTATATCATAATGCATCGAGAAAAAATGTCGGACCTATGGGATGACTATGGGATGACTCTTACCGGTATGTCCATGGGTATCTTCGTTGAAAATTCCTTGAAAATGCCTTTCGTGAGATATAACTTCAGAACTACACAAAAATTGTGTCTTTTGGCCTTAATGAACAAACGTTTCTCACGACTTTCAACCAATGGCTTAGCTTGTCCCAACAAGAACTTGGACTATGCAATCTCACTTTCAGTTGAATTTACCCACCTCTGACATTTTGTATCGATGTAAGCAAATATGATATAAAATTGAACGGGTGCTATTGTTAGGATTATATCCGGAGAATGATGAAACTTATGACCGCCCCCCTTTCATATTTTGAAAATCCCAACCGCCCCTCCTCTCTTAGAGGGCCAGCTTCATGACTGAACCTCTCAGTCTAGCCCCCTAATAAGCAGTTTGGCTTATCAAGAGAGGGGGATACATCCAAACCCTCCAATTTTTGAAGACTGGTTTGGTACGGCACGGATGGTAGGGAATTGCTTTATCTCTGGATCAGCTCAGTAATCTTGTACCATGTTAGCAATTGATTATCAATGGGTTAATCGAAACACTTGCAAAAGGTATTTCTATTTCTAGATAACCAGACCAATATTTGTTGATTGAAATACAAATTCAGAGGTCTTCACTGTTTCTCTTTAAGAAATATTGCCTTTGGTCAATACCATATTTACAGAAAAAATATGAAAAATATGCTTTTCCCCACAAAATGAGGCATTTTTGTGCCACATAAACCGCAGCTAATCAAGAAAAACTAAGTTAGTTTTCAGATTCAGCGCCCCTAAATTAGCTGTTGCTTTTTTATAAGCAACTCCATTTTGGGGGTCAGGCCTCGAGTTGCTTAGCAATTTTCCAAAATCAGGCCTCGAGTTGCAGGATACTGGAGTCAGGGTAAAGGGTTCGCGGAGGAAGACCTGTTCGGATAAAGAAATATTGATCCAGGAAGTTTCGCAGGAACGGATCAAGGCTGTAGAGAAGCCAAGCAAACGAAAAAGGAGCAGCAAAAAAGCTCAACTTATCAAGCAGGTAAGGTGATTAGTTATTTATTTGAGACCTTGTGGCTTATTGATACATTTCAACAGCTCCATGAGCTAAGCAACGGTACGGTACCTAAAGCAGGCCTGAAAAAAGGCGCTAATATCCAAAGGCTTCTTGGTCATTGCCTGGGATAATGTGTTGTATCTTTTCTCATTGATGGCAGGTTCTTTCCATGGTCCGTGAGAGGCGGTGCTACTGGGCGGCTAAGCCTGCTTCATGGCTTGATTCTATGCCCGGTAGCCTAAATTAAGGGGCGTTCCCCTTGGACGCCCCAGCTGCATGCTCTTTAGTTATTAGTTACCTTGTTTGGTGGTTTTTCTGTTTATTTAGGGTAGTTTCAATGTCCGACCCAGTGGGCCCACTGCCCATCAGGGGTCTTTGATTGAGAGGCTGTTTATATTTTGGGGGCTTATATACAGGATTTTACGATATTATTTTTAAGTTACACTTGGACTGGAATTATGCTTCATGCTTTTCACTCAAGATTTGACAATTCAGACTTCAATATACCTAAATTTATGCCCAATCCACAATCTTGTGACATGATTTATTTTCATGCATCAACACACAGTCTCTTTTGCCAGAGGAGATTTTAATGAAATCATTCACACTCTGCAATAGTATGCAAGGGGGTCTGGATCCCCACCTAGAAAAATCACCCCCACCTACAAAGATAACCCCCACCTAGAATTCTAAAGGCCAACCCCCATCTGGAAGCAATTTTTTGGCGTAAATTTCCAAAAGTTCAAATCGCAGCTTCCCACCAATAATGTAAATAGAAACACTAATTTGGAGTTCTTCCATTGAAACATTTCCTCACTTGAAAAGTTTCTCAAGTTTCCTACTTTGGTTATTACATCCATTAACTTCACAGTAGACTTTATCTTCCTTTATAAAGTTAACGTTAATGGGTTACATTGAAGAAATTTTTAATGCTTGTCCAAAACATAAAATTTCGGGGATGGTTAAATTTACTTTGAAATGTTGCCAATAGCGAATCTCACGATCCTTCACTTTTTTTACACAGTTTCTCAAAGGCGAGACCTGCCAGACATAGTTTAGGTGAGATTCAAAGGAAAAATGTAACACGTCACGATGTTTTCCGCCGAAAGAAGATTTGCCTTAAAAGTTATTTATTAAAAGACGTGATATTTGATATCATTGATAGGATTTGTTGATCGTATGATAATAAACTTCTAAAGATATTATCTGATTAGCAGGGGGACCAAAGGAATCAATTGAGATCTATTTGAACCGAAGAATAGAAAAGTTATAATGACAACATGACATAAATCTATTGAAATATACACAGCTAAGCCAGACACTATCAGGTAGTAAGGTCTAAAGCAAGGCATCAACGACAAGGCATCAACATGAACAGAAGTACAATCTCTCTTGCTAATGATACACTGTTTTATTATTCCACTGCTCGCGCAAGATACGAACCGAATAAACAACTAATACTTCCAATATGCATCTTGATAATCGTATTTGGATTGATTGGAAACACAATGGTGATTTTTCTTTTGGGGTGGAAAAGAAGAAAGACGAGATCAAGGAACGAGTTATTGTTACTACTTCTTGCAATTGCGGACCTTTTATCATGCATCTTACTTCCAGTGTTGATAATTGGAAGATATATTCCTGCAGAAAACCCCACAGGAACTCCTGAAGAACTACTCTGTTGGTTTTCAGAAATTTTTTCATCCCTCACAGTTTCATTTTCACACACAATCATCTTAATTATATGCGTTGAAAGATACAGAAAAATTACCAAGCCAATGGAACCTGGATTGAAACTCAGTACTATTGTTATTGGAATAGTGACTAGAATTTCATTGGTTAGTGATAGATTTTAGGGAGTGTTAGATGAAGGAAGAGCATAGCCTCGTTTCCATTACAATACTTATATTGCACTTAATTGGACAGTGCATGCAGACCGTTTGTCATTATTACTGTAAAGTTACACAATGATGTATTTTAAATTTAATACCTATGGTGTACATGTACTACACAATGTTCTAAGAAGGGTCATTATCTTCCAAAAACTACTTATTTCCTCTTCGATAATCCAATGGCCCGTGTAATAACTGGCAAGGAAGATGCATAATGCATTGATTTTATCAAGACACAGACTTCATGGAGTTATTCGCCGGACATTCCTGCCCTGTTGGCAAAGCAACATTAAAGTGAAGTTAGTGATGTACTTTTCTTTCGTCCCCGACAGAGACAATGTAAAACTGCAAGCGTTTTATATATTTAGAAATGGTATACTGAGACTTGTACCGCTTTACGACGTACGGCTGCATCGACACCTATATAACATGAAAGCGAGGATATAGAACCATCGGTTTAGTTGTCTGGTTTATTGACACCGGACACCGGAGTTATGCTGACACCAATGTTAACTGGTCATGGTTAAGCTGACGTCATTTCGTTGATGTGCTTGATCGCGTGATGGAATTTGTAATTTTCCGTTTCCTTTTTTTCTAACAGAGCTGATTCTGACAGAGAGTAATTATGTTAGGACATTGAATATAATGTATAAGGTGAGTATTATTCTGGTCTTCAGAATGTACTTTAAAGAATTCGGTTTCGTTTCTTAAAAAATTTGAAAACGACTGAATTTTATGACTTAGATCCATTTACTGCCTTTGTCTATCCACTTTGCAACCGGACGCTAAAAATTACCAATTCTTTTATTCACTTTCAGATATATTATTGCGGAATTGTACGCGAAATGCACTTAGATTCGAATAAAATCGACCAGATGTTTCCAAGACTCGAGGATCTACTTGATATCAATGGTAAGCTTGTAAGAAATATAATGCTAATAAGGAACAACGTAAAACATCAAGGAAAATAGGAATCGCCGTTTGGCATATACAACTTCCGATCCGTGACGATGTAGCTGGAAAGCGACAGTTAGTTTCTTTTCTGTTATACGTTTTCCATTGCCCACGAACCTCTACTGCGTAAATTGCAATTACATATACCGATTAGTTATCTAAAAAGAGCAAATGACAAACCTCCTCTGACCACCAGTTTATGTCGATCACATTCTGCTTCGTTTCCTCATCTGAAACCAAAACAAGTAACCATGAAAATAATTATATATGCTTGGTCTAGTGATGACACTAAACTCTACTATATTAAATTACCGATAGCCTGCCTCTTTATATGCCAACAACTTTCTGTTTTTTGTTACCAGAATGAAAATTATAGCTTAAAAATTCCTCTCGGTAGGCTACGTCTAGCTGCTACTCAAGAACCCACCTTGTTACGTACAAGAGAAAAGTCATCTACACTTGAGCGTGGAACGTCATTATGTGAGCTACAACCATGGACAAAAGGGATGTACGTTTTCTTCAAAAACGTAAAAAAATTGTGGCAGTGGTTCAGAACATATACTACAGAAAAAGGGTATTTATTTCGGTTTTTCCTTGGTTTCTACCAACCTTCTCGGAGCAGCATAGTGCTATAGCATATGCCTTCCGAAAACTTCAGTTTTCAAATTCGACGGTAGGACTTAACGGATTATATTTGGCCACTGTTTACATAAATTTATGTCCTCGATTGTAGCTCTTAAAACGTTCAGAGCTTGTGCTATATAAACTGACAATAAAACTAAAAGTCGATGGCCTGCGAACCTGAGCAATAAACTAGGAAAGGTGAGCTACACTCCCGTGTATGTTGTGTTCTTTATAAAGTTTGAATACTTTAAACTGCAAGCCACGGGCCCTGATAAAAATTATAGAGGGATGACAATTAATTCCAAGAAGGTTTGAAGACTCACCTTGCTTTCTTTTTCTAGATGGAGCATGGTGTGCAGAAAAATTGAACGTAAACCCACAAGAATGTTTAATGGTAAAAGAATTTAGGTGTCTCGTTTGAATGGATTTTGGACCGGGTTAGATGCGCTGTAGATTTGAATTCTTACATACATTTGTTACGTTATTAGGCCTTGAGTCATTGGAAAGATTATTAAGGTAAGATCAGAGGCAATATGTATATGAATATATGTAGTATGTAAATGCTTCACTGCCTGACATAAAATTATGGTATGGGAAGAAAGATTTAAAGTTTTGATAACTTTAATCCTCGA